>BNST01000421.1:0-380907 GCA_019650275.1 Xylocarpus granatum | reverse complement strand
GACAGAAATATGCACATCAATTGCTGAAAATAATTGAGGAAGGCCATCAAGTTTAGGATACAACTTTTGGGCCTTCAATGCAAATTTTTTTGCCCCATCAAAGTCTTTCTCCGCAAACTTCTTCTCAGCAAGCTCTTTGGCTCGGGCAGCCTCATCTCTGTTACAATCCATTTTCACTTTTGATTCCTTTTATAGTTTCTTCTGTGGAAGTATAGGCCAGGATATCAACCCAAATTCAGCCAAGAAATTTAAATCTAGATCCTGATATGCATGCATGCATCATTAAGAAGTTGCTATCAATTGTTCAAGCCCCAATATACCTGAAAAATAAATGAATATAAGTAAAAACTACAGCAAAAAAGGAATGAAGAAGCTAAGTTTATGCCGAATATTACGGTCATGATTATTTAGAAACAAGCACAGAATCACGATCTTCCATAATAACAACTACAATCAAAGAAACGCCATTGAATGCTTCTTGAGATCCATCAATTCAATATTTTCTAACACCACTTGATCCAAGAACATGTTAAATGATCAAATGAAAAAACGCGGGAAAGTATTTTGGGAATTCAACAAATTCAATTACCGAACTTTCAAAATAAGCATAACAGACTTGACAATACAAGATTATTAGAAAACACACCGAAACTCCACCAACAATGTTCATCCCCTAACACCAACATCTATAGTCAAGAAACAAACCAATAGTAGGTTATAAAACAAGTATTCAAATGGTCCGTTTGTTTCATGAGAAAACATTGGCAAAAGCATGAAGAGTCTCCAAATCTCATTAGAAGTTTAAACCCATAACTGGTAAAATGCATTCCAGGTTTTGATCAGAATGTCCTTGATTTCTAAGCAACCAAACAAACATTGTTCACTAAAGGTACAATCTCAGTCATCATTCACTTCATAGAAACAAATAATCCATAATATTTTAACCATAAACCGTTCAAAATTGAAGAAAACAAATAGTAAACGGAAACAGAAAAATACAAACTTTTCATATTGACTTGATTTTTTCAAGGGGAAAAAACAAAGAACCCATCATTCTCAACAGCTAGTTTATATCAAAAAAGTTATAACATTATGCATGATATTTCAATAATCCTGATCAAAACCCTAACAATAAGTTTATAACAACAGTAACAATCTAACAAAGTAACAATGATGAACCTGTAACCACAATAAAATATAAAACAGGAAATACAAGTTACCCATTTCAGTGAATTGATTCGAAAGAGACGTCATTGATAAATTCCCACTTCAATTTTGCCTTTTCGCCTTGGTTTTTTTTTACCACACAGAACCAAAAAATTCTCAAAAAGTTAAAAACCAAAATATTAAAATGTATGTATGACAAAAGAAAATGTATTTTGTGCGTATTTATAATATTATCTAAATATAAATGGTAATATGGGTACTGTGTGTTTTCTTGAAGGATTTTGTTAGCATAATTCTTTGCATACATGGTAAAACCCTAACCAATGGTTAATTTTCTTAACTCTGGTTAACAGAATTGCAAATTTGCCAGGTTGCCCAAATATGGAGAATTTTTAAGTTGTGGAAATTTCCAACGAAGCAACATATAATGGATTTTCTCTTTCTTGTATATTTCTCAGGTTTTTACATGGTTTTTTTAAAACATATATTTTGCAAGGTTAATATTTTCCACTTAATTGGTGGAATTTAAACGTTGAAGTTATGCTGCATAAAATTTATGTATATATATATATATATATATATTTTTTCCTTGAATTTATGTTTATATGTTGATACAAACATAATCCTGAAATTAATTTGTGCAATCCAACAACTCCACACTCGAGATTTTTGTTCACTGTCATGCCCATATCTGTATTTAGGACAATAAATTGACAATATCATGAATTTTCCTGACCATGGTCAATTTTCTTGACACCCTGAAATGGCAAAGTTGGACTAAAATGGAAGCATTGGCAGCACATTCAAGACGTTACTACCACTGCATCTATCCAACTTGAATCTGATATTTGTTGTCATATAAAGAATTCTGCTTTCAATGCATGGATTTTCAGCACTTCCATAATCAGCCACGCGAATGTTTATCCAGGGATAATCTGATGCGGCGCTACAACTGGACTTCCTTTTTTAACATTTATTGGATAGACCTGAAATCTTTCCATTTATAGTCTGGAGTCTCCGGATTTTGTCCAACGAATGAAATTAATTCTATGCTTAAGCAACATCAGCAGATGGATCTCGTTACCATATTTGACTGATAATGACCAAATCTGTTTCTTTTTTTTGCTTCTAGTAACCACCAAAGTTGTGGCATAACATCCTTCTGGTGTTCTGCATTTTCAATTTCATGACAATGAGATTTCCATTGCAATAAGTTATCATTAGACACCCATCTTAAAAAATGGAGCTTACCAGCTTCTCCAGTAAAAATATTTTCATTAGAATCAAGCGTTGCAACTAAAGCATTTTTCTTGAAAAGAAAAACATTCAAGCAATTCAGCATTTTAACTTAAACAAGTTTTGGCAAGAGCAATTTTAAACATACGTGCACGCCCAGCACCAAGCACAAAGAGATCTTAAACACACCATGGCTATATAGCCCTCCTCACAATTAATGTCAATTCTTCTGATCATAATTGTTATCAAAGGAAGTTTAATAAAGGAAATATAACCAGAAAGAAAAGTATCAAGTAGATAAAATTATGATATTGTTGTGACATTGTGAACTGTGTACAATAGATCCATACAGCTTTGAACCGACAGATTAATGAAATAACCTACTGGTGCACAAAAATCATTACTGGTTTAAGAGTCAATAGCATAGAATGAAACATACAGGACAAGAAATGCTTGAATCATAGTTTGAAGTAAATGACTTTACAAGGCCTGTTTCATGATTATTCAATGTAATGAAGAAACGCCTTTGACTGCTTGTTTTGGGGTATTATGTGCAGCAGAAATGCTTGCTCCAGCTTTCTTCCCATTTAAAGATATCTAGCCGAAGATAAGTTTGATAAAATTTTTCATACCTGTAAATCTACGGAAAACAATCATTTGTTGCCTCTATTATGACTCAGTTGCGTGACCCACTGTAGAGTTGAGCATAAACACTCTTAGTCCTAAAAACGACAATCAAACTCAACACCATTGCAATGATGCAAAACCCTGCCATGATCCCACAAGTGATGGAGTAGCATATCAAACCCATACAATTAAGTGTTTCCTCATCCCCAAGATGCATCCCAAGCATTTTTCCTATACGTTGCTCTTGAAGGCCAGCTTGTTTCTCTGCATAGTAATCATATACACCGCTAGCAATGACACCAGAGAATATTAGAGAACCAGCAGTACTTGCCAGGGTTAGAAAATTGTATAAGGCTCCAAAACTTTTCAAGCCAAATAACTCTGACACTGAGGCCGGCACAATTGCCCAGTGGGCACCATAACTGAGTCCTATCAACACAGTTGTAACATATATTTCACCAGGCCATCCCATGGCATAGTAAAGCAGTCCAAATGCCATGACAACCTGAACCACAGCCATAGCCACTGGCCTTGGGTAGGCAAAATTTCTGGTTCAATAAAAACAGGGAACTAAGATTAGGACAGGTTCTATGGTGGCTAAAGTAAAATCAATGAAGTTACGTATAGGTTGCACCTTACAATGGCCTCTGAGAAGTAGCCACCGCCAACACGGCCAAGAAAGTTCCAAATACTGATCAAGGATACATATATATTTGTATCACTATACCCAAGAGATTGACAAATCTGACCCAGATTGTCAATGACTGTCAAACCAGATCCGGAAGCCAGTACAAGGGCGAAGAACAGAAGCAAAAAATCTGCCTTCATCAGTGCCTGAAGTAAAGTGAAATCCTCTCCTCTGCGTGGACCTTTTCTCTGCTTGACCCTCACTGCTCCATCTGCAGCAGCTTGGACCAGTTTAGCTTGCAACTGAGCGATTCGCTTTTGTCTTTCTGATGCTGGAAGCAAGTCTACTTCTGGAGACGTCTCATCTTCAACCTCACTTAGAATGACCTCTTCTCCATCCTGCTTGGATTTCCTTGCTTCTTCGTTGTTTGGCTCAGGGAGAAGACTCTCCTCCATATTAGGTTGTGGTTCCGAAAAGAAGACCAGCAGAACAGGAATTATTACTGGAAGCAATATGAGAATGATCAAAAGCACAGCTAATAGCGTGACCACAGTTTGATTTACATCCAATAGATCTTCAAGCAGCAAGACACCCAACAAATAAGCTGCCAGAATGAGGCAAACAGAATATGTAAATAAGAAGCTGGAACCATCAGATTGCCTCACCTGTTTGTGACCCCCTACAGGTCTAACAATGAACATGAGAACTATTACAACCATCGATGGCCCCACGGCAACCAAGAAAATAAGTGATGCGTTATTAGGAGCATTAATCATGAGATAAATTTGGGTCAAAATAGCACCACTCAACCCAGCAAATCCTTTCAGTATCCCCACAACTGGACCGCGGCTTTTGGGGAAGTTCTGGACACATGAAACAAGAGCTGCTGTGTTGAAGTAAGTCTCACCATTGGTTCCAACAAAAATAGAAACACATAACTGCAGAAAAAAAATTCGTCAAAATACTTACCAGTATATATTTGCTGAAGAAAACTTCATGTGCACTGTTTACTGGAAAACTTTTGTTTACTGAAAAAATAACATCTCATTCTCTAATAGCAAACCATTAAGAAATTAGCCTGTAATTGATGACATGACCAGGTCCTTGTGCTCTTTGTTCTCCAACTGATTAAAAGAAGCCAGATGTTACAATTCCTTAAAGTTTTACCCTGAAACATATTTATATCTCATCTATAATCAATAGGCTAATTTTTCTACCTATATTTGTGTATCACTCAATAAATACATCTATAAATTTTTGCTACTAAATAAGGCACTTCTTTGGGGTTGGCTACTGGTTAATAACAACCAAGTAACCATACATTAAAGCACTCCAATCATTTTAACAAACAAAAATTTGCAGTAAATATTTCCTCGGAAAACAAACCAACAAATACTTCCAATAAACATTTCCTTGCGAGACATTGAGCCAGCATGATCAAGTATCTTGCTAGCGTGTACTTACGACCAAACCCAAAGACTGGGTATAACAACCATAAGAAAAACAGTCCTTCTGTTGAGATCGAAGAAGAGACATTGAAGTAATAGAACACTATGAACACTCCATAAAAGATTAGGACACAAACGGGAAAGCAATAATTGATGGAGAAAATATGTTTCAGCACAATCGACTGGCCATTTTGAAAGTCAATAAGAAATTCATTGATCTTCAATTTCAATTGTCACGGGAAAATCAATGTTCACTGATCGAATCAACACCCAACAAACTATAAATATATATATATATATATATATATATATATATATATATATATATATATATTTCTCTGTTAACCCAGGCAAGTGAGATATCAGAAGTTACTCACAGCAAACAAAGAAATCAAATTTCTATCAATCCCCAAAACAAGGATCAATCTTTCCTCAAACAACTAAACATGAGATGCAGAAAGAATAAAAAGGCACTAAAACTAACTAAAAAAACAAGACACAGAAAATCTTGAACTCACCACCCAAAGAGGCAAAGCAGGCAATCTATTGGTGACAATAAGCCAAATCAAGCCATACCCAACAAAATTCTGCACCACCCCGATGAGATTAACAGACCAAACCGGCAAAATCTCGACCAAACTCCCAGCCACAAATCCGATACTGTCACCCAAGTCCTTGGCCACACCCAACATAGCAATCTGCCTCTGGTTGTAACCCATTTCGCTTTTGATCACAGGCGATATGCTTCCAAACAAGTAGCCAATGCCAGCACAGGATTGAATCCACATTGCACTGACAAACACAAGCCATCTGTTGTTTACAAAGGTCTTGAATTTCGCAGGTAACGGTAGCATGCTTTAGCCAACTCTTGCTTAATTTGCTTGGCAAACGATGATAACTGATCAAAAGAGTATCTTCAGTGAGATCATTCAAGAGGAAAAATTTCATAGATGGATTATTTTTATAGAAAGGCTTGGGTTTTGCTTTGACAACGATTGATAGAAAAGTCAATACGTGGAATCACAGGAATGGATCGCAGCGCGGTAAAACGATCGTGTTCTGACCGCTAACCAACGGTCTTAATAACTGTATATGACTCTCTCATGATGGTTGCAAAGTTCCATAACTTATCAACAAATACGTGTGTGCGCACTCTGGTGTAATTGTAGACATGGAGATAGTCCAATAACATTACTGATAAAATAACATTGATAGTAATACCAATATTCATAGTAATACCAAGTTGTCTTAAAATTAAACTAAGAAGGTTGATTAATTAAATTATGCCAACAAAGCAAGCATAATAGGAGGATCCGAAGTGTTTCTGCCTGTTAGGAGTACAACATTAAGAACATCAGTGGAAGTTCTTACATGATTAGATGCCAGGAATTGAAGTCAGTGATAGCTAAAACATCGATAGATGGATGGATATTGGTATCTAGAGAATCCATACACACATGATATATGTAATTAATATATGACAGAAAAAGCATGGAAAAAATCTGTAAATTTTAAGAATTTCCAATGTTTTTAGCCTAACATTCGAAATTATTCAATCTTAATAAGTTTGAATGCTAAGCATACGAATTGGTAGTAGGTGTGCCCAATACGAATTGCTTAGTCACATCACATGTGTAATTAGTCATGCAAAATACTGATTTCTTCTTCTTGTCAAGTAGGTCAAAAATCGTTTTGGCCAAGTTTCGTAAGGCGCATGCAACTACACGTCACAAGTCATTTCCTTTACGTTTGTTGTCATTGCCAGCAGGTAATGCGCTTCGTAATTTCCATTTGTAGGTAGACACGTGCTTGCTTTTCCTACTTCAATGTAATTAATTAATTTCCATTTGTAGGTAGACACGTGCTTCCTTTTCCTACTTCAATGAAAACTATATATCCCATTATAATTTTATTAAATTATTATAAAAAAATACTAAATTATATTAAATAAAATATTATAAATATATTAATTAATTTTTAAAATTACTTCATAAATATATATGAATTATTTACTGAACTAAACGTAAATATATTTTATGTAACAGTTATATTTCTATAATTTGAATAATATTATATATTATATTTTAGTTTAAAATATTTATTTAAAATTAATTTTTGATAATTTTAATAAAAATTTAAATTTTATTGTTTTATCAATTAAATAATTTATTGATTATGAATTTGTATTTATTTTATTTTTTTAAAAAATAAATTATGTAAAATACAATACTATAAATAAATTGTGAAAATTAAATTAATTTTTCAATTTAGTTTCGATTCCACCATCATTGGATTAGAACCTACTCAAAAAAAGGGTTCGGATTCAATTTTTTTTTCAGTTTGGTACATGACAATTTAGTTACTCTTAGTATTGGTCTTGAAATAATATATATATATAGATAGATAGATGCTAGCATTATCATATTACATTCTTAGTATGAATTGAATGAACTTGACATGTTTGTGATATGAACATATCAAAAATATGTGGGGCTAAGTATAATTCTCATCTTGGTACTTTGATTCTAGGATAGGATCAAGTTTAGGCTCGATGTGAATGACATAATTTTATTTTTAAGTTTATTTATATAAATAATTAATTTTATTATTATTTTTTTAATTTATTTAATTTAATAATTTTTGAATAAAACTATTCTCGTATAACCACATAAATAAACATAACGCATATTTTTTTTTATTTTCTCATTTTATGAATTTATTTTTTTAAAAAAATTAATCAATATTTAAATATTAAATATCTAAATTTATTGATACAAATCGATCACAAAGATTGAACATATTCTGATAATTTTAAAAAAATATATTGAATGAAAATAAGTAAGTTATTATTTGTAAATTTTTTTATTTAATTTGATGAATTAATATCTATAAATTAATATTATGATTTTTTTTTGTCTCAAAAAATATTTAAATATTATTATTAAATTTTGATAATAGAAAAATATCGAAAAAAAACTCTCACAATTTGAAAAATACGAAAATCAATACAACTGAGATCTGAGTTTGCAGCTTAACTCGATTTCATATGCTCCAGCCCACTTGAATTTTACGTGAGTTATGTCAATGGTACCAACATACTGAAGCTTCGCGTCCGTTAATGGGCTCCCATAATAATATCCAGATGTATGTACGTAGCACGCAGAGCATTCAAAAAATTGAATTAAAAAGAATTCAATACATAGTATGTTTCTGAGCCTAATTCGTCTTTTAGGTTTCTTCTTGTCCTTTGGAGCCGTTGTGAAGGAGTGTACATAGCTTGAGTTTGTAGCCATGGACCTTTAAGCAACCACATCTCCGTTTACCAACAACTCTAGCACATCCCTCCCATATCTGCCGTCTACCTCAGCTTGTAAATATTGGCCTGGATATTTTTCTGGTACCTCAGCTTGTAAAGTTAATGTGCGCAAGTGTCTCACAGTTTTTAAGGTTAAATTCAGTAAAGTTACCGTATGGGGTATCCTCAACCTCACTGAAATTGACATTTTTCTGGGTTTTCAGGATAGCTTCCCGCAATGTATGGGAGAAAAGCAAAACAAAGCCTGCAAATTCACTGGGGAACAGAATTTTCAAAGTAATTGAGCGCAAACAAGGATAACAATGTTTCCTTCAAACATGAATTGCATCCTCCGTGGGACTGTCAGGAATCCTCCATGGGAATGCAAATGATGAAGATTTCTGCCTTGTGGACACACAACCTGGCTTTGCAGACGGGAAAAGTCTAATTATCCGCGAGGAGAAAACATTGCGCAAACAAGTTAACATAAGCCATTAAACTCGACATAATGTAATGCGCATCTTATACAGCAATTAGCAAATATACCCCATTTTCTAGTCCTAGCTGCAAGTTTTTAGACTGCGAAAATGGGGTGGTAGGAGGAAGCAAAGGAGATTGAGAAAGAGAATTGATAGAAGGAACGACTAAAGAAGGCAACGGAGAGATCAAGGTTACAGTGATAGCCAAAGAGATTAAATTAGATAAAATCATGGGTTTTTTGATGAGAATTTGTGATGGTGGATTCTGGAATTCGATGGCAAAGAGAGATTTTGCAGAAGATTGTTTGAGGTTTAATGGATTGGAACACGAAATCAAGTGGATGGAAAAGATGGCCAATCAAACTCATGTTTGTTAACTTCGTCATCACCTTCGCCTTCCTGCTAGTAATGTCTCAGGCAGAGTAAAACGTATTGTTTGTGTTTTTAGTTTTATAATATTCCTCCATCATAATAAATGTCGATATGTCCGAGTGGTTAAGGAGACAGACTTGAAATCTGTTGGGCTTCGCCCGCGCAGGTTCGAACCCTGCTGTCGACGTGTGTGATTCGAAGGATTAAAATAGATTTTTTTGGGGTCACCAATCGTTATTTTTGGATTTCGAAATTATTTATATAAATAATTAATTTTAATTTATTTTTATATAATTACTTATATTTAAAATATAAAATAGACAACAAAAAAAAGTATATTATAACTAATATGTTAAAGCATCACATTGTAAACAGCATTTTTAAAATAATTAAAAAATTTTAAATAAATTATATTAATTTTTAATTTTTTTAAAATTACAACTTATTTTAAACAAAATTATTTTATTTTAGTTTTAATATAAGTAATTATATTTAACTAAAAATAATGAATAAAATTTATATTTTTAATTTATAATTTTTATATTTAAAATATAAATTTTAATATTTTATATTAATTTAATTATAAAAAAAACACTAGCAACTAGCACAAGTGACAAACTAATTGTGGTACCGTAAAGAACTGGTTGGAAATATTAAAACTAGTTATCTTAACAAAGAAAAAATGAGTTAATTATTTAGATTAAAGATTTAAATTTTTTTAAAAAATAAAATAATTTATTTAAAAAATACTTACATAAATAATTAATTTTAAAATATTTTTATTATTTGCTTCACTGTGCCAGTTATTAAAGGACATTTGTTCACTGCAGTGCACAAATTACAGAAGACACGGTAGTTTTTATAAATTAAAAAAATATAAATAATAAAAAGTTATATTTAAAATAATAATAATAATAAATTTTAAAATTTATAAATTATAATATTAATTTAATAAAAAAATAAATTAAAATCTAAATTATTTACAAATTCTTTCCTGTATTTTTTCGTTTTAGTTATACAATTTCATTAAAATTAAGGGTTGCTGTTTGGTAGGCAAGAAAGATTTACATTTTCCTGGAAAAATTCAACCATAGGCCACAAGCATGGAAGAAACCAGCGCCGTGTCAAACGTAGCAACAATCAGCAAAACGACACAAGAGCTGGCAAAAGAAGGGCAGAAGCATCTCGAAGAAACAATAGAAGCAGCTTACCAGATCCTCTCCTCTATGAACGACGAGCTCTGCAATCCTGCCTTATGGTCAACCACCAACTCAAGCACCAGCACTGCAGCCTCAAACGGCGTCGTTAATAGCAACGCTACATCGGATGCTAACCATCACATGGAAATGGGGGGCATTATTGGTGGCAGTGGGAATGGTGCTCTTGACGAGGCTCGCCATCGCTACAAAACTTCGGTCGCCGCTCTTCGTGCCGTGCTTACTGCCATTCCAAGTTCTTCTAAGGTCAAGTTCTTGAAGCCCTAGTATGCATTACTTTTAGCCTTAAATTTGTACTCATAGGCGGAAATTTTACTATTTTGAAACACAATGTATGTTGAACTTACTATGTGATATGTTATTGATGAAAATTTTTGTTCAAATTTAAATTACATACATAAAGTCAGTTTAATTACATTAATAATAAACATAAAACGATATAATTGTAATATTATTTATGGCATTACCGTGTGAGATATTTTTGGTGCAATAGAGCTGGTAACACACCAAATTTAGAGTAATGTTTGAGCAATTTGTTAACTAATGTTCTCTGGTGGCGGTTGTGCATCTTAAAATAGGCAAAAACATTTGAACTGTGTTCAGCTGCAAGCGATTCAGTGACACAGACAGTTGAAGTTGAAATTGAGAAATTAGAAGAACGGGCCTCTGCTCTGAGAAAGGTAAATTTTATTACCTTTGGGTTGGTTTTTGGGGGATCGAGTAGTCAAAAGGTTTCATTTCTCAGAATGATGGTAATAACTTATACTATTCTGTAGAGTAGCTTTTGTGGATTATATTGAATATTGCAATTCTTTCGTTTGGTAATTATGTGTTCCTAAATTGTGGTTTGTCCCTTTCATATAGGAGCTTCCAAATAAGAATAAGTATCTCAAGCTTCTCATAGATCAGCTACGGGATCTTATTACCGACATATCAACATGGCAAAGTCCTTGTTCTGTCTGAATGCAGAGCAAAAAATTTTGTGTTGTACAATGGTCCTCGAGAATAGAAGATAGTCTAGACGTCTGCATAAGGTGCTCATCTTTTGATTGCTTTTTATCTGAAACTTAGATATTTGTTCATTCCAGATATTCTTCAATTATAGTCAGAGAAGAGTGATTGGGTTTCTCAAGGGACAAATTTTGTTTCAGTAGAAAAATGAGAAATAGTGCATGTGATGGATTTTGTATATCCTGTTTTGTTAAACATTAATGACAAAATGCTTGTTGAAACAAATTTCAGATATGGATATCATGATTTAGTTGTCATTGAGATGAGAAAATTGTTCATATGATTGATATGGATAAATTTTCATTGAGGTGATAAGAGTGATTAGGTTTTTCAAGGGACAAATTTATGTTTAACTAGAAAAATGAGAAATAGTGCTTGTGATGGATATAATATATCCTCCTGTTATGTTCAACATTAATGACAAAATGTTGTTGAAACAAATTTCGGATATGGAGATCTCGATTTAGTTGTCATCTAGGTGATAAAATTGTTCATATGATTGTGTGTAAAATGACTATTGCTTGTGACTGGAGCCTCAGCTTTTCATTTATCTGTAGCCTATTTCTGTAATAGTTAAAGGGAAATGGCTTGTTCAGAATTGCTTTTTATTCTAGAGTTTGGCAATTTCAGTTGTGGAGTTGTGTCTTCTTTTCACCACATTACTTGAACCTCAGCTTGGATGGATGTCAATATCCAAGCTTAAGTCTTTACTTTTTTGAACTACAGGATACATGATTTACCTCAATTTTTTTGCAAGTATTTTCACCTTTAGGAGATTCTTTGAAACATTCGGCTCTGTGTTCATGGATCTATAGATTATCTAAATGACATTAGGTTACTGGTTTATCCAACAGATACTCGGTGTTATTCCAGTTGCTTTCTGAAACTACTTGATAAGCCATACAAATTTCAGTATTATCTCACATGCTTTTAAATCCCCTCATCTCATGTGTGGTCATTGTTCTGATTTTCTTTTATCTGAGCTTCGCAGTTCCTGAATGTCAATTCTCTTGGCAACAAGACATGCTCCTTTTAGTTATAGAAAAGGGAAAAAGGAAAAACTTGTAGCTGCATGGCTCTCAATGCAGAGTCAGTGGGTAATATACTTGTTTTCAGCTGCCTGACACTTACTCCGGCTCATAAAATTAAAATTTATTGAAGATTCTGCAAGTTGTCTTCAAGCAATTATTTGAAATTCTTCATGCACATCGTTGAAGCAGCTTGCGTTACCACTTACATTGAAACATTATGCATGCTTGTAGCTTCTGATATTCATAGGTGACCAATTGCTGATTAATGATGAAATTTAAAGGTATTCACTATGGTTCTGTTAGCTTTCAATTTACTTCTGGTGATGTAGAATGCTGTCATTGCAGTTTTATCCGGAGGAAACTGGCATAAACAACTTGAAAATTTAAAGAGTAGCTTGCATCCCTAGAATGAAAATATTTTGTGGTTACCAATTGTTTTAAGCAGTGAAACCTTTTAGATTGCTAAAAAAAAATTGAATTCGAGTCCCACTTGCACTGATAAATAACTAAACTATACATCAAGGTAAGGTGACTATCCTTCATGTTTAAAGGGAATGCTTAACTGCAAATGGATTGCTGTTTTCTTGATCACAAAATAGTTTATCATATGCTCTTATTAATTACAAATGCAAACGCCTCTATTCTTGTAATTTGATTAATAAATGTTGAAAGATTATCAATGGCTTCAGATATGATTGTGACATCAAAGATTAGGAAGCAGCCCATGCGTTTAGGAGCTGGCAGAGAAGCATCTCTCTCGCCAAGAAAATTGTAAGACAAGCCCAACATTAAAATTAAGATCAGATTATTGTACCTTGAATTTTTATCTTAAAAGGAGAGTGGTTAAATTTCTAACCTTTATTCTATTTTAAATTACCCAACAGTTTTCAAGTTTGAGACTAAAAGATTTCTATTTAGATTGCAAGCTCAAGCACAACAATTTACATCATTGACTGTTTTACAAACTTGAACTTGACCCCTTTTTCTTACATCAATAACTTGTAACAACCCATTTGTAACCTCTAAGCAAACCGATGAAACTGTTCTAGAGAGGAAGAACTTATGACAGAAGCAGCCAAATAACTCTAGCACTAATTACTCCCCTTGATTTTATTGCATTTTAACTTAAAAATCTGACAATAATAAAGACATTCTAAACTGATATAGATTCCAATGGTAAAAGGAGGAAGGATTTCTTTAGGATTAAGACTAATTGTGAAGTGAGGATCTGGTAGTGAGTGATGACCTCATGTCTACAATGGCAGATTGATCAGCTCCTAACTTGACAGCCTCTTTGCTAGCTCTAATAAACCGGGAGATAGCTCCTCTCACATACTCGTGAGCTTGTTTCACTGTCATTTTCTTCCCCATCTCATCAGGGAAGCTGCTCAAGAAGTGGTCGCCTTTGAGGACTGCTGCCAATTGAACTAACTCACCCTGAAATTCGGATAGTCCTCCATCTTCTTTTGCTTCTGTCTTCCTTAAAGGTGCCACATCTGGCAAGGTCTCTGCAACAAAAACATAAGAGCAACACACTGAATTTCTGCCCACTAACCATCAATCACAGCAATTGCCAAAAATTGAAAAGTAGGAGCCTCTGGCACAATTTGCTTGAAATTCTTTAATATACTAGCCATAACTACAATTGCTCTTTTGTCTTTCGGCCAGCAAAGAAGGCCAATATATTAAATTTTCCGCGCATAATTTTGACTGATCTTCTGCCTCGTGAAATTGATAAATTATTTGACTTTATTCCCAAATTCCAACTTATTCTACGTTGCATGTGATCTGCAAATCTTAAGTTGGCCACAAAAACCATTAATACCTGGACAATTTGTTCTGGGAAATGTTAATTCCCCAACAACCTCCTCGAATGTGCCAGCCCAAGCATCTCTGTGCGTCAAAAAGTTGGAGGAAAGATTGAACATCTTTCTTTATGGTTGCAGGGATTGAAGAGTGCTCAAACTCAGAATTTGGAGTAGGTCCTTTTGGGTCACTTATCACTGTATAGAAGACAACGCACAAGTAAATATCAAATAAAATAGACAATCAAGGCGAAACGGGAAAATACGTCCATTCCAGCTTATATCTGGAAAAATGTTTGATATGCACCTAAAACATAGTATATTCTAGCCAAACTACAAAAGGGATTGATTGCATACCAAGACTAAATACCAACCTGTCGATATCAATTGACCTTAAGCAATATACAATTAGAAAAACTTGGCATGCAGAGTAAGACAGAAAATTATGTACCAAGAAGACAAACATGACCACATCTTTTTCAAAATTCAGGACTGTTTGACATAATAAAATTATTTACCACATTACCTAATAACTAGTAAAACGGAAAAACCAAATATCATGCGTACATACCATGTTAATTGTCGGAGGAAGTCCGTCGGTATCACATACAATTGCATCATTTACAAAACAGCTCTACCAACAAACTCCAGAATCTTAACAGAAAAAGATAACAGATACCAGAATAAAGAAACTTCAATCTTACCAGTTCCTTTCTTGATCCAAGGGGAGACCATGATTGTTGGCACACGAACGCCAAGCCTATCAAACTTGAAGAAAGAAGGAGCAGGGCCAGTGTTCCCATCCGGATTAGGAACATTAACGAAAGGAGTTTTGACATGATCATAAAACCCACCATGCTCATCATAAGTAATGACCAAAAGAGTCTCATTCCACTGAGGACTTGCTCTCAATGTTTCATAAACCTCCTTAACAAGCTTTTGCCCATTAGCAACATCATGAGATGGGTGGTCATCATTTGCAGGAAATCCTTTAAGATCGAAATATCGAGGCTCGATTACAGTTAAGCTAGGCAGTTTGCCATTTCTAGCATCTTTCTTAAACTTCAAATCATACTGGTGAAACTTAAATAGATACTTCAATTTCCTTAAATTTCTATAAAACAAAGTAGAGGGAATGTTCTGAAAGTAAATACCAAAATCGACACCATTCTCGTGCAGCGAATCAAATATGGTTTTCTGAGGGTAACCTTGAGCAAGTAGCTTCTTGACGTGGCTTGTTGAACCATGAGAAGTAGCAGAATAAACAAATAGTCTATTGGGTTGTGTTGGTCCTGGAATTGAAGAGAACCATCTATCAAATACTGCAAATTCTCGTACAAGAGTAGCATAAACAGGCACAGCCTCGGGCCTAAAGCCTTTCATGACAGTTTCAGACAAGTTTGGAGACATTGATAATGCCTGCTCTACAAAACCAGACATCGAAGGAATGTTGCCAGACCCATATACCTGTTGCTCCACTGCCTCAAAAGAATGACCTGGGTCCGGATCCACAAACTCAGCGTCGTCAGTAAAGCAAATGGTCTTCGCCTTGGAAGTATTGGTCGACACTGAGTTGCATTCATCTCCCGTCACTCCATTGATTTTCGGATTCATAGCTTTCTTCATCCACCCAAGCATGTGATCAAAAGATCTGTTTTCCATAACCAAAACCACAATAGTTTTAATAGGTGACTGCTGCCGTTCTGATGCATACACACCATATCTCGGGGTAAAAACACACGAGAGTGCAATAACAAGCAAGAAAAGAGCTGAAAACGAAGGTGTTGAATCCGTTTTCGAACCTTTCATGACTGCCAGCAAGAAAGATTGGATTTTTGGCAAATGGGTATGCTTCTTTGCCTTTTATCTTGGCTATGGCTGAAGGCTTTTTCCTTTGGAGAGAAGATCAATACGCAATTATGGACATGAGAAGTGCAGTTGATTAAATACAGTGATACATTTGTGATTTTGTACCTTTCTTTTGACAATTTAAGAGCAAAATTAGAGAGAATAACGGTGAATGTTGAAGTTTGGTAAAAGACCGCAGACGATGTAAAGACAAGCTACTGGCTTTGGTTTTGGCTTTGTGCTCTTGACTGTCACGGTGCTTTAAAAAGTAAAAGATTGAAAATGACATCTGTTTCGTCTTCGCGAGGGTTCGGATTCCCCTTCAATAAAAATAAAATAATAGTACATGTTTAATAAAAAATAATTTATATTTATATTATATATTAATTTATTAATTTTATTAAAATATAATTTTATAATTTATTATTAATTAAAATTAAATTTGTTATTATTTAATTAATTTTTTTTTAAAAAAAAATACTAAAAAAATCCAACTTCCTTTTCAAAATATCATGAATTATTTTCATTTTCTTTCTTAATTTGAAAACGGGAGAATACTTTTGTGGGTGAATTGCATTAAACGTACGTAGTTAGACAACGGACCAAATTTGAGATGGAAATTAATTATTGAATTTGTAACGACCTCCGTTAAAAAAATTTAATATTAATCTGTATCAAGAGAATTTGATATTTTATTATTAAATTTGTTTAAATAAATACTTAATATTTACAAAATTTACTACAAATATCTTTAAGCTTTTAGCAATTTTTTTTATGTTTTTTAATTATATTTGTATTATTATTAAATTTAAATTTATAAATTTTTAAATATAATTTAAAATAAAATATATTACTCGCATAAAATATCAAGTACATTCAATTCAATATATAATAGATTATAATAATTTTATTGAAAAAATATATAATTATTTTATAAATTAATATATAAAATATCATAAATTTAAAATATGTACTTTAAAAATAGGCTTATAACCATTTTTACGAGACAACAAACTTTTATTCTCACAGAGGTACAGAGGGTAATACCATGATCAAAGATTCTTGCCTCTCGCGTTACTAAAGAAGGGTAATAACATCTAGGTTCCTCAATTTTGACATTGTTACAAATAAGAATGGAATTAGAAATTTATACAGAGTAGTTCTTCTTATTGAAAGAAATGAATTACTCAATCAGCACTGAATTTTGAGAGAACAAAACTTTAACAATAAAGGTTATTTCATCGTTGTAAAAGGATAGGATTGAGGACCTCTTTGATATAAATAAAGTATATTCTCTTGAAGTTAAGGCCAGGGAATTAGAGAGTACTCATTGTGCTGGCAACAACGGAAAATGTAAAAGAACAAGTTGTTATATTAATATTAATGTAGGATGTGAACACAAGAAAAATACTGCAAAACAAGTTGGCAAGTTGTAGTAAAACAATGGTCATGTTATGTTGTGTTGTTTACCAAATAATGAACTACGATTGAATTCCTTTCCAGAATTAGATTCAGAATGAACTTGAATTAGATATGCTTTACATGTTGCTGTTGTTGTGTAAATCAGTAATTACTTGCTTTGGGAATTTTAATTTTTTTATTGACATAATCAATGATTTATGCATTAAAAAAAAGTATCAACGTATAATTATAATAAGTAATATTACACAATATAAGAATAAAAAAGGACGTTTATATTAGACACTTATCGTCAACAAGATAAATTTTATTTTAAATTCATAAATTACGATCATATTTATTTATGTATTAATAAATATTTGCATACACAAAAATTATACTAATATAATATAATTATAATTACGTTTTTTCAGTTTAAGTTTAAAAGTAAAGTGTTTCGAAAGAGTTTAATTATTATTATTATTATTTATATTTTTAATTTTATATTATTTAATATTTATTTTTTAAAAATTTAAATTTATAAAAATTAATTTAAATTTAATATGTATAATTTTTTATAAAAAAATTTTCATAAATACCGTAAGGCCGTTTTGAAAAACGTCCAAAGACAGATGATTGACAACAAGGAATTTTAACAGCCGCTAACTGGGGTGGACCCGGAATCACCACGGACGACCAGAACTGGGGAGGGGCAGAGAGTTGTGATTCAACTATGTGATCGTTGAAAAATAATTTTATGTCCACCGCAAGACAACACAACACAGACCCATATTTGGACAACCTTAACAACATCCCCGGCTCATATCAACATCACACATTTCGGTTGGTGACTTCCTGTGGGATTTTGCTTTTCACTTTGCCTTGCAATTTGTACCCAACGGCAGGGACGTGTAGCACTAGCTTCTGTTTCAGGTAAAATCATATCATTCGAACGTGATAAAACACTAGTCCCATTTCCAAACAAATCAAAACTTCAAAAAACTTATCACAATTTTAACATTTGTTTTTGTACACAACAGCTCTGACTTTGACATGCCCGCATAACTTCTGTGACAAAAAATGAAAAGTCATGCATGCAATCTATGCGATAACGAGTTCAGGCAACTATGCAAAACAATGGCTTTTCCCTTCTGTTTATTGTTCTCTGTGTGCGTGTGCGTGCGCCCAATATATATATATGTATGTATGTATCAAAGACCAAGAAGTGCCGTGCCCTCCGACCCAATTCTAGTTTGGCTTTTCAGTTGGGAGAATCTTCAGTTGTGCTTCTCTTGACAAATCATTTATAAACTGTGAATGTTTATCAATATTACTGACCAGCTCTCTTCAAGTAAGCCATGATGCCTAAGCCAGCTACTAGTGCAGCACCAGCTGCAACAGCACTGTATGCAGCAGCCCAGGCATCTGCGTGAGCATATTCCATGTTTCCGGTACCAGAACTCCTACTTCGACCAGCTGTTCCTGAATAATCCAAATGTAATCTCAAACCCTGGAAAATCACAAGTCATGTCAGACTTTGGCGAACTTTAAATCTTTGATCGTTGCTGAGATAAATAAAACACTTGCGTTCTCTAAGAAACTATCCATTACGGTTGAAGTTTGAAAGGCTAAAAGAATTATCTGAATAAAAATAATTTCGGACTAATTTATAACACCAGCAACCTCCCATATTCAAGGGAAAATCATCCTTAAATTCCACTAAAAACTGTGCTAGGTCAACAAGCACCAAGAACCAGTTGACACACACCTTCCAACCTGCTAATCTTGCATGGTCCACTGCTGCTGTAAGATCACTGTCTGATGCCAGAACAACTTTGTCATGGTCTTCATCTTCATACTACATAATGTGGGTCAACAGTAAGCATATCATTGTCAGAAAGGATAACTCAGGTAAGATTAACATTATTAAAACATACCAGAATTTGGGGCAGGTTGTTGCGGTCAATGTCATTGCCTACCCTCTGAAGAATTGCAGTAATCAGCTCTGTCAAACTTCGAGTATCTGCATTCAGAAGCAATAAGCACGAAAACCAATCATCTCTCAAATCAATGCACATTTTTTTATTGAACAAAGAAGAATTTCAAATTACAACTACATGATTCAAATGAAAGTTCCAGAAACAAGAATTACACCAGTGTAAATGTACAATATATCTTTCTCTACCTCCACACAACATCGCCACTACCAGTTTAGCTTCTCAATTTTATGAATAAAATAATATAATATTAAACAAAATTAATAGTAAGTTCAGAACTTAGGCAAAAACCAACACCCAGTTTCCAATTCACCTACATGCACTAATTACTGGGGGATCAAATACATGGACTGAATGGGCACCAAATGTAAAACAGAAGATCAAATATTCATGGCCATTTGATGGTGACTTGTAAAATATTCAGAAAAGGGGCATACTGCAAGTAAATCTATGCATCAGGCCCTTCTTATCTTGGACTTTAAAAGCAAAAGTACTTGGCAGCCCTGGTGAAGGATAGGAAACATATCTTCCAGTTTCTCCTCCTTCAGAAGCAAACTTCATGGAACCTTCACTGTAATTCCAATAATATTGAGTAAATAATAGTCACAGAATCAGTGTAATATCAGCATTGAACATCGAGTGTAAAAACCTCCGATCGTCTTCTTCATCTTCATTAGGACTTAAGGCCATGGCCGAGTCCCAAAACTTTTGCATCATTGTACTTGCTGCCTCATTATTTGCACCAGCAGTACTTCCCGCCTAGTTGACGAATGAAATTATGAGACCATATAATTCTCTAGTATGAAGATATCCGGAAACTCTCAGCACAAAACACTATCAAAGGACATTACTTTCCATCTCCAAAAATGCAATTTGGAAGTAATTTCAGCATGCGCTTACCAAATGCACGTGTAATTGAACATCAATAAAAGAGGCACTTATAATGAAAAATTTTGCAAGATGTCAAACAAAGACAGCTGAACGGGGATAAGATTTCTCACAGAACTCCAGATGTTAGAATTAAACATTTAAACAGGAAAAATTACATGCACATGAAATAACAAACCAATCAGAAATTTGAGTGGGAGTGAAGTGTGTAGTGTGAAAGGGATGAAAAGAACAAAAACTGTTCCACTTATCACATAGTTATGATATTATATCACATGCTAACCAATTGATGAATATCCTTGAAATTGATTAATACCACAAATATCGCAGCACAGAAGGCACAGAAGTCTGAATTAAACAGAAATTGCTATACATGGAGGATGCATTTAAGCTAACACCATAAAATATATCAAGGCCAGTGAGCAAACATATTTACACAGCGTTCAAAAAATTAAGTCACATGAAAGATGCATTTAAGGCTATGATAAAGGGAAACATGCTTCCACTTTAAATTTAAACCGCATATAAGATTGAACAGTAGGTCTTGAAAATAACTGATTTTTTTTTGGTCTAAAAAATGAAAATGTGAATCTATTCTGGATAAAATAAAAATATAAACAATAACAGTGCAATTATAGCAAGCGGCTCAAATCAAAATCATTCAGCAGATTTAATACAAAATGTAGTAACACTACACCAAGAAATTAGGTATCCAATCAACACTGCAGCACAAATAGCCAGACATGTAAAATCCATATCATGAATCAATTATAAACAACTGTTTGAACACGCAAAGCATCTCATGCAACAAAACTAATTGAAGCCTATAAAACTTGCATGAAGTCAACAACATAGAGCATTGCATAGTCCCAGAAGGGTATTAACTTGACTTACAGTGGCCACAGCAGCATGAGTGATATGGATTACATCAACTACAGCAACAGTATCTCCTTCTGTAACAATCAATTCATAATAATCAGATATGTACTACATACTACTTCTTACTTAAAGTAATGGTATATCACCTCTATCTACTACAGGAAGGTGCAAAAATTTCCCATCATGCATAATATGCAGGGCATCCACTATGGGCGTGTCAATAGTTGCACATTCTGGATTCGGAGTCATGATCTGTGAATCAAATAAATAACACTATGTTCATAAATCTAGCAATTATTTATTTCTTTGTAAGAAGTAAAATAATATATATTTCTAGATTGTGAATGTGACAACTTATAGCAAGTTTAAAGGTAAATGGTCAACAAGATAAGCATCAAGATATCCTCCATAAACATTGAGATATTGCATTTATTACATCCAAAAAAGACAAATACCTTTTCCACAAGAGTGGAGTCAGGGGGAAGGTTTTGTGCTATTACCCGCATCAAGATATCCTTTGAACTAACAAATTAAAAGGCAATTGTCACAATTTGTATTGGTACTTATAATAAGAAAAAAGAAATTGGAGTATAAGATTTCAATGCAAAACAGAAAAGGAATCCACTTTTTTTTTGGATGAAAGGTTGAGTAGAATTGACAATATGATACTGACGTTAAAATGCCTTGTGGTTTGTTTTCAACAGCTACAACAGCTGAGCTGGATCGAAGTTCAAGCATCTTTTTTGTTGCCATCAAAACTGTATCAGTGGGTGAAATTGTAACAATCCTGAACAATGTTACAGCGGTTAAATATGCAACTCATAGCAATATTATCTTTTTTGTTAAACAAACAGAGATGAGACATTCCAAAGATATCCAAAAAGAAGGTATTACCTACTTTGATTTGTCTGGAATGATTGTAGACAGCGAGGGCCTAAACATTCGTTCTCGAAGCGTTTCAATAAATGTATTGGGACCTGCATATTGAACTCCAGAAGAAAATAGCATCACATAATATTTTCTCTTACAAGGAAAATCACAAAGTAAATATAATGAAGCAAGAAAGTACTCAAGAACTCCAAGAAGATCTAAAGAGTTGTCTAATAAATCATTCTCTACAAACCAGAAATAGATGTCCCCCAATGTTTTTCAACACCTTCAACAGCTGCAGCAATAGCCTTTCCTTTCTCAGCTGCCCTTTCCATGCGAGCAATAGCATCATATAAACACTTTGCTATATCAAGTAATGCAATCACCTCCCCATTTTCCACAACAGGCAAATGTCTGAATTTTCCTGTGTAACAGATATCAGGAATGAATTCAAAAGAGAATATGAAAAAGAATCCAACATATAAGAGTAGATGTGCTTTTCAGATCACCGCCAACCTTGCACCATCTTTTGGAGTGCTTCCACAGCAAGGGTGTCAGACAGAACAAATGTTGGGTTCCTAGTCATAACTTTGGAAACAGGTGTCTCTTCAAGATTAAGCTTGCGAGCAATAACTCTCGTTGCTATGTCCTTCGTCCGCAAAAGGGTATGAATAAATCAATCAGATAGTCACCATTAAACTACAGGTAAAGGAAGAACATGTTGCCCTTTCTTTTCTCTATTGGCAATGCACCAAATTGAGATTCACGCTCATACCTTGTCTGTAAGAATTCCACAGAGTAGTGCATTGGAGTCAGTAAGCAACAAAGCATCAACTCTGCGAGCAGCCATGCGACGACAAGCCTCTTGAACACTTGTGTTTTCAGGTACGGTAAGGGCCTTTGACAGCCGCAACCGTTTTACAGTGCGTTCTCCAGCCAATCCCCTGTTCCAAGAGCAAGTGAAATTGGAAGATTCCATGATTATACTTCCAATGCACGAAATAACAATTGCTTTTTTCGAACTAATCACTAATTTTGTTTAGAATTGGTGTATTTTAACTTTGGACTCCTGCGTCTAAGTGCTTAACCAATGGTTTGCAACTTTAGTCATGTAGCTTGTCAAACATGTGAATTTGTACGTTCTAAAAAAGAAATGCGGCAGTCATCAACTCAAACATTTAAGCCTTAAGGGATCAGAACCTGACATTAACAAAGCAATACTTTTTCATTTTTCCATTAGAATTTCAATGACAGGCAAGCAAATTTTGAGTTTGTGGTATATAATAAAGCAAAGTTTGAGTTTCTAGCTTTTCGAACTTCCATTACATATGATAACCTCTAACAATCTTGTCTCGAGAAAACCAATATTGCTGCCCAAAAACAGCCGATAAGAAGAAAAATAACAGCACCAGGCAAAAATATCCTGAATCTATGTCTCCTAACAAACTAATAGTTAACAAATTCTACACCACTAGTTTAAGAGATCCTTTGGCCAGAAGAGAGCCCCATAGAGACAAAATAGGTGAAACTCAGAAATTATTGAGGTCTTCATTACTAGTAACCAGTATAAAAACTTGTCATTTTTTAAATGATTGGTATATAAATATTCCATAGTCACAAACACTAAATTTCACGCGAAAATGGAAAAAAAAATGAAAAACTCAATATGATATAATAAACACAAAAGGATAGAACGTATATTAACGTACGTAGAACGTGTAGATGTAAATGATTTTCGCAAAGCGTCAGGGCCTCCATTCTCAACTTTCTTCTTCCCCATCATCAAGGAACTTGCAGACATGCTTCTCCTCGAAGAACCACCATGACTAGTCATTCTCTACTCCTCCAAAACACTAAAACAGAAGCATCATCAATGACACACAGAAAATTCCAAAGATTACCGTTACTTATAATTTTCATGTAATTAACATTATACCTCCGTTTGGTTGCGGAGAAAAAACACTATTTGTCGATACCGACGTTCACGAATTCAATCAGAAAGTTGAATCTTCTGAATTCAGTCAGCAGGTCAAATAAATAACCGGCGATTCTTTGACCTCAAAGAGGTCAGTGGATTGAAATTGTAAGGCGAAAATATTACCAACCGGATGGGAAAAAAATTCCGGGAAAACGGAACAATCGCGGTCGGAGAACAGGATATTCCCAGGAGAATGAACGGACCGTAGGGAGGGAGAGAGAGAAAGACGAAACCCTAAGAAACGGGGAGGATGCGAAATTTGTTTCCGATGGGAGGATGGGCGTGCACGTCAACGATTTTAACCGTTTTGCTCCAATTTCACGGGGATTATTGAGGCTTAAAAAGTTCCTTCTTGACTGAATATTAATCATTTGGTAATGTTAACTTGCAATTACAGATTTCGCCTTTGGTTGCTGAAGATGTAAAATTCTGATTCGAATGACACGACAGAGGTCAATACTAATTTTAATTTTCATAAATTAAAATACTCATAAAGATTTAAAAGTGTCAGATATTGAATATTAAGGGGATAATATTGTCATTTTGCATGGAATAGGAGAGAACTTGCCTAAATTGTACGACTAAAAAGCTGGGCCAAGACTCTTCGTAGACTTTTTGAAAATTTGAGGTAAATAAATAAGGAAATGAACAGACAAGATTTGGACAGGACAGGTGGAATTACGCGAGTCGACGCCTTCATGGCCGAAACGACAAAAATGATTGTACAAGCTCGGTTTAACAGGAGAGCGTGGCCCACTGTGGGCCCTACCCTAACCAAACCTACGACGCTGATCAAGTGGGCATTTGGATTTGGAAACTAAATGTTAAAAAGAAAGAATGCAAAGTGCGGAAGCAGTTGCCAAGAGCTACTGATAACATGTCAAGGAGAAGAGGGGAGATCGAAGAACCAAGTATCATTTAAAGCTTCAACCTTGAATCTTCTGTCATTAAAAGCTTGGTGATATTCGTGCTACGCAGATATCATGGGAGCCGACATTCAATTATTAAACTGGATGATAAACGATCTGCTACAAGGAGGCTAACGATCAGTAGCCGGCTCCTTTTCGTGAATGCCGCACTTCAATTCTCATTACGAGTGGTCAATCGTGCGTGAATCTGCTTAATGAAATAAGAATAAAAGGCTTCGTAGGTTGTGCAGGTTTACCACCAATGGCAAGGCCGTTCTTGTCCACAGTCTCATCTTCTTCGGCATCTGCACATTTTCATTTTGGCAGTTGGCATTCACATCTACACTGGCTAATTCAATCCAAATTTTTCAACTTATATGATGGTCGGATTTAAGATATAATTCATTCCTATTTGTTTTCCTTTTATGTATTTGTAATTTTCCACATAATCTCATTCCCTAACACCTTGAATTCTTGAATCTTCTCATATTTTTCATCTATAATTTATGTTTTGTTTATATACATTGCCAAGGTTTCATCAATAAAATAAAAATAAAACACATTGCAAACTTCCATTCCAAGAGTCAGAACATGTTTTTCAAGGAAACAAAGGATCAGAGGTTTTTTCTTTGTCTGAAACTAAATTATTTGACTAAAATTATAGAGACTTATAAAATTAGGTTAAAATTATAACTCGACTTTAAAATTGGACCATTTTGCTAAAAAACTCATAAATTTTCGATCTAAATCATATTATCCTAAGAGAATTACAACCGTTGGATAAATTAATAAGTGTTGCTGACACGTTTTGCCCAAATTGTCCCCGCGATGCATCGTTAGGTCGGCCGTAACTAGTGCGTTTTGTCCATTCGTATTCCTTCTTCCTTCCGTGTCTATCTACTTTTATCTCCCCCAAGTCTCTTTCCCAGATCCTTCTCAAACTCTACAAATTTCATAACCCTTTTCGCCGTCTTCATTCTTTTCTTTCAAGACAACGCAGAAAAGACAATCTGTTGGCAATGGCAGATTGGGGTCCGGTTGTGATAGCAGTAGTGCTATTTGTGCTGTTAAGTCCGGGGCTTTTGTTTCAGATTCCTGCAAGAAACAGAGTTGTTGAGTTTGGGAACATGCAGACCAGTGGTGCTTCTATTCTTGTTCACACTGTTATATACTTTGGTCTCATCACCATACTTCTTATTGTCATTGATGTTCACATCTATACTGGGTGAATGTTGTAATCTCTCCTTTTTGTTGTTGTATCTTTATAAATTCTTGGCTTCGTAGTTTCCTTCTTTTCTTTTACCTGAATCTATTTATGTTTTGGTGCCGATCTGGGTTGATGGAGTTTATTGGCTGATAACCCAAAACTCATCACGAAAATACAGTTTCTTGCTTGGAATGGTTTCATTCCATTATGTCTCATCAGTATTGTATTTAACAAAAGACACAGTTTTTTCAGATTTTGAGAGCGGAAATCTCTATGGCTGAATTGGTTGGGGTACAGGGAAACTTAATAGAGAAGCACAAAGAAAGCAAGCAATATTTCGTCAAGAGTGCCTGCAAGCACTCAGCAGATACCAACGCCATCCTTCCTTTTGGGGTTTGCCTGTTTATGCTATCTTTGAAAACTGCTAACATCTCTCCTACAGATAATAAATAAATTAATTTTATATTTAAAATTAATAAAAATTAATTTTATACTTAAAAAATAAAAATAATAAAGTAATTAAATTAATATTTTCAACATATTACTTATAAGCGTGGTGAAAGAGTTTGGGACTCTTCTCTGTCTGGCCAAGTGTCTTCGATTTCTTTGCGGGAGGGAGCCGTGGACCAACAAAATGACATTGTTGCCATATTGTCTCAAAGCCCAACGCAAGATTCATATTTGCCATATTGCCAAAATTTAGATAATTGAGAGAATGATAGAGGTTTAGTCAGAATGTCAGCAACCTGTTCTTCAGAAGGTACATATCGAATTTCCAAAGACCGATTTAGGACTGTATCACGAATGTGATGGATATCAAGCTTAGAATGCGTAGACCGAGCAAGAAAAACAGGATTCTTGGCAAAGGCTGCTGCACTTTGATTATCACAACAGGGAATAGGAGGAGGAGGAAGAAACCTGAGTTCACCAAGCAATGATTGCAGCTGAGAAATCTCAGCAGTAGCAGCTGTCAGAGCACAATACTCACCTAAGAATTAGAACGAGAGACCACCTACTGCTTCTTGGAAGACCAAGACACCAAATTGTGGCCGAAGTAAATAGCATAGGCTTCCACAGACCTCCCGTCATCAGTGTCACGTGCCCAATCACCATCAGCAAAGGCTTGAATTTCATATTGATCTAGGTGAGTGAAATGAAGACCATATATTGATGTAGCTTGAAGATAACGAACAACCCTTTTGCAGGCCTGTTAGTGAGCTGAAGTAGGAGCATACAAAAACTGACGTAACTTGTTCACAGAGAAAGCAAGCTCTGGCCTAGTTAATGTAAACATATTTTAAGCCTCCAATTATACTTCGATAAAAAGAAATACCTGAAACAGAGAACCATCTGATTTGGAAAATTTCTAACCAGAAGTCATGGGAGTGTCACACCTGTTGCATGTAGACATATTGGCTCTCTCGAGAAGATCATGAATATACTTGATTTGGGATAAACGAAGGCCTAAAGCTGTATATGCAACCTCAACACACAGAAAGTAGCTAAAGGCCCCGAGATCTTTTATAGCAAACTCCTTTCCTAGCTGAGCAATGAATAACTCTGTAACTTGTTAATTTGAATAAGTAACCAGAATGTTGTCGACATAAATCAGGATCAAAAGTGTATAAGAACCTGTGTTTTTATAGAATAAAGAGGTATCGGCAACATAATTGCAAAATTGTCATTGAGCCTTACAAGGATTTATTCAACTTGCAAAGATGCTGAGGAAATAGTTATAACTAGAACAATGATAATAATAACAATAATTATAGTTCATGAATGGTATTAAATTTTTATAATAAAAATTTAATATTAATATGATAAATTATTTTATAAATAAAATAAAATTTTAAAATAATTAATTAATTTAAAATATTTATATAAAATAAAATAAAATAAATAATATTAAGAAATCAATTATTTTAAAGAAAGAATCCTCGTTCTTTTTCCATTATCCTCCTCAACAGTTACAATCCTCTGCGAGTGATGGGCGAAGAAAATGAAAGAGAAGCAAATAGTGAACTGGGCCCAATTAAATGCAGAAAGCACATTGGGCCTACTAAACTTCTAGCCCAAAAAGCCCATTCTTGCCATCACTCTCTGTTCCATGTCCGCTTTCTTTTTCCTAAGGTCTCTCCGCTGCCTGCCTCCCTCTTGATCGATCGATAGATCGAATTCATTGAGAAGAAGGAAACAAAATAAACTAAAGATGGCAGCTCTAGCACGGATCACGAGAAGAGCTATGACTATCGCACTCGCGCCTGCACAAGTCATTCACCGACCACTGTCCACCTCAGCTGCAGCAACGGCAACTACAACGGCGTCCAGCGCCAAAACCATAACGCCGTCGCCGGATCGAGTAAAGTGGGACTACCGAGGACAGAGGCAGATTATACCATTGGGTCAGTGGCTTCCAAAGGTCGCAGTCGATGCATACGTGGCTCCCAACGTGGTCCTCGCCGGCCAGGTCACTGTCTGCGACGGAGCCTCCGTCTGGGCCGGCTCCGTCCTTCGTGGCGATCTTAATAAGATTAAAGTCGGTTTCTGCTCCAATGTGCAAGAGCGCTGCGTCATTCACGCCGCTTGGTCTTCTCCTACTGGTTAGGGTTTTTAATTTTTGCTTTTATGCCTTTCTTTTGGGAGAATTTTGTGATTATTTTTTGGGATGGCATGCTTTACCTCTTCAAGAATGCGAGAACTTGGGAATGGTCATTTGTTACGTTCTTCTGTTGCTGATTTCTAATGAAAATGAATGTTTCAATCAACTGTAATTGTAGATCAGGGTACTTAGAAACTTGATTGCACAGAGATAAGTGGCATAGAGTTCCAGAAACTTACTCATATAAAATTGAACAGCTCAATTTGGTATTTGTAGTGCATTCATCCGCTTTTAGGATTTCTTAGTTTCAAGGTTACCAGAATTTTTTTTAAAAAAATTGCTATTGCACTTTAGTAATATGAATTGCTCTATAAATTATTAACATGATATTTAGTTCAATGTAATGTTACAAATGTGACATTTCGTGTCAGAAGTGTTAAGCTAAATATTGCATGAACTTTTCTTTGGTAGCATAGCATGTGTGTTGTTTCCGGGTATCCTGCACTTCTTTTTTTTAAATAACTGTTTCAATTACATATGTTTTATTAAAACACTTCCATTGAGAAAGCAATCACCATATCTGTAAAATGTGGCACTGTATGCTAAAATATTCCACTGGAGATGGAAATGGAGTGTGAAATGACATTTGTCACAACAAGTGAGTCTCTTATTTGAGATAATGTGTCATATTCTCAAGAGATTGTTCCCATCCAAAGTTTATTATTAGCTTGATGATTAGATCTTTAATGCCCAGGAAAAAAGCCTTTTATGAGTGTGCATGCAAATAAAACTTATGTTACGAATTAATGTAATACAAATAATATCATGTTGACCTTGAGGCCACTATATATTTTAGAGCATTTGAATCTTAGAGTGCCTGGACACTTGTTGTATGGATAAGAGTGAGTATGCTGCAACTGGAGTTCAAATGTCTTTATGAAAATTTCTGCCAAGTTGGAGTGCTCATCCCACCTCCTGCAGAATTCTGTGGGATAGAAAGGGGAAAATATTAATGCTGTACTACTTATACAGTGATCTATCTGCCAACTAAAAGTTGCTTCTTATCCTTGGAAAAGTTCAATGAGTATTTGCCTATGTTTGTGTCTTCTATTTGAGCCTACTTGTGTACTTTCCTATGTGCCTTCTTTGGGCTTAGATTTTGAACTTGTGATTGAAGGAAGCCTGGAGTTATTTACTGATAATACTTTAAGCATTGATTTTATTTTGTCAAACCATGGCTATGTGAGATTTAGGTTAACAAAAGCTCTAAAGGCAAACATTTTATTGTAATTTCTCCAATATTGAGATGTCTCTTTCTTTTAATTTTCTTTGTGTAAGATCTGCATTTGCTGTTTCTCATTAAATCTTGTGTTTTTTTTTCCTGTATCTTTAGATGTAAAGTATGCGATTATCTACTTACCAGTTTAGTAGCCAGCTAGGCTAGTAGGCCATACATGACTGAACTCTGTGAGGCTGAGTTGATTCAAACTTAGGATATTGTTATGATGGTCCATCAGGAAGGTTTTGTTTTATTTAGTTCTAGTGGTGCTTGGAGGGTTAAATTAGTTAAGAAGTGAGATTTTCAACTTTGGCAACTGCTTCGATGTGATTATTTGCAAATGACTGCCTGACTTGAGCTCTATTTTACAGTATTAGAATCTTGTTGAAAGCTGTTTTTGCTCATGTATAATGTGTAACATCAAGATTGGTTATCAGTTCTGAGACTTGTTCTTCTTTCTACAAAGAGATCTGCTGATGTCTTGTCAAAGAATTAGTAGTCTTTATGTAAACTTGTATAAATGTGATAACGCTTGGGTTCACAGCCCAGAGAGCTATTCCTGAATGCTGTGCATAAGCCTTCTTCTTTCATTGTTGTTGTTTGCATGGTTTTCACTATAAAATTGTGGGCTCACATATTCCTTCTGAAAATAATAGCACATGGAATGATGAGTGGTAGAACAAAAACTATTAGTACATCTTGGTAGGAAATCTTGTGTCTTACAGAATTCTCATGTTTTAATTTCTTTGAAATAATACTTAAGTATTTTCTTCAGATTGAAAATAAATGTGGTGGAAATCAAGATGCGTTTTTCTTGTTAGAAATTTATCAAGGACTGAAGACATCTTGTTCACAACTTCTTTTTGTTTGTCAGGGCTGCCGGCAGAGACATCCATTGAGAGGTTTGTTACAATTGGTGCATATTCCCTCTTGCGTTCATGCACAATTGAGCCAGAGTGTATTATTGGGCAGCATTCAATCCTAATGGAGGGTTCTATGGTGGAGACACACTCCATCCTTGAAGCTGGTTCTGTGGTTCCCCCTGGTAGGAGAATTCCGAGTGGTGAACTTTGGGCAGGAAATCCAGCAAGGTTTGTCCGGACTTTGACACATGAAGAAACCTTGGAAATCCCTAAACTTGCTGTTGCAATAAATGATCTGAGCAAAAGCCATTTCTCAGAGTTTCTCCCATACTCAACCGTATATTTGGATGTGGAAAAATTGAAGAAGTCCTTGGGAATTTCTATCTAGTAATCATCAACGCCCAGTTTTCATGTATCAATTGTAGCTTTCTTAGCCCGAAATAAGTAGCTTAAGAACATAAAAAGCAAGTTTGATTCCTTGTCACTCAATTTGATTTTGCTGGCTGTTGAATGAGCGGGATGAGAGTTTCAATCTCATGGAAAGCAATTTCTGGTTGTATGATGTGCACATTATTTGTTAAGCTGAGTATCGAACTTGGATTCGTTAGTTGTTCGCTTGTTGTTTCAAGGTAATCCTCGCTCAAAAAATAGATTTCAATTCAGAAGATGATACCGAATTGATATTGTATAGTATAATCAGAATTGAGAGAGAGAGAGAGAGAGAGGATATTTGCCCCGATTTTACATTTGTCTTCGAATTTGTTGGGATAATACTGTAACAGAAACACATTTTGTTAGTCAAAGGTTGTGGTTATTTCAGAATGAGTTCATTTCTCTAATTCACTCGGTCAACAGGGCCTGAACTGGGATCATCGTAATCATATAATCCAAGGATCAGCGAAAAGTGACTAATTTAGCTCACTGCCTTGGCATCATAAATCCGTATTATTTGCTATTTGGTTCCGTCCGGCGCAAATCTGGAGAGCATGACACGAACCGCCTATAAAAGGTAAAATTTTCCGTCTTGAAGCAAGTACCCGGGAGAGAAATAACACTTCCCAGGAGTTCCGGAATCTCCTAGAGCACTCTCGACCTTCTCGAACTACCCAGACTCTAGAACATTCTAGTACATTCTTAAAGAATCTAGAACATTGTAAAAATCTCCTAAAGCTCAAAAATAGGAATTGGGCCGGTAGTGTTTCGGTGCATTCAATCACTGAATTATGCATCCACGATTGAAAATTAACAATTTTAAGATGAATATCGTTGCATTTTTTATTTAAGATATTTTATAATTGGAATAAATGAAGGAATGAACTAAAGAAGAACCACCTGTAACTGAAAGAAATAATTATAACAAACAAAAATTTCCATTCAACACCAAATACTGAAAACATATGATAACAAATTTATTAAGACGATGGTCAAATCACTCCCATCTCATTAATAGTCCAAAGAATTTTCTGCAGGAGAAGGACGGGGATTAATTCCCTCTGTAAGGATTTTGCTCTCTTGCCTTTGCTGATAATTGGATTTTTCACTTTGGCCCGCTGCGGGCAAAGGGATTTTGATGGGATGGGATTAGATTAGGGAATGTTCTTCTCTGTGTTGAACAATCTTTCCAACCCTTCAATCAAAATTTTCCTTTTTAGCCTTCTTCTATGAATATGATGGCTAAAGAGCCTTCTCGCTTGGGCATTCTGGAGCCATTTTCCCTATAAATAAGTGTAAACAAGTAAATGTTACTTGTAAAAAAAATTAATTAAACCCATTCCTTTTTCTTTGAGCTTGGTGAATTAAAAGATTGAGAATCAAACGCCAATTTTTGAGATCCTTCAAGGAGCACTTTACCTCGAAGGCAAGGCAATTTGAATTTTAGTCTTAATACAGTAGGATGTATAAAGACTTTAGATGACAAGGAACGAGCAGTTTTCATGTTAAGCTAAGAATTTGCTAGGAATCACCAAATAGCCAAAAATATGACCTGGGACGACAAATTCAGTAGGAGCATTGAACTTCATTTCCCTTGACCCAAAATCTAGACCCAATCTCTTACTACAAAAAATCTCTGGTCTTTCTATGATTTGTTGGAAGAGAGATTATCGGATTTGGGGCTTCTATTCTTGTCATAGGGTACGAAATAATGCAGTCTAGATGGTCCTTGGGGCTACTCTTCATAGAGTATTAAGTTCTCAACTTTGTATCGTGGGTTTACCTTGCCTAGCTTTTTTCCACAATAAGAACATGCCTACAATAATACGCTAGGCATTAAGGTTCAATTGGTAAGAAGTAAGGCTTAGTGGTTAAGTTAACCATGAAAGGTTGAAAGGGAGTCTCAATGCTAAGTCAAACAGGGTCTTGAAAAATACCCACTTATCCTTTCTGAGCCAATCTGCCCACTTTCCTCTCCAGGCTAATCTCATTGTAATATTCTCGAGAATGGAGAATTACTCTCGAATTCTCCTAAGATCAATCCAATCCAGTGCAAATTCACTCTCATTCTTATTACAAATGTGTACAGTTGACTGACGAGGAATATTACATTCGAAACTAGCCTAGTCTCCGAACCAATCCTTACCTTATTTGTTATCCTCCTACACCAGGGTTCCTGGTATTAATTAGTGGCCCCGGCATTATACTTGATTTTTTATATGGGACATCTCCATAGATGGTGAGAAAGTGTAGCTATGAGTCCACGTCTAATTTATTCCAAGTATCCCAATTGATAGACGACTCAGGAGACACCCTTCTTAACAGGGGAGTCACAAGAAATGTTTTGGGAATCACTATTCGACATAGACAGTTTTCCTATCGAGTATATTAAGGGTGTAAAGGTCTAAGAAGAAGATTGAAAAGACCAAGTAAAACAAACAACAAAACAGCGCAAAATCATATTCATCATATTAAAGCCTAAAATCTTTACCTAGAAAATACCCAGCAAACCAAACATCATCTAGAAAAGCAACCCACATTCTAAAAGCTACTCTGGGATAAATCTAAATGTCTATTTCATATCTACATGTATCAAACCTTATTAAGGGCTAACAAAGCCCACTGAACTCAAATTGGGAGGTTTAATGAGCTTCTTGTTAAGAATGCTTGAATCTTGTCTTTGAATGCAAGAAAGGCTTCTGTAAGTTTTTCTGGGATTGGTGAGAAATAAAAAGCAAACACAAGTAGATTTTGAGGGTTAAATAGGCTAAACAAAAGGAGCAATCCAACTTTTCGACTGACATATAGAGGAGACATAGGGTAATCAATGGTCGATTTGTAATGTAAGATGAAGCCAGCAGTTGCTAACATTAATAATTCGTCATTATTATAATCGTTTTGAAAAATAAAATTACACGATTGATTTACGACATACATTAGGGGAAAAAAAAGGCATTATTTGAGGCAACAAAAAGGAAAAAAGTTTGACATTTGATTGGTTCCTAAATACAAGAGAGGTTAAGGCAAAAATCCATACGCCCAGAATTCAATTAAAGTTTCTAGCATTTGATACTTCTTATTAGAAACTGAGGAACTCCTATTAGGGGTCGACCTAATATCAAGCCAGAGTATACTTCAGTTAAGTTTTGTAATGGGTTCTAACCCCAATTCGATAGGTGTAGTATAAACCACGGTTATATTTTATTGAGAACTGTATAAAGGGGTAATGTGAACCGAAGTTATATTCTGACGAGAACTGCATAATAGGGGTGATGTGAATTGAGATTATATTCCTCCCAGAACTACATAACGAGGCCAAGTGTGAATTGAGGTTATATTTTGTCGAACAGTCCCTGGTACTGAAGGTTAAGAACAAGTCACAATTACCACATAGGCATAAACCTCCCATCACCCGGAATAACTATTCACCATTCGGGGTAACCATCCATGATCTCTAACAATGGCTCACGAATTTCAAGTTGTCAACACCAAGTCTATAAAAAGGGGACATTTATTCCAAAGAAAAAGTTATTGGTAGAATCTGTCAGTTTCTGACATTTGAAAATCCAGTAACAACAATTCTTTTAACAGTGAAGTGGCAGCGAACACCTTTACATTACACTTCGTGTTCCTCTAAAATCTTAGTACTTTAGGTAGAAGAATCGTGCTCTGTCTATGTCCCCTTATATAATAGTCATTTAGAATGAACGAGATTGATCTATTTTAAATAGATTTGTATCTGTCTTTCTAACTTCTTGTTTCACTCCGGCTAACCTAATGCTAACCGAGACAAATCTATTTTGGCGGACGAGATTGATCTTGATGATAGAACCAATTTATTTACTTTAAAGGGTAGACCTCACTGCTTCAGTGGGCAAGGTCGATCTAGACTGGTCTAGTACACCTCTAAATTCTTTAGTAGGCTACAGAGTTGGTCTAATTATATAATATAAACTATCAGAATAGGCTTGACACGAGGGGGTGCACGGGCCAAGCCTAGCTAACAATGTGCAGTCCAATCCATGTCTAATGTTTCATCAAACATAGCATTATTATGTTTTGTACGATTAGCCCTTCTCCACGGACATCCTCAAAACAAAGAAATAAAGGTAGAAGGATTGGAAGCTGATACCAAAAAAACCTGATCTGAGTTGAACAATAATCATAGAACTAAGCCATGTTATAATAATAGCATTTGATTCGGGTCGTGGTACTATTGATCAATTTGATTCACGATGTGCTAAACTATAATACAACTAAGCCATGCTACAATACAACTTAATCCAAGGACACAGAACTTGATTGATTGCTCAGACTCCACTATAAACAGAAATTGATTCCGACTAAACTGTAATACAACTTGATTAAAACAGAAGAATTGATTAAAAGCAGGACCTCCTTAAAGTCATTACACAAGTAGCTGGTATTGGAAAATGGTAAAACTAAAAATCTTGCTAGAAGGCAAAGCAGGCTAGCTACTTGAAGGGACCAAGAAAAAAAAAGGTATCTTAGTCGCAAGGGGGGTGGTCCAATCTCCATTTTTATTTCCATATTGAATGCAATGCAATGGGATGCGTGCTTCATCAACATAACATAATCATTGTGGGGAAATTTGGAAGTAATAGTGAATCTATGGTTTCTTGGTGTCTTTAGTGCAAAGAATAGTGAACGAATCATATGGCTGGCATAAGAGAAGCTCCACCGCCTTGAAATATCTAACATATAATTGTGATCAATAATATACTATATATATAAATTTTTTACTTTTTTAAAATTATTTGATAATTATAATACTTAATCTCTTTTCAACAAAACCTCTTCTGGGTAGTACGGGGTATAACACCATCTTAGCCAATAATTGTTTATTAACAGTATCACCAATATAATTAATCCTCTTATCAACTAATTATTAAGACAGTGGGACACAATTCATGCCTTGCCGGTTCTATTTTTTTTTCTTTATCAAATAAAATTTAAAAAAAATGGGGAAAAACATATGATCCATGATGCTAATAAGAAAGAAACCAAGAAAATAGGTTATAATAACAATAATAATAATAATTTCGATGACATTTTGAAAAACAATGGCCTCCGAAAATTGACTTTTAGTGCTTTGGCTTGCTTTTCCAAGTTGCATTAATTGCCAATCCATTATGTTCTTGGAATATGACTATAGCCAAATTATATGTATATGCCCTTAAGATAATGATGAAACAAAATTATGGTTATTATTCCATTAATTAGATAATTTGTAGAAGCATAATTATAAACGAAATGGAAAAAAAAATCAGAAATATTAAAAGATTTATTTAATATTCTGTGTATGCTATTGTGGCAAAGTCACCAACCACTAAGCATCGTGGAAGACCAACTGAGAAATTTTATATAACCTGTTATTCTTCTAAACAAAGCAAAGATTTTGACATCTCAACCCATTCTATCATTTCTTTCTAATACATCTTCCACTATCTCTTCTTTCTCTTAAATAGAAACCCTAATATCGGAGGCTGATCAAACAGTAGTTTTCCTTCTCCATCGGGCTCATCTCGCGATCACTGAGTTTCATGTATGACAGAAACAAATTGAATGTCCGTGTCTATACGTTGGAAAGATTTTGACGGTAAGGGTTTAGAGAGAACAGAGATGTTGGAACGGCTCAATCAAATCAAATCTCCCGTGGAATTGGGTCCTTTAATTTGATTGAGCCGTGCCAATATCCGTTTGCTTGTTCGCTTCCTCTCCTTCGAAGAGAACATTTTTTTTTAAAATTAGTTAAATGCATATGTTAGCTTGGCTTGATTTTCTGTGACTCGGTTTATGGATGTTTCAATATGAGATACACATACCTGCAGAGATGTGGTACGATCATGCGATGCCATCATTTGCTCTTGGGTAAAAAGTTGCATCTTCTTTTCTCAGAGAAAAGGTTAAGGGTTTCAATATTTAAGGATTCAAAGTCCCAAAAGCAAACTTTTCCAGCTACATATTTATCTTTTAAAGGAATGAGTTTATTTATTTTTGAGGAAGTATCTAAAATCTTGAAAATTATGCATTCATTCCATGCAGATATTTACGTACTCTTTTCACTACCTGGTTATTGCATGAGCAAATCTGAAAAAGGTGTACATGCATACCTTTTAATGGCTAAAAAGATTGCCCTTCCGGCACCTATATGACGACTGTCGGACTGTGGAACCCAACGCTGCTCATTTGGAGAAGGTGAGGATGAAATTTGCCCATCCGGTGCCAATCCAATACATACACACGCCATCAAGATCTTCAGACCAGAATTACAGAGCATCATCTCCTCCTCATTTTTCTTTATTATAGTATATTCAACTTCATTTTGGTCCTGAGGTCGATTAATTTTGACTCAACTTTCAACCAGCCTCAACTTGCGCCGATAGCCAGCCCTAACCTGAAACATAAGGAATTGTTAATATTAAGCTTTCTCTTTTGTGCACGAGCATGAAAAACATTAAAGATACAACATATGTTTCCGCTTGCCATGTTTAGTTCTCTCCTTTTTTCCAAATTTGCTTGAACGGTTTTCTAATTTTAGTCAGGCATCTGCCGAATTCTCTGACTAGATAAAGGTATCCCAGGCTGGACTTTCCTGCTGTTAATGAAAAATTAAGCAAGTGATCATAAGGTATGGTCGATCATATATGACTTTCTGGATGGCGGCTAGGTTTCCTTCATTTCTTGAGCCGATTCTTCCTCAAAACAAAACCTGAGGCTGAAGTACAATTTGGCATTCTATTGCCCTAAATTGATTCTAGGAGTAGAAGTTTGTCGTTCGTCTTCGATTTCCCAATTAAGAGTGACAAGCCTCCAGGTTTTCAAATGGTTATCACCTGGTGGTCTTTTCATTTCAGAATTGAAATTTCATGTTGCAATTATGTGGCCTCTCCTTCGGATTTTCGAAGGGAACCGTTTGTGGTCTCCTTCTGATTAACCGAAACTGGAGACTGCCACTCTGCGGCCACTCTCTATAACTCGGTACTCCTGAAACGTTTTCCCTTCGAAACTGCTAGGAAGTTATTAACAAACGGTGCATGAACATGACAATGTCGTGCAAGTTCAGTGTAAATCTTAAAATGGAAAAATGTACCCACATAATTTGCCAACATAAATTCTACTGTTAGTGTCAAGTGTTTGATCACAAACTTTAGTGTTATAGACAAAAATCACTTAAAAAAGCGAGTTCCACGACATAAACCAGTTTCAACAAGAAAACTGTGGCGGCCTTGGTCTAACACTGGGACAGTGTTTCTGAATATGACATGACTAGATACACTGTGCTGTAGACATGCAGAGAACAATGCCCAAGACTTTCTTCCTGGCTTTCTTGACCCATCATGCTTGAATAGCCACGTCCAATTTCCCCGCCGCAAAATATTCCCGACAATGGAGCATCGGGAAAGTTCTCCAGGAATGGGGAACTGTCAACATTGGGTTGTTGAAAGAATGAGTCTCCACGGCCACAACAAGAGAAAATAAAACCTCCTAGAACCTCCTGATAAATGTTATTATCTGCACACCCCCTTGTGCGAAGGCAACTTTGGGAATGAGAGTGTAGATTCAAATTTCTGAGATTTATGGACACATTACGACATGCAGCTAATGCAGAATTTTGATCTGGCCGGTAAAATTGGAAGTAATCACCACTTTTGATGCCAACACCGTCAACATAAAGGTACTCCTCATCTCCTCTGAGGTAAACAGAAGACTTCAGTTATTAGTTTTAAAGGACAAAAAAGAATGATACAACATACTTGTTAGTCAATTGCCTCAAATGTTGTCAAGCAAAATAATTAAAAAAAACTACTAAACGAAAACATTAGAAAACTGATAAGTAATAAATAAAAATCACAAAAAGCATTATTATTACCAAGATGCCACATGCCATTATTTCCTAGAGCACATGCAATAGCAAGAACTTATTGAATATGACAAAAACCATTACATATAGGTCATAATTTGATGTAGATTCATATGCTTTTCTGCTGTATTCTCAAATTCATTAGCACATCTACACAATCACCAACAATTACAATAATTAAGATTGTTATATTTAAAATCTGAGTTAAATTCCAACAAGAGAACTAGGGATTGGAAAAGATGAGGCAGGAATGATAGGAAAGAAGAACTATACCAAGTCTTGATATGTCATATGAACTATGGCTGTTTATCAAATAAATCAACTGCAAAATATGAGGGTTGGCAAAGTTACCTAAGGTATCGTTACAACCCAAAAAAAATTTAGTTATGTGACTTAAAGCCGCCTTTGTAAAATTTAAAACAAAAGAAAAAAAATAAAAACATATAAGACAAATAATAAATAATACTTGAAACATTGAATAGAAAACTTAAGACAAGTAAAGAAAATTTTAAAACATGTAATAGATAGTATTTAAAATGATTTTGAAAAGACTTGAAACAGTTTTAGGAAGAGATAAAAAAATGAGGGCAACCATGCCTATGGCAGTGAAGTGAATCCCCAAAATATGATACATGACAAGTTCCTTACAGAAACTTTCAATCTCAAGACCATTGGAAACTTCAAAAAAGTTTATATAAGCCAAATAGAGAAGAGAGAGAGCATAGCATTTTACCCTACAACTCCATGGAATGCCAATGATGTCATTGGCCTTGTCTTTTCTTTCCCAATAGAGATTTTTCTTCGTTTTGTGACACCAATGTGCAGGTCAGGTGGCTGGATATGATTTTCCATCTATAGTTCAGATAGAGGAATGGTATAAGTAGTGTAGGACAATATAGTTCAGAAGGCGTACAAATACCATCACATTTTCTAAACTGTGCAGTAGCTGAATGCTTCAACAAGAAATCAAGGTGAAGGCTTGAAGACAAAATAACTAATGGCACAGGAAGATAAGAGAAAATAAATAAATAAATAAATAAACTTAAAGCTAAAAAGTAACTTCAGTCTTCTTTCCCATTTTCAGCTGTTTCAAAATGCTCCCATGAAACTTGGGACCTCCTGAGAATGAAAACAGAAGTAGAAAAGTTCCCTATAGTGCATATTTTAAACCCACCCAAAAGATATAAGGGCATCGATTTTCAAGGATTGCTTCAGACATCCCATCTCTTATTTTAAGATGAAAACAATAGACATTAACCAAGCTAATGTCACCATTCATTTTCATATGATGTAAACTAGAGGCCTACGAAAATGCAATCCTCCAAATGCAACAAAAAAGCATTTTAAGCATCAATTTGAGGGGTTCTTTGTTTTCAAATCAAACTCCAATTGGAAAGATTATAAGCCAACTGTGAACTAAACGATCGAGTACATCCCCCAAAAGGAGGTCAATGGCTAGGCATTAGCCAACTTTTGGCCACGTATACTGCACCAGACAGTACAGCATTATCTGGAAAGCTCCTTTATGAAGCCAGAAGGATCAGAACAGGAAACGCAATTTGAGGGTGCTAACAGAATCCCTGACAGGTAGAAAAAGAGTAAACCCAGGGATAACAATCAGGGGTCAGCATTCTGTTTGTCTCAACTTTTCTCACTAATATATCACTTCATTGTGTTATACTATGTGATCCCGCTGAAGACAAATATGGTACTTCAAAATGCACCAGAAAGCAATTTCACAATAATTACATCATTTTTTTTTCTGAAAACCAGAATCCAGCCTTTTTGATATTCAAAACCATACTTTCTAATAAACATAATAAATAATTTGCAAATGATACGATCTATGATCCAACTGCAGAAAACTAGGATACTTGCAGACCAGTCAATTATATCCAGAACACCTTCAGGCTTTACATCAAACGTCAAATATAAACTAACAATTCAACATGAAAACCACAATAAAATAATCCTAGAATACATACAATTCCAGATTTATCATTGTACTCCCAACTAAGAACACATAATCAGACTCCATTATTGCCATTATACATAATGAAACTAGTTACACCTCCAGAAAACCAATACTATATTAATGAAAAGAATCCAAATGACCAAAGGACCCAAACCTTATCAATTTGTAAGAATGCGTTTCTAAATATAGAGGAAATACATCTGTAAGAATCATCATAAAAAATAAACCAAAAAATTTTAATTTACAAGTATAAGCATACCTGATCATAAATATGATCGAGAATTTGTTGACCATCCAGAATCTCCTGCTGACCTTCTCTTCTGGCAGTGAGCCATGTACTGTGATCAGAGTTGTTTGCTCTAACAGAAACTGTCTTGTGCCTTGGACCTATTGCTGAAACACCTTTGGATAATGCAAGATGGAATTGAATTTCCCCTAAACCTGATTAATTAATTAAAACACACCAATGATCTCATGATAACTTTAGATAAATTGGAATTGAATGTACAAAAGAAAAATAGAATCAAATTGTGAAGCACCGTCCAGAGACATCTATGGCATAAATGTTAAAATGATAAATGAAAAGATCAATAAAGAATTGGCAAATGGGACACATGAGATAGGATTATGCAATATCATTCTGGAATTTATTGAAAATGATAAGTATACAAAGCTAAATGATGGCAAGAAACTGGAACAAGGTCAATGAATGCAAAGAATAAGCAACAAGAAACTAAAAAGCATTTGAAGAAATCAAGATTCCAAGTACTGTAGAAAAAGCAACTAACAATAATAAAGAAAACAGAGTAAAGAAAGATGGGAGAAAATGATAGGTATAGTCACAATTATTTGGCAAAGGAGACTATTAAACACTTTCCAGAAAAAAGTATCATAAACTAACTTCAAGACTTTCCATTACTAAAGATTTCAAACTTAAAAAGCAAGCTGTCAGTGAAACCTAATCAAGATTCTACAGTTCCAAAAAGAATAAAAAACATTTATTAAATAAATGAACATGAAATGTGCAGGACCTGAAGTATATGAGCTTTCAACAATTTAAGTAGCTTCTGTTGCAGCTATAGGAAGGCCTTAAAATCAGCCCTTTTGTTGGCCCCCTGATAGCTGCTGCATTAACTTCTTTTCTGAAAAAACCAGTTTATCTGCAGTTGCACAATTGCAATTTAAGGATTGGGATGATACAAAGTTAAGGCTTAAAATTTTAAAGACTTGATGTCAACTATCATTATTTACTCTTTCTATGAAGACACACTTGCAAAAAACACAAGTAGTGTATGTTACCCATTTAAATTGTTAGTCCCAGGCATAAGATAGGAGAATAAAGGAGCAAATACATAAACAAATAAATAACCTGAGATTTGTCTTTGTCACATGCAACACTTAGTCTCAGGCATCAGAGAATAAAGTAGCAAATACATAAACAAATAAATACCCTGAGGTTTGTCTTTGTCACTTGCAAACACAAGAGCAACAGCATCGCAATTGTATTTTTGACTTTCACAGATATTTCTCAAATCATCACCACTCCTGTACAAAAACCGGCTCCTCTCATCACCCGCAATAACAGTTTTCATAGACATAGCAGAATCTGCAATTCAGGATGTTGTCAACTACAATAGAATACACATGACCGAGCTATATATCAATTTATCAAAATGAAGAAAAACAGTAAAAAAGGGGCCCACATAATAAAAGGAGCACAAGTGAATCTGTCATCTATCCACATGTTCAACGTCAACCCACACAAGTCAGAACAGCATAAGATGCATAAATAAAATATCTATCTAAAGTTCTTTCTGGACTTTATGTCATAAGGCAGATTCCTACACATTTGCAAGCAAAAAAGAAAATCATTTAAAACTGGTATGTTTAAGTAGTTTGAACTCCAAGGGTAAGATGTAAAAAGAACTGGAACAAAAAAACTAGGAAATGTGAAAATGGCATAGTTATATTGTTTGGATTTCAACAACATTGAATTCTCAAACCAACTAAATGAAATGGTAGCATGAGGCACAAATGATTTCTTGGCTCCCAAAGACTCAAAATTATGACACAATTCTTTTATCTTCCACATTGTCTACCAACAACTTGGGTGGTAGACCATTGAACTATTTTCCTAGCAGAAAAAAATTAAATAAATGGATAAAAAGATGAAATTTTTATATTCAGCAACACTTACCCAACTTTTCAATAACATATTTCTGGTCAATGCCTTCATCCTTTAGCATCAGCAACATCACATATTAGCAGTGTAAACAAAAACATTAACTATCGTAGAAAAATAGGCAAGCAAGTGAAAAAATATTAACTTACTTCAAACATTATAATCCCAGCAGGTGATGGACAGCCTGAAACAGAGGTTATGTAATTCCTGATATCCATCACAAATTGATCAACCATTGCCACCTGAGATGCCTGATAAAATGAATAGTTTATCTGGGTTAGATTCCTTACACTAATTTAACCTGCACTTATCTTATAAAACCGTCCAAAACGTAAATAGTTAATATCATGTAATATATTCCATAATGCATGTTTCATATCCATCTAGAATGACACAGAAATTTATTTGTCTATTCTACACGTCCAATTTTGAAACTTAGAGAAGCAGTTTTAGAGTTCTAAAATGGAAAGAGTTCTCAGAAATCCACACAATTAGAAGTCATACTCATGCACTCTCTTATTCTAACTCTAAATGATTAGGGTAGATAATTGAAAATATCTTCCCATCCTAAATTTTACTTTTAACAAATATGGATTTATAAAAAACTATCTATTATTACTTAATAAATTCAAACTTCAGTTATTTTCATTTTGTGGAAAAACTGATAATTATCAAAGTTCTCTTCAATAGAAGCTAATTTAATAGAAGCTCTCTGACTTTAGCCAGCCAAAGAAAGGAAAAAAATGATTATTTAACCTGAATTGCTCCCAAATGGATTGCATAATGCCATTCTAGACAGATATTTGAGATGGAAAATTTATGAAGCAGAACCTATCCTCCACAATAAGGATTCACTAAAGAAAAACTTCACCTTTTTTGGTTGCAATAATGGAATGGCATCAACCTTTAATCCTGGCAAAAAGCCTACTGTCAATACAATGCCAGACTTCGCATCATATGCATACGCATCATCGGTGTCATCAGTAAACTCGTCATCCCCAAATTTGACCTACATTTTTCCACAACTAACAAAATAAATTTTCACTTGTGCTTCATTCTCCTCAAAAAACAAAAACTGAAAAAAGAAAATAGTCAAACCTCCCTAAACTCATCAGTAAGAGCATCTCTCCCAATTACTCCACGAACAGCGGATAAAATAATTGGAGTTCGAGAGCCCAAAAATTTGACCAACTGCATCACATTTAGACATGAATTGAAAAGGTGTTGTGTTGGGAGAGATTTAAAAGTGAGAAACAAAAGGTGACACCGAAACAATTTAAAAGTAGTGAGAACTCTTACATATTGAAGAGTCCTTTTCAAGTCGAATTCTTTGCCAACATTTGCAATGGCAAAATGTGGTCGAATGGGCTGTGAAAGAACCTTATCTAGAACCTCTTGTATGGCAACCTATCAATTATAACAGAAAAATCCCAGATTCAGCTTCAAAGCGCTCAATTTAATGAATAAACAATTCTTTCTCCCTAATATTTTGTTGATAATCAAACAAGATTCATAATTCTTTCTTTGCTTATAATGATATCAATTTGAATTGAAAGCTATTAAGTTAAAAAATAACACTATTCGTGAGTGAAAGCAAACTTACTTGAGTACACGCATTAAACGAACAAGCTGAGGCAACTTTGGGATGAGTAAGAATGCAGTTGCACACTTTATTCCAAGTTTTGCTAACACATGCTGCTGACGCAATAGATAGGGCTGGAAGTCGGCTGAGAATGTTTTGGAGAAGATCTTCATTCATCACATCAAAACTAATTTTGTTCGTGTTCTTTGAGGATGATGATTGCCTTTTATCCATTGTCGTGAAAGATCCGTAAGTGATACTCTGCAGAATTTATGTGCAAAGAGTTAGTGGTGACCAGCAGACTAAACTTGACGGTTCAGCTCATTTTACCACCAGCCAGAACAAACCAAACTGCAAGTCTTTGGTCTGGTTTCAGACTGAACCCAACTGCCAACCATACCAAAAAGAATAAAACGAAACTGCTAACTGATCGTCCAGGTCATTTTGGTTTGGGTTTGAGTGGGATATACTATTTCCATAATTGATCACATTTATTAAAAATATAATTTTTTGAATAAAATAGTATAAACCCTCTCTAATGTTTTCATTTATACTTGAGTGAAAAACAAATACCATCTGCAATAATTTGTTCTACTTCATGTAACCGGTTCGGCAAGGCAGACAATAGGCGTCAACAGACAAAAATCTCAAAATCCCAGCCACAAACACTAAACCCATCACAAATTGGTTCTTAACTGGAAGGACCGACGGGTACGCCGGCTCTATATATACCGTTAACAAGTGCATATCGAACAAATTGTCACACATAATCACTGCTAATAAAAGATAGCCACGAGAATACACTCACGCTTCTTTCAGCGGCTACTGGCAGTTTCTGGCGGTGGCAGAGGATCGATGGCCGGGGACCCCTCTGTCTCCTTGGCGGGTCTGTGAATTGTGACAAATAGAAATGATAGGAGGATCCGGTCGAGACTCGCAAGACACGTTTCAATTTTTTTACGGAAAAATACTTGCTGTTTTATTTTAAAAATGACCCAATTGTAAGCCTACTCATAATTACGGGGTAATTAACGGATTTTTTTAAAAAAAATTGCTAAAATAGAGTTATTTAAAATTATAAAATTATTATTGATTATTTAAAAATATTAATATAATAAAATTTTATTTTTCATTCAAAAGTTGGAAGTATAAAAATTGTTAATAAAAATATATATACTAATAAATAATTTAAAGTATAAATTTTATTTTAATAAAATATTTTATTTATAAAAAAATAAATAAATTTGTTAATTATTAATTTTTATATTAAAAAATATTTTTAAAAATGCATGTCTTTATTTTTGTTCTCGAAATTATTTTTTTTATATTTATTTTCAAATGGTATTAATCAATAATTATAAAATATTCTAATTTTTATTATATAAAATATTTTTATACTTTAATAATTATATTGTAAAATTTTAAGAGTTTCATATAAATAATTTTTTAATAATACGATAATATAATAATAATATTTTTTAAATTAATTAAAATTTTGTATTATTAAAAATTTAGAAAATAAATTAATACCTAATATAAATAAATTCAAAAATAAAAAGATTAAATAAGGATGTAGATATGAAAATTTTGATTATAAAAAAATAATATATTTATTTTTTAATTATTTAATTTAGAATTAAAAGAGAGTCTAATAGTCTTTTTATAAAATAAAAATTATAACAAATTCAAAAAAATATTTGATAAAATTTATATTCTTAAATAGATAAAAGAAATATTATTATATTTGTGAAAAAGAATTTTGTATATATTATTTGTACATATAATATTTTTATAGACTATTTGCTTCCATCGCTATGGCAGAAGCCTTGTCAAGCTAGAGTGAGTGGTGAGAACAATAAGATCCTTGGTCATTGTCAGACTTGGATTCATCACCATACCATACCCAGCTAATTCCCTCCTTCCTTCCTTGAGCGTAACCCAAACCCAGCTCATTTTTGACGAACCTTCACTTTAGGTCTTTTTCTGAGGATCTTATCTAACAAGATATTACACTATCAATCATGTAATTACCCTGTAGTTGAATGGTTTATTATCACTTATTAAATATGTCAAACTCTATTGAATGCTATCGAGTTTGGATATTAACAATCTCTAAAGCTTTATATAGAGAGAGTTCGTTTAACAGAAGGGACTAAACAAAGATCTTAAACAAGGAAATTGATTTGAACACACAATAATAGAATGAAGAAACCTGAAATGAAGATTGTTGTGTTTAATGAAAGACAAACTTCGATAAGCCAACATTCAAGTCTCGAGAATCAAGTCACTGCAGCAGGATTTTCAAGAAGAGAACCCAGAATTATTACATGGAAAGATGACAACCTTGTACTGACTTACTAATCCCATTGAAAGGGAATTGTTTGAGGGGAATCATTGGCCATGGACTCATCCGAACCCAAGTGAAACATTCCCGGGCAGTGAACATTAGCTTCGCGACCACTGGATAGCGGAACAGATCCTACGGGCTCTATGCTGTGATTATGCAGGCTTGTGCCAAAAGGACTGCGCCAACGACAAGGAACTAGGCTGCACCATGTGGCTTAAACTGACCCCAGACGTCTGAATAGAGGGAGATGACAGAAGAGAGAGAGCACAATCCGAGTCTCGACTGGTTGACCTGTCATGGAACATATTGTGGCTACCCCAGCTTCTATCTGACAAAGCAGCAGTCCCGAGAAGTGGCAGGCTGACGGTGACAGAGGCTTTGAGAGATGTTTGACTGTTAAGTGCGGGCTTGTCACTTTGCAAGAAAGTGAACAGCTTCCCTCCTTTGCAGCTGCTTGGAGGGGATCCAAGGAATAGGTTCTGTTTGTCAGGCAAGTTTATATGTAGATGCTGGTTATAGTTCCTAGCATCAGCTTCAGTATTGACAACTCCAGCCCAGGTGGGGTTCACCGCAGTTGCAGATGGATTCACATGTGAACTAGAGAATGGTAATAATTGGGTACCTGAAAAATAAAATAAAAGAAAATAGAATGACAAACACCTTTAATTTGGAAGAACAATATTGGATTATGATCGATTAGCTTTATTAGTGAGTCTATTCTCCACAAAACATCAGAACAAATAAGTCAACTGGAGGACCTATTGAGTGATGTTTGTAAAACACAGAGTCAAATCAGCTCAGGATTTAAAATACTTAGCTTCAAGAGTGTGATTGAAGCCAAATCCAAAGCTTCAAGAGTGATTGAAGCCAAATCCAAACAACAACAAAAAACTCCATATCAAAATATATGAAATCTAAATATCTAGAATATTTCAGTTTGCAGTAATTTCTAAATGAAGCAGCATTGTCATTTAAGGGAACACCATGGAGATTGATAGAGAAGCAGCCAAGTTCAGCGACAGACCAACTCCGTGTATTTATATTATCAAACATAATTGCCAAGGAGTAGAAGAGAAAAATGCATGCATTGGATGAGGATGCACTAGACCACTAAGAATTACTTTGGTGGCCAATGGATCCTTTAGGTAATGATGCACAAGCAAATTGAGGCACTCACCGTAATAGTTCTTCATTTGTAAAGAGCTTTAGAGGAATCATTATTACTCAAGTGTGTGTTTAAGTGCACATTTCAGCTTCACAGCTGAAACTGCATCAACTTAATTATTGTAGCTCACCTTGGAAATTTGACAAAAACGCCCCAGAATGTGACAGAGGATCAGGCTGAGGTTTCCTTCGTCTTCTGTTGTGCCCATCGAGACGTTTTCTGCAGCTTCTCTTTCCTTCATCAAATTCCTCTAGGCTATGAAATCTATGAAAAAAAAAGTAATGAATTGATGAGCAACTCTTGGATTTATAGGAAGTAATAGTTACAGTTGAAGCCATTATGTTCATATGAGAAAAACAAATCTCAGAAACAATTAAAAGACCAGAATGTTTTATCATCATCACAGAATTCCTGAAGAGTTGAAGTTTACACTGCCTCAGTTTTTTTTCCTTTTCTGCCACTTCCCGATTTAGTTTTAACTCTCAGCGTTGCCTGCTTTTCTTAGAAAGTAAAAGAACTAGCAAATTGACAAATATGAAGCCCCTAAAGTGTTCAATGAAAGGAGTAGACTCAGAATAAAATTGCAGCAACTAGTTGCTTTTCAGAGACCAAACTTTCAGCGCACAACAGTGACCACTATTGCCGGAATCCATATGTTTCTGAATCCGTAAATAATATTTCAATTTGTATTCCTCTGTAAGAATTAGACTCAGAGCAACACCCTTTTGTTGGTCTTTGCATTCTTTGCATAACATCAGAGTTCTCATGAACCCTTCAGATGCAAAGCATAAGTTGCCTCTACCGGGATTTTCTAGTCTAAGATTATGGGTATTAGTCAAAATGCTGCTCAGAAACAGTAATTCCACGGATTTTCATGGCAGCGAAATTTGGGAAAGAGAAAGAGTTCAAACACATCTATCAACTATAATTCTTAGAAATCAATAAGATGATAGATAAATTAACCGCTAAGTATGAAAATACATAATGAACTACATTTTACAGTCACAACCACTAAAGCACTACATATTTCCAACACAAAATTCAAGTAATTTCGAACGCAGCACAAGAAAATTATACCTGCTGCATTGTTGACAGAACCGCTGCTTCAGGCCGCCAATCATTACTTGCGGCGTCTTAGAGTGGAGCTCACACACCTTATGGCGCCTATGGTAGTCCCTGCAGTTACTAAGATTGGCATCACATCCATCAACAAGACAAGACGCAGTGTGGCTTCCTTTGCTAGCTGCCCTCGTCCTCTTTGACGATCCTGAAGGTGAAGACATCATTTTTGAGATTCCAGGCTGCTTCCACTTATTGAATGAATTCTCAGCTGCATTATTAACTTGACCAAGCTTCAAATCAACTGAGAAATTCCCCTTTGTCCTGGTTCCTCCAAAGCTACTGGACCCATCTACTGAATCTACGTTGGGAATAGATTCATGCTCAAATTCAGTAAAATCCCAAGGAGTTTTCGAGTTCCAGTCCATAAATTCTATCAATTCAAGAGTTAGATTTATTCTTTACGCCCTCAACACCTTATCAGATACTGTCCAATCATATACTTCTCTCTCACTGTTTGTACTATCACCAAATTAAAATCTATTTGACAGTCACAAGAAAACAAAAGAAAAAGTTAAGAACAGGAAAGTTTGTACCCAAATTTTTTTTTAAAAAATGGCACTTTATTATAAATTGGTAGGAATCAAACCAGACTACATAATCCCCAGTCCACCAAAATTTTTATTGGTAGTTTAAAACCGCCAAATATCACATAAACAATAATAGTAGGAACCAATAACACAGGTAATTAACAGTCATAAATTAAAAAGGCTAGAAATGCAACAATATACATCTTGGATTCACAGTGCAATTTTTTCCCTTATTCTAGAGAGAATGGATTTAATAAAAAGAAGAAGAGGAAGAAGAAACATACTCATATCAGAAAGTCATTCATTTTTTTCAATTATAAACTATTTAACAAAATAGTTGCAGAGTTCCAAAAAGGTTGGGAGCTAAAAAATAAGACGAGTACTAAGAAGAAATAATAAATAAAGAAACAGGAGAAAGATGTGAGATAGTACTTACAGGCAGGTTTAGCATAAGGAGACTGGTTGCTCTTTCCAGCCATATATATTCACTGACATGAATTCCATTGCAAACCAATAAAAGTGGCCAAGCTAAGACAAAATATTAAAAAATAAAAATAGTAATAATTTAATAAATCAATGAAAACTTGAAAGTAAGAGGTTAAGAAATATTACTTCCTATGCCCGTCAATAGAATGCCAGCAAGGGCTATAGTACAGAAAGAGATAGGCTCTAGTATGCACAGGGAAAGAGAGAAGAGTATAGTTGAAGTGAGAGAGGACAGCACCAGAAGAACTTAGCTGCTTTAATGAAGGGGGGGCAAAAGAATTAAATTTTCTTCAAAATTTTTAATTAGAACTTCATTGTTTTTTTGAAATCAATATGTGGATAAAGGAAGGAGTACAGGGACAGCCTGTCACCTTTTCTAAGCTAAGAGAGAGGAGCACAATGATGGGTGCTTATGGCAAAGCGTTGTGTCTCCCATTCTATGGCATGTCTTTCTTTTAGGTTTCTTGTGTTCCTAAAATCTATCCCACTATATTCTAATATAGAGTGACCAACAAGCCCATGCTTCCCCACCCAATTTTGATTCCTATTCTGTTTCTTTCATCCAAGTGGGTACTTAAATAATTCAGTTTTGATCAGAATAAACAGTTGGTTTAATAATCAACCTTCAATTTTCAACCTTGTCCCTTTTTATTTGTAGGGGACCGCCAATAATAGTTCAATAGACATTGCATACCTAACATGTTTCCAAGGTTAATAAGTCCTTTGTGTTTCCAAATTGAAAATTTCAGGACCCTTCATTGTGCTTGAACTTAAAATAGGTTATTATTCACAAATATAACATAATATCATAAATTAAATTATAATTCAAACAAAATATTATTATCGAGATATTATATTTAAAATATATTAATTTAAACGCTAATTTTTAACAAATTATTTTTTCACGATGTTACAAATGGGGCACATGAAATAAAACATGTTAAAAACATTTACAAAAATCCTCTTTGGACAAAACCAGATGACCACAAAAATTTTATGCTTTCTTTGGCGAAACCCATCAAGATTTTTGTCGGCATAGCCATTCATTGCTCCTCCAATACCCCTCCCATTGATGCCAAGTACTCGACACATCATACCTAACACATGTCGAAAAAGAAAATAAAATTTGAAAAAATTGCACCATTTTTCCACTTCCCGATCAAACCTCCGTGGTCCATCGAAAATCCCACATAGCCAATTCATGCACGACTCATACCACAAATGTCTAATCCAAATCTGCAATAATCGTTACATTATCTTGTACAGGGAAGTGTTGAAATGGAAGCATTGAATTGGTTGATATGTGAGGAGCGCGGGGCGCGTGAGAGAGGAGTCGACGTGGGGTTGTGGTGAGTGGTCATGGTTAGGGATTAAGGGATTACTTTTTCAAAATATGTAAACGGCAACTGTGGGAGGAATTGAGTAATAAAAGAGGATATGAAGGGGTAAAATAGTCATGCTACATATATGAGAGACGAGAGCTTTTAAATCAGCAACCACCGAAGTAAGTGTGGCAGCTGTAAATGGTATTTGTCAGTGGGACCCACAACAAAATATCTCTCTCTGTCTCTGTGTTGTTTGGCTGTGCATCGCATTGCCCTTCTTAATCTTTTCTTCAGTTGCTGGCTGGCTGTTTCTGACTTGCCACGTGTCCGTCTACTGACCGTTCAGACTGCGTCAAAGAGCTATGTCCCCACCGTGATGCTAAGCCCAAATCCCGGATATTGTTGTCGGCTCCAGCTCCCCTTTTACTTTCACCACTCTCTCCTCTGTTTTACATTTACTTCTAGCAGTTTTTGCCTTCGCAATCTGTCTCCTCGTAACCCCCCCTGTAACAACTAATATGACAAATTTGTCTAGTTGTCACATTTTTTTAAATTTTTTATTTAAATAAATATCTCTGTATTATTTTTTTTATAATAAAAATAATACAGAGATATTTACTTTTGTTATACTCTAGTGCCACGTGGCGTTTTCTACGGTTTTAAAAGGCTGGCCAACCCTTCGTTATTGAACACAGTAAGGACAATTTTAAAGACAACCTCAGACACGCACCCGCACCTTGGTACTGTTAAGTGCCAGGGCAATTTTGCAGATTGATCAAAATATTAATGGGCCATCGCAGTCCAGCCAAGGCCCAATACCTGAAACTCGGCACTTCTCTCCATGTTTTGTTCCTTGATATGTTCAACTCCACAACTCCAAACTCTGAATTTGAACCAGGAAATAGCCATTTAGTCACTTTCTACGGTTTTGTTTGCAATCAGACAAACTCAAGAGCATTTATTTTCTTTCTTTAGGTTAAATTTGGCAATGGACGGGGAAGAATTGACAGAGCAGGAGTTTGTAATCACACAAACACGAGCATTTATTTTCTTTCTTTAGGCTAAATTTAGCAATGGACGGAGAAGAATTGACAGAGCAGGAAATCGCACTCTTTGGTCGCCGAATTAGGGTTTGGGGCGCTGATGCTCATCGAAGGTACTTTTCCTTATTATATCTAGCGAATGTGGTCATCAATTATTTACTTTTTGCGAACTTGGGTAAATTTTCCTTAACGAATGCAATTAATTTTCCTTTATTTGGGTGAAAATATATTGAGCAAGTAACATCTTTTAGTATGTAGAATGAAAAGGGGCTGTTGCCGAGGTAATTTTCGAGGTTAAATTGTTGGTTCTATTTTATTAGCATGTTGCACTTTGAATAGTAACTTAATTACTGGAAGAGTGATTGTTATGCTCTGTTGAAGTGCTTATTGGTTTAGGCAGTTGTTCTTATCAGTAGTTTTGCAAGAATATAGTATAGGCTGGAGTTGGTAGTTTGACGTTAATGGATGGCTGGGTGGTGACTGAAGAAGCATTTTCAGCAAACTTTTTGATATCGCCAGATGAGAGTGTATGGTGGGAAAACAATTGCCAAGGTTTGTGGCAATTCCTTGAAAGAAATTAACCTGACGACTGGTGTCTCAGTTGAAAAAGGTTTGCTCCTTTTGTTATCTATTAATTATTGTCATTGCTGTTGTAAGTTATTAATATATTTGAGGCTGATGAGCTTCTATCTCCTAATATGTGCTTAAATGGTATGCTGTTCGACAATTGTTAGCGGATCAAAATTAGAAGCATTTAGTAAAACGGTAATTGGGGTTTTTCTTTCTTAGAAGAAACAACCAATAGCTTATTTTAGCTGAAAACTTAATGATGCCAAACAAAAATGGGCAACATATGATAAAAAATTTTATTCTGTTGTACGTGCGTTGAAGACATAGGAGCATTATTTGGTGGGGTGTGAATTTGTTTTGTATTCTGATCATAAAGCATTAAAGTATCTGCATAGCTAGAGAAGGATTTCAATGACATGCATGTTAGATGGTCCTAATTTTTGCAAAAATTATCGTTTAAACTAAAACATAAGGCGTAAGTACACAATAAATTAGTGAATGTATTGAGTAGATGTGTAGAATTGTTAGTCATTTTAAGACAGAAAATTGTGGGATTTGAAGTCTTGAAAGAATTATACCTGACAGGTTATGATTTCAATAAGACTTGGAGGAAGTGTATCAACAAATTATCGGTTGAAGATTTTCACATTCATGTTGGATTTCTAATGCGGGGTAACTAGTTATGCATTTCGAGGTCATCCTTAAAGGAAAAGGTAATACAAGATTTACATGGTAGAGGTCTAGTTGGTCATTTAAGACGTGATAAGACTATGACAGTGGTGGTAGAAAGGTATTATTGGCCACATATGAGAAGTGATGTATTCAAGTATGTGTAGTGATGTTATGTTTGTCAAACCTCCAAAGCTCAGCTTAAAATACTGGCTTGTATATGCTTTTATTTGTTCTAAAAAATATTTGGGAAGATTTGTCTATGAATTTTGTGTTAGGCTTGCCTCAAACACAAAGAGGTGTGGATTTTATTTTTGTGATGGTTGACAGGTTTTTGAAGTTGGCACATTTTGTTCCTTGCTAAAAAATATCAGATGCCAGCAGAATGGCTAAGTTATTTTTTGAAAAAGTTGTTCGTTTGTATAGGGTATCCAAGACCATTAAGCCATTTCTGAAGAATATTATGAAAGCTATTTGATTCGACTCTAAATTTTAGTAAAATAGCTCATCCACAAATGGACAGTTAGACTGAATTAATAAACCGAGCACTAGGTAATCTGATTTGAAATATTTGTGGAGATCGGCCAAAGTAGTGGGATTTTGCATTAGCACAAGCAGAATTTGCATGCTACAATGCTATGCACAGTGCCACGAAAAAATCTCTATTTTCAATTGTGTACATGAAATCACCACAATATGCACTTGATTTAGTGAAACTATCTAAGGGTCAAGGAGTTAATGCAATTGCAGTGAACATGGTTAATTAATGGCAGGATTTTTAGGCAGAAGTAATGCAAATATTGAATCAAGTTAATGTTAGATAAAAGAAGGTAGCAGATTGACACCAAAAAGTGCAAGTATTTGAAGTAGGAGATGAGGTGATGGTATTTCTATGCAAAGAAAGATTTCCTATAGGAACTTACAACAAATTGCAACTTATGAAATATGAACCTTACAAGATTTAAAAGAAAATTAATGATAATGCTTATGTTGTGGATCTAAGGGCATTTTTAAAACATTTAATATAATGGAAATTTATCCATTTCATACTTCAGAGAAGCTATTAGATTCAAATATTATAGTATATTCAAGGACGAATTCTTCTCAAGTAGAGGAGAACGATACAGTCGTCAACTAGAGATATTTTAGGAATTCCAAATTAGGAATATTTTAAAAATTATATAAGAACTTTATATTTTTAGATTATTAGAATTTTATGTTATTCTAAAATTTTTAGAATTATTAGAATCTTATATTCTAAAATTTTTAGAATTTTATATTATAAGATTATTAGGATTTCATATTTTAGGATTATTAGAACTCTATATTTTAAAAATTAGTATAAATAAGTTATGACTCTATATTTTAGGATTAGTATAAATAAGTTATTCTCTTCTTTTCAATTAACTTTTAGCATAATTAAAATTTATCTCTCTTAAGTTTGAGAGGTTTGTCGTATTTTTTTTTGCTATTTCGCCGCATCAACCTTAGTGCAATATAATACATTGCAATATAATATCCCTTAGTCCATGATTCCATTATGTAGTCCTCGATTTATGTAGCAATAGTACTTATATGTAGTTTAAGCTAATAGGCATTGAAATGCTGTTAAACACGACCTAAGATGCACTGTAAGCTCCTGCTGAGTGGAATGAGTGCATTTTACCATAAAAGTTGCATTAATGTTGATGTTGATAGGCCAATTTACCCGTCTCTTGTTGAAACGTTGAGGTGAAAAATGGACAAAACAATTGTTGCTATCATAAATTTTTTTTCCATAAATTTTCTACTTGCTGGTGCAATGTCCTTACAAAATAAATGATTGTGTTTAGAACATAAATATTTTGAGGCACTATGCACGTCTTGGACAGGTAACGTGTCTTCAAGATTGCTTCTCATTGTTAAGTTGGCATTAGCTTTCAAACTAAACTCTGTTGGTTTTTAAATATAGCACTGATTTTTTGACTGACTAATTATGATACATTCCATGGTGCTTGATTGATGATTTGTGCAAGTGCTCCTTCCTTTGCAGGAAGCAGTATCTGTACCCTGGAAAGTTCTTCCTAGAAAAGCATCAAAGCTTTACTTTGCTATGAGAGGTGTGGTAATTTATTAACTTTATTAGTTTTCATTTGTATAAATAAAGAAATAAGAACATAATCAGAGTGGGTTAGCCAGAAAATGTGACATTTTTAATTTCTGGGTTTCTAAAAAGTATCTTACATGCATCTATATATTGGTAGGAAAAAAGAGCTCATTCCTTGGAAGAACCTTTCTGAGGAACCATGGAATTTTCAGGGCATTGGATTCTCACCAATGTTTGTGTCATTTAATTCAATAATTAGTTTCAGGAACATATAGATTTCTCTTTTAGATGTGCAAAAATCCTTCCTTGTATGTTTGGTGCATTAAAGAGCATCTTTATGGAATATTTGATAACTTACTTCCACAATATTTAGATTCTGAAAAATTTTGTTAACATTGCTATCAATAAGTTTTTATAAAAGAAATTATGTTATTTGTCATCTGTCCTGCCGTGATAGAACTGTTTCAGGAGGCTGAAAGGTGTCTCCAGGTGAAACCAGAATTGCAGATCTTCCTGCTGTTCTGAAGCTGAGAAAAGAACTCTGTGAGGCAAATGCATGAGACTTCTAAACGTGTGTTTGAATGTGTTATAGGTTGTTTAATTGCCAATTTGCAATCATGCTGGGCATTTTCTTGCCGTTGCTAAATGCATCTCATATACCTGATTCCCTCCTAGAAAGATTGCTTATGGGTTCAAAAGAGTTTCCTCTTGTTTGTGCCATTGTTGGAGAAATTCTGGGGCAGGTGTGTTTCTAACCTTTTTTCATTTTTTGTTTCTTTTCTTGGGGTAGTTACTGCAATTTAATTCTGTTGACTGTTAAAACTTTTAGGAGGTGATTAAAGCAATATCAGGCAAGGGTGAGCCCATCAAGAAGTTTTTTCTAGTTTGATGTTATGGACGGGAAGGGAATAGTAGAAGATGTATCAAACTCAAACACAGAAATCTGAGAATCTGGCATTGTTGTTTAATTTCATAAACCATTTAATTTCTTTCTTCTTTGTTATTTTTGGGGTGAATATAATGGATCACTGCAAGAATATAGATTCAATTATGGCGGCGGTGGAAAGTTCATGTGACCCCCTATAAGAAAGGTGGTGGTCTCAGGGTGGCGACGGTTGTTGTTGTTTTTTTTTATTGTGCTTCTTCGATGTAATACAGGAGCCTTTTGATAGATGCCTTATTGGTATGCCACGATTGGTAGAAAAAGGAGGAGCCGATTGTTGAAGGCCTGACGCAATTCTGTTCCAAGTGCTTTTATGATCATGGTCATGGATGGATGAGTGGTGGGACACTAAAGAATTATTATGTCTGCTATATTAAACGAAGATAATAAGACCATCATGTCTGAATCAACTTTGTATCCTTGATCGAAATGGGAAACAAGTCACTTTTACTGGTGAATATGGGCATTTGTATTGAAACGTGGTTAATAAAAGTGTACCCAATCAAAAGAAAATTTTAATTCAAATAATATTATTATATTAAGATAAATAATATAATAAAATTATTTAATTTAAAAATAAAAAATTAATTAATTATTGATAAATAAAAAATTAAAATTTAATTCTAATTAATGTAATAAAAAATATATAATTTATTTTTAATATTTTTTTATTTATTATTAATAAATAAATATTTTTTATTAATTAAATAATTTAATTATATTATTTTGTATTAAAATAATAACATTATTTTATGAAATTCTGGCGACCAAATGTGTTAAAAGGCAGTTGGGTTGAGTGCGGCCTCTGTTAACACTATCCCTCCGGAGCAATCTACCAAGAAATTAGAATAACAAGCGAAGGCTTCAAAGTCAAATTTTAAAATAGTGAAGAATCAAACGTGGGTAGTTCTTATCCCGCTATAATCTCATCCAGTAATCTCACCCCCACCACCGAAAGATCAACAATGGAAGAAAAAGAAAGTGAAGAAAAATTGGACAAACTCTATAAGAAATTGGAAAAGAATGGGATTACATTAAACAGTGAAAGCTAAGAGTCCTACGAACAGACTAAAGCATCATGGTTGAAACTCTTTCAACGCTAGAAAACTCTCCAAGAACACTCATGTCTTCACTTCAGCACAGGAAGTCTCCTTCAGATCATGATCAAATAACATTGAAGGTGAGGACTAATGACTTGGCGGTTATGGAGATTCTAAGAGAGAGAAGAGCAGCCATTGAGAGTGGTAAGATGAAGGGAAGAAGGCTTTTCAACGAAGTAGAGAGCTTGACTGAGGTGGGTTTTGGAGGAACACAAGATATATACACTGGTTGGAATGGATTGATTCAAGATTGTGAAGTGAGGTCAGTGATTTCTTATGATTCGGATGATCACGGGGAAGGAATTGGTGCAAGCGATGAAGATTTATCCGTTTGTAAGTCTGATCAGTTAATTCGTTCTTATTCTTCTTCTAGTTCTACTTCTCTGTGTAATGAGGTTGCTTTGAAGGAAGGAGAGAAGAAGAAGGTGGCGAAAGTGGAAGACAAAAGAGATGTTAATGGGGGAAGACGGAAGCTTGTGTTGGTTTGGCTTGCTGTTGCTGTGATTGTGAGTGCAGTTTGTATGACCTCAGTTAGAAGCTTTTGTGGATATAGAAATGAGGATCATGAGGTGATTCCTCTTCCAACATGAAATACACACACTCAGTTTTCTTTTGAAAAGTAATTTAAGGAGAGACGATATCTTGTTGTCCATATATCATGAGGTTGTTAATGATATCATTGTTATTATTAGTATCATAGATGTAAAACTCAGATTATTTTTATGGAGATGGTTTGATAGGACAAAAAGAAATTAAAAAAGATCAAAATTTAAGAAATTCAAAAGGGGCTTTTATTTTTTCCAAGGTAACGAGTTTTTCCGGTATTATCTTCTAAGGAGTGTTGGCTCTTTTCCATTACAGATTCTATTAGACATACCAAGGCACAGGAAAGGGCAGTGTAAATACGATTAATTAATGTTTGTTTTCAAAATTAATCTTTTTATATTCAGTTTTTTGAATATATTATATAATGTTATCGGTTGACAGTAGGCTGGCTACAATCTTTGCCCGTGGGTATTCTGTGAGCAAGAGAAAACAACGAGCGTGCCAAATACAAGCAGTATTCATTCAACAGCTCATACTCGTTATTATTATTATTATTTAGGCTGCTTGCAGGAAGTACTTGGCATGAATGAGTTTACGAATTTAACACGTTTCTAGTCTTTTAAGTCAATTAGTTAGGAAGTTCATTTAGTCGTTTCACTCCTGAATAGCACAGAAGACGGCAATTAATTACTTACACCCGTCAACATATTAATTTATGACATCTTTGGAGAAAGTTGTACATGGCATAGGGTGTACCGTATCGTTCCTATTCTTACTTGATGAATCTTTTTCACTGTATATAATTATGCTGAAATGAAAATAACTGTGTAAATGGTATTAATAATGAGAGAAGAAATTTGGAAACTATATGATGTTTTTTATTGGGAAGTCTTGTTGGAACGTCACGTAAGGTATGTAGTAGAAAAGACATTCCGCAATGAGAGAATTAAAAAAAGGGAAACATTACAAACCACAAAATAAAACTCTAAACCATGGTGATATCTCATGTTTCGTAATATGAATTACAAGTAGCTGGTTGAGGTAAATATATACGTAGGCTCCACCTTCATATACAAACTCTTTACAATTAAACTCGGATCTCTTTGAAGGATTAATGGCAACGAGTTTAAGAAGAAGTAGTGTTATATCTTTGTAGCAGGATGTATTCGAAGCTGTCATTGAGCTTGCTAATGGTATGTGTGTGAATTCCTTCATAGGTTGTCACAACAATCTCTTTGTCTTTGGAATTGCGTTGGACTTGCTTCTTGACGTTGCACCCTTTCTCAGTACATTTGTAATAACTTCTGCCAAAAGGAAGTGAATGAAAATGAAACAAATCATTTTTGGCAGTGAGAGTTATACAAGACTAAGATATATGATTAGAATGATTCCATGAGGAAATTATTAGCAGTAGTTTGCACTGGTGGTTTGACCCAAAACTCATCTTCTTAGCTCTTATGATAAAACCGTTAAATGAATTAATATCTTGAGGAACATGAGTTGATCGCTTTGATGGGTTTCTGCTGTACACAGTATGATTAAAGATGGTCGCGTATACAACTCATCGAATATGATTCCGAGTCTCTGGTGTATTGACTCAAAATCTGTCATGGAAAGTCAGACGAAGAACAAATTAATCGGAATTGGGAATAAGGTCTTCCTCTAGATTATCTTGCTCAGCCAGAGTTTAAGATCAAGTGCGAGCCTAGTTTTATCATCTCCTACAACTACATGGATAAGCAATAGTTTTGCTTTCAAATTCACGTAAAAAATGGAATAAATTAGGTCAGAAAAAAGGAAACTAACCTCGGGAACTTACTATTCTTCACTGTCTTTTGCCCATATTTCCTCCATCGATAACCATCATCGAGTATGTCAACCTGGCTTCTTGTTTGAAACGCATATCTATGCCTTCTCATATTCTCTTTGTTGCCTTCTTTCTTTGCTTGTTTGATCACTTGTTCATTCCCAAAACTATAAGATGTTCCGCAATTAGAAGCTTCTTCAGTATCTGGAAAAAGTTGATTTCTAGATACTACTGCACCTGCTCCTCGACACCCGTTATTCTGATCATTAGCAATATTTTGATCACAATACTGTGCTTGTGGATTTGCCATGTTTAATGAAGAATGAGAAGCTAAATATCTTGATGAACAATCAGGAAGAATTATACGGGAGTAATCCATACGGGACTGATCCTGATCCCGATATCGAAATTGAAGTTGATATATATGAAAGCTACTATATATATATATATATATATATATATATATCTGCTATAAATAATTATGTTTAGGTTTAGAATCGATGACGAAGAAACAAAGAGACGTACGAGGAAAGAATGTGTTATGAAATTGGGATGGAAAAACGACAGCATAAACTTTTTTAAAGAAGGTGGGCGGCGTAATGGCCAACGTCCAATTACACTGAGTACAGAGAAAGTTGAAAAGTAGATGGTAGAGAGCGACATTCGAGGATGCGCAGCCCTCACAAACCGAGAAACCTGCTACGTAAACGACACGGCAAGTCATAACAATAGTGAAAAGATTGTGTTTACATTACAAAGATATGATAACAATCGTAGCACGAGATTTGAGTGTTTATCGCAGGATTTAACATCTTGAATTGTGGAAACTGAGAGTTCACTTATTATGTCATATTTTCTAGAATTATTTTTTAAATAGTATTTATTAATTTATTATTTTATTTTAAGATATTCTTAAATACAGCCCAAATAGCATATAAATATAAAATTTTTAAAAAATTAACAAAAAATATTTTTTAATAATAAAAATATTATATTTAATTATTAATTGACTAATTAAAATAATTAAAAATAATTTTATATATAATTTTAAATATTTGTAATTATTTTTTATATATTTCTCCTTAAGTTTTGAAAATTAATAAAAAATACTTCTAAAAATTATTTTTTATATTTTAATATTTAACTTAATTTAATAAATATATATATAAATTAAGTATTAATTTTAACAAGATACTAGCATAAAGTACTTATTTGTATAAAAATATAAATTATTTAAGTTAATAAACATATATAAAATTAAGATATAAATATATACAAATAAAAATAATAAATTAATTATTTATATAGAAATATTTTAATTATTATAAAATCCTTTAATGATTATTGAAATTAGGTGAATCATAAATTCTTATTTTATTTAAAAAAATAATTGAATAGGTTAAGCACTTATAAAATCTTACTTCAATCTTATTAAAAAATTATTTTTAAAAATGTAAAATCTTTAATTTTTATCTTTTTAAAATAAAATTTATAATTTCAATAATAATGAAAATATGTTACAACTGCTAAAATAATTCTATACAAGTAAATAATTTATAATACCTATATATATATATATATATATTCATATAATATAATTATATATATATTTGTTGAATTAAATAATTTATATTTTTACATAAACAAGTAATTTTACAGTATTATCTTATTAAAATTAATAATTAATTTATATATTTTTATTAAATTAAACTAAATTAGATAGTAAACTATAAAAAATAATTTTTAAAAATATTTTTTGTTAATTTTCAAAATTTTAAGAGATATATGTAAAAAAATATCATTAATATCTAAAATCGTATATGTAAAAAATATCAAATATAATAGTTTTACTATTAAAAGATATTTTATGTTATTTTTAAAATTTTATATTTTATATGTAATTTTATAAAATCTCAAAGAAAATATTTTAAAAAATAAAATAGTATTTTTGATACAATATCATTATAATTGAAAATAACTCCATCGACTTATTTTTCAGATAGTATCTAAGTGTATGTTTTGTTTAATGTTTGAAGTTCGAATATAATCCAATTTTGGTTACTTGAGGCTATAAAAGTACTTGGTTTTTACCAAATACGCTGAAAACCTATTAATTATATCTACCTAACAAGAATTTATAGGCATCTGATATGTAAAATATTACTTTTTGAACATTTAATTTAGAATATAGATGAATAAAAAATAAATATATTATTTAAAATTATTAAAATGTATGTATATATATAAATTAAAGTTCTCTTTGTATTAAAGTTGAAAAACACTGATAATTTACCCCTAAAAAATGGCAATTTCCCCTATTTTATAATTTAATTGTTTTATATTTATATTTGTGGGGATGACAAAGTCGAGATCATCTTTCAACGGAGCGATAGAGGAGTTATTGGGTAGAACATGGTGAAGAGGAACAAAGAAAAAGAGAGCTAGAGAGAAGGCAAACGGTGGCTGTGAAAGAGAATTTGTGTAGAGGAATTTATGCAGCTTAGGTTGCTTTTTAATGCAGAATGGAAGGAGTGAATGGATGAGTTGGCACATGGACACGAGACATTTTAGGGACGAATATGGAGTTCAACATATGTGAGAGTGGTCTTCCTCTCGTCTTCGAAAAGAAATGAAATTTTGAAAGTGGAATAAACAAACCATATCGTAGTAGTTTCGTGCCAGTTTTGAGAAACAAGTGAATGGTTTTGTAACCGATGAATATCAAAGGTTTGGTTTTGGGCAATGGGCATCTTAAAACTTGAGAACGGGAAATCTCCAAAACATAGAGCACCCTTGATGCACTACTAAGTTGAATACTTTCTTTAGAGTTGATCACTTAACTACAGGATTAAAAGTCTCTGTATAATTTATTCTTAAAGTCTGGTGATATCCCTTGGCAACCAGTCTCACCTTATACATAGCCGTTGATCCATTGGGATTATATTTAGCTTTGAAAACTCATCTACTCCCAAATACTTTTATTCTTTGCTTCAGAGGAACTAAAGACTAGGTCTGATTTTATTTCAAAGTTATAAATTCTTCTCACATAGCCTTCTTACAATTCCCACGTTTAATTGCCTCCTGTACAGATTTTGGATTTTGTTCCATCTCAAAGTAATTTAAAGAAGACAAATAGATTTTTAGCTTATATATCCCTGCCTTTGACCTGGTGATCATGGGATGAATATTATGATCATGCAAGCTAAGTCTTTCATTGTCTCCTTGATTTGATGGAAAGGTTTCTGATGATTGTACATCAGTTTTTGTCATTTGGTTCATTGGGGTAGAATTTGTGGTTTTTTTTTGAGAGTTGGTTATTGGTTTATTTTGGCTCGATGGATCCTGGTATGGACTGACCTCAAGTGGATTGATACCTGCATCTGACTTTGAGTGGGATTAAAGTACAGAAACCAACATGAACTATATGCACAAGTCTTTAAAGGTATTTCTTGTGTGATTAATGTCCAATTCATCTCTGTAGGGAACGTTATTTTCATTGAAAATCACATATCTAGACATATAACGTTTACTTGACTTGTGCAAACACTCATATTCCTTTTCATTTTAAATGTTCCATAAAAATACACTTAGAAATGTGATAATCTAACTTGTTTTGAGGACAGCAAGCACATCCAAAGATTTTGAAAAAGGAGTAGTCATGTACTTTGTTGAACAACTTCTGAAAAAGAGAAATGAAGTCAGTTATAGCTAAGGGCATTCTATTTATAAGGTGAGTAGCTATTTCAAAGGCATTCCACCGTATTCTAAGAAACTACCTACTTAAGCTAATGAGGTTAAGCCTGTTTCAACCAAATGTCCTTGCCTTCTTTTGATTATCCCATTTTAATGTGAAGTGTCTGGGCATGTATGCCTCAGGGTGGTCTTTTTTTACTAGAAAATGTGTCTAAGGGTTTGAACTCATTGCCTAGATCAATTTGTTAGGTGATGACTTAAAGTGTTTATGATTCTCTCAACTTTGTCAATGAATCACGTGATTGTTTTCGTGGCTTCAAGTTTGTTTTTCAAAGGAAAAGTCCAATAATATCTAGAATAATCATCCAAAATGCCTAAGTAGTACTTACTTTCGTTTTCAGAATAAATTGGTGCTAGTCCCTATAAATCAGCATATAGGATTTATAAGGGTATTTTGGCCTCGTTTTCACTAAGTTTAAAACTTACGATTTTTTTTTCCAAGTTGACAAGCTGAATAGAATGTGGAAGATTGATTTCAAGTTAATAGGTAAATAACAATGTCATATGTGTGTGATTTTAAGTGTATCACCATTTCCAACAGTTAAGGATTCATTACATTTATATTCTTGCTTGACATAGAGAATCCATAATTCACTGGTGACATGATTTGTAACAATTGAATCCAAATACTAGCCTACTTCACTTTCTTCTTCTTCTTCAATGGCCACAAATGCTAATTTTTGCCCTAGATTAGATTTGTGATTTCTTTCTCACTATATTCTTAGTCAAATCTGTACCAGCATGTTGTTGCTATGTGGCCATTTTTGTAACAGATTTGACTAGTCACCTTTAGAATGCCTCTTTCTGTTGAGTTCTTGTCTCTTCCTACGGTTTGACCCATTCTACCCATGTAGGCTGAGAAATTTTGTGCTCTTTATATTCCTTGCTTCTTATTCTAGCTGTTGGTGGTGGTTTTTGAAAACACATTCACCTCAGCATTGGAGTTTGTGATGCTATTGTGATATTCAAGTGTGCTTTCAAATGTCAACAGCTGAGCATGATTAAGGACCCTTCTTAGTTGTCTGGATTTGGCTTTGGCGGTGTAGGATTCTGGCATGAGATTGTAAGGAAAATATTTTTCCAACTGCTTCTTGTAGCTCCTACGAAGTATATAAACTTATTTGTGTTGCTAAGATCGATTCACTGATGGTGGAGATGAGCAAACTCAAGCTTAGTTGGTCTTGTTTTCTCTATTGAGGAAAAGTTTGATTTTCGGTTAGATATGACTTATAAGTTGAATCATCAAACACTACAATGTGTCGGCTAGGTGGTCTTGTATTTCTTTATTTGAGTTGATTGTACATTTTATTATTTCTTTTATATATTATCAAATTGATTTTTTTATTATAAAATTTAAAAAATATATTATATTGCAAAATTTTAAAAATTGGACAACAAGAATTTACCCACAAAATTCGTTATTAAACAAGTATTTATGGGCTTAGTATTACTTAAAATTTAATGGATATTTAACAAAAATAGGTATCAAATATTTGACAAAGATAAATATAGAATACCACCGTCCGATTTTATTGTCGTCCTATTTTTACTTGTGTCCATTATAATTTTCTACTTTTATCAATACTTATTTGTGTGAAAACACAAATATGGTTAAATTGATAAATATCAATTATTCTAACATACTTTTCTTTTAAATATATATATATATATATATGTATCTATTTATTTATTTATTTTTAAATTACTAAATTATATAATACAGTACTGATTATATTTTGATTAACATCATCTCAACATAATTAAAAACTCTCAACTACCGTGAATCTAACTTACAAACTTGTGTTTTCCTTTTATAAACCACATGAAGAATAAAATTATGATATAATTTTCGATAGTATTATAATAGTAATATTAAAAATATAAATTTATATTATAATTAATGTGATATATAATATATCATTCTCTTGTTGATTGGTATTATAAAAATATTATGTAAATGATAATATAAAAAATTCATAATAATCTAACGTCATATAAATGTTATACTAAATTTGTAAGTGTATTTAAAAATTTTAATTTCTAAAATTAGATAATTTACGATATAAAATTAAATTTTAAATTATATTTTCTATCAATGGTGGCTCGACTACCAATTGGCCAAATGCAATAAAACTGAATCTCCGCTGCAGAAGTTAATAATACTCCTGCTGCTTACTTGCTTTTTAGCTAATTTAATCTACTACTCCAGATACTTCATGTAATCTACTTTTAACATTTCGAAAAAGATGCAAATGATCCCAACAAGATTAATTCCATCACCAGCAACCCGTTTCTTCCAAGCAACGTGCATGAAACCTGTACATACAACAGTTTGGTGGTTCATCAAAGTCTAGTGAAGTACTGCATAACAGAAAGCTTTGTTCTTTAACCATAACATTTTGCCACCAAACGCATGAGCATAAGAAGAATTACATCTTGGAAATCTCTCTTTGGGTTTTTATTCACATGCCGAAAGGCTACATATGGAGGAATCATGTCATGTGGGTCTTGATGGCTTTTGCCACGAATCAAGTAACTTAGCTGAAGACTATGACACGTCAATCACCATGTGGCATTCAAAGAAGCCATTAAGAAGATCGATTTGTTTACTTTTTACAAGTAATCTCAGCTCTAGAAACTTCAAAAATGGCAAAAATTGTGTTGAGTTAATTTTCGAGGTGGACTGTCGTGCAGAATTAATTGAAAAATTTAGACAACCTCACATGTGGAAGACAATAAAACCAGTCAAGGGCCCTAAGCAATGTGGGGGCTTTTGTTTGAATGAGCAGGGCCTATAAGGAGAGAGATTTGCTATCTTCTTTGCCCACTATAGCACGATGGACGTCTTCCCGTTTGTTGAATGGTATTGATACAAATCAATATACTAACTATAGTAAGAGATATTAGGGTTCTTTTATTGAGAGTGGCAAATACAGCGGTTCTCTCCCTTACAGCTTTTATTTTAAACTTTTTTTTTCTTATTCTTAAATTCAATGAGCCTTGATTTAGCTTGTACGATAACGTTACTGACTATCAAGGTAGCGTTTCTAATTTCATTCGCTATATATTTTACTTTGAAAATCACATGACTCTGGTACTGTTAATTATAGTACTAGAAATTATAAGCATCAATTATTTGATCTAATTATAGTTGTCATTGCGCGTTATCCAGCAAGGAACATGTCCTTTGATGATGTTCAAATCATAAAAAGGTAAATAAAGATTAGCCAGCTGGGTCTTACTTTTTCAGATTCAAATAATTAATAGCATAAAATAAAATTTTTGCACTAGACAAGAATCTATATCGCATCACAGTGTCTAACTGAAACCAGAAAGTTAAGTGTGACAGCTCTAAAAGGCTGAAGGACATTGCCAACGATCGATCTAATGGATCGATTGTGAGAACTACTGCATGCAGGGGACCTCTTATCTGTCTTAGGTCCCGAATCTGGAAGGCCAATAAGTTTATAAGGTCATTAATTCTTCACTAGACTGAAAACCCCCTAGCGACACAACTTTCTATATCGTACAAATTGACAGGCTTTCTTTCGCCTTCACTTTGAGATCGATTTTCCGAGAGATAAATGAAGTTAAATTAATCTCATTGTAAAATTGGTAAGAAGGAAATTCGATTGATAGCTTCGACTTATGCTTCAATGATCGATATGCTTGTTTTATATCTCCATGCAAATTGCAGAACCAAGTGGTAGTGGAATACAGGTTGTATTGCATAATAATAGAATACACTGTAAAATGCGAGATTACAACAAGAGTGTGCGGTGTGGCATCAATGTCTTTTGCGCACATGAATTATCACTTCGCTTGTAGGACAATATTGTTAGGTTTCACATTTGATATTGACTTATTCTACGTCAAAATGATTAAATTTAATAAACAGTAATTATAAATAGTATAGATGAACAGTACAATAAATATTATGCATAACAGTGACATGTGAACAATAGATGACCAGTATCCACATGATCGAAAGCTAGCGTTCAACCTCTGCTGATAAACAGTATCAAATAGTATCTCAGTGCTCGATTTCACTCGAGCAATACTATAATTTGGGCAGTCTAATCAAATATGCATAAACAGTGCTCGAATAGTAAAGAGTAATGTGTGAACAGTACTTGCCAAAAAAAAGCAATAAAATGTTGCAACTTACTCAGGTCCAGGGGCATTGCTAATAGTTTCATATACCTTAGCCCAGTTCATAATTTTTAATCTTAAATGTTGTATTTATTACTAATTATCACTTTACATTTGTAAATCACTTATATTTAACTTACTTTATTCCATGCTTATGAAAGGTTAAATTTCTTGCAAATGCATTCTCTTAATGTATAGCATTTACTTGGGACCATGGTGCTTATGTGAGTATTGAGCTATATTTCTATACACATCTCATGTGAAAAAATCCTATTTTAGTCCATTGATTAATTTTTTCTTTTCTTTTTTTTTGCTTGGCTTAGTTATTTTTTATTTTTTTGATCCCTTTATCATTCAATGACAAAAAAGGGGAGACAATATATAAGTGAGGGTAAGATATAAGAGTTGAGGATAGTATTTGGATGAGTAAATAAATATTCTTATTCAATATGTATTTTTTTAGTGGTGTTTGCATATTAATGGATATATTTAGTTATTATTAGTTATGTATATTGATCGTCATCTTATGTTATTTATTCAAATTTTTTATAAATTTTCTCTTGCATTTCACTTAGTTTTGGAAGTTGTGTTTTTCAAGCAACAAGCTTTGTTGGCGATTTTTAAAAATTACAAAGTTTAGCTTCAAGGTTTCTTAATTTAGAAACAAATTTTTTTTTCGATGACTATCAAAATTTTATAGGTTAGTTTTTGATAAATTTAGATTTTGTTACAAAATGGTTAAAGGGAGAATTTATTAAGTTTATATTTGATAATGACTCGTTTTTTTATATTACACCTATTCAAATTGATGGTTTTATAAAGTTTATCATCACTCATAATTTTTTATCTTAAATTATGTATTCATTACTGATTATCTCTTTACACGTGTGATCTATTTTTTTAATCACTATGCATTTTAGTGTGATTTTTTTTAGTACGATTGCATGTGCGCAAGCAATCATAGGTAAGAATATGTTAAAGTGATTGAATTGACTTTTAACTAGGGTACTTGTTTTATAAAATATTTTATATCTTATTATAATATTTAAAATGAGATCAAATATGCTTAAAGATAATTAATAAAATGATAAAGTTAAAAAATACTTAAAAGATAATAAATAATGTGAGCGATCTCTACTTTAGGGGGAGAATATATATATATATATATATATATATATATATAAATACTTTACAATTTAACATAATGTTAAGAAATCATCACTTTCTATTTTTAGAATTTTTTAAGTAGAAATTTATTCTTTGAATTTTTTAAGAGCATTACTTATTATTTTTGAAAAAAAACACAAATCACATTCTTATAAGTAAGATTTATATTAGTTTGAGTGGCAAGAGTGCCATCATGGGAGAGGATTTGTTGGAGGTTCTACAATATTACTCCCTACCAATGGCTATTGCTCTTCTGTAGAGATTCTACAAACTTTGCAAGGTGTGATGTTGAATACCATGAAAGATTTGAGTTGTGATCTCCTAATAGCGACTAATTTTTAGAGGAATAACAATTCAACAATTTGATAATTCAAGTTGCAGGAGTGTCATCGTAGGGAAAAGTTTATTAAAAGTTTCACAATGTCATTCCTTACAATGGCTATTACTCTTATGTGAAGATTTCACAAATCCTACAAGGTGCTAAAACTACTTAAATTATACTTTCTTAATGCTAATTAATTTTGGGAGGAATGATATTCAACGAAAAATGTGGTATGCAAAAGCAGTGGCATACGTGGGAAAGCTGCCGACTGACCCAATCTTTCAACTCAAAGCTGCCATTCAATTATACAGTTCTTGTTATATCTTTCTCTCTATTATTTCCCTGTAACGGGACGTAAACACTATGCACAATGGTGAAAAATCACCGTGTTATCATGAGATATTACTGCTCATTCCCGTCAATCAACTGACCGAACACCATGCAAATTTATGCATATATTCTTTAAACAAAAATAAACAAATCAAGTGTTCGCTGAAGGGAAATTTTTGGTGTGAATATGGCTCATCTCGTACTTGGTCCTGATTCTGAATACGTTTGTCGTGCAAACATGAGATCAACACGCACTAATTGTTATGGAAACAAAAATCTATCATAATTAAAAGAATTAGAAGATAAATGATAGCCCACCAATTAGCGTATCAAAACTTTCCTACAACAATTAAACTATCCAAAAACAGTTTTCTGCATCATTATTGTACTAAAAAGTAGTTTTAGATAAGAAATCTTATCACTAACGGCTGTATCTTGAGCATGATTCAAGACAAATTCTATTGTGTTTGGAAGAAATACGGCATACACATAGATTTTTAATTATAAACAGCAATCTCCTCGAGATTATATATGAATTATATCTAATCCCTATCCAGCTATTTAAATCTATAATTAAACAACACTCACGATCAAATCAAAGTCATGTCACATTGTCATCCAAGCAAGTTATCTTTTGAATGAGAACTGACAATGTCTCCTCCATCGAATTCCTGCTGTCCCACTGAGGTAATTTGAAGATTATTGTGAACCTTTGCAAATTTGGGTACCTAATCTGTCATTTCTCACGTATGTATTTACAGAAAATTTAGTTAACAAATCTAATAATCGTTTTCGGATGATTCTGAATCTTCAATTATCTATTTGACATTCACATGCTAAAAAAAATGTTTGATATTGAATTGAATATTTTTGAATACCAATTATGTCATAAATTATATATTAAAAAATTTTAATAATAAATTTAATTAATTTATTTAGATGATTTTAAATCTCAAATTCTATATCTAATTATTGAAAAAAATCAAAATCTCAAAACTTTTTATTTATTTCTCAAACAACATAAATTAATAGAATTAATTTTTATGATTGAAATTGATGTAAATACATAATTAGTATAAATTTAAATTAATAAAAGGAAAAAAATAAACTTAAAGTTACCTATCTTTTTAAAATTTTGAAAATTAACACTCGGTCTACTTTTAGTAATTTTTCACTAGCATTTATCATTAATATTGATATTTAGGGAAATGATTATTGCTATGAAAAAACTAGTAAAGGAAAGTATATGTTAATTTTGAAAAATTAGAAGAACTCTATTCCACAAATATGAAATTCACATTTCACAAGTCTGCCACGCCTTTAGACTGTTGTTAACCTTAGAACAGTTGATGCATCATTCTAGAAATCAAAGCATAAAATTAGCACTTTCTAGTTTCTTCCTACTAAAAACCTCATTTAATTCGAGTCTTACATGCTTTTCGCGAGTGTACCATCCACAGTTTCACCAACATCGTGTCTACTGTCTAACTCATTTTGAATGTCCTCTTTCATTAATTTTCTTGAAATTCATGCTCCAAAATGCTGAACACGATTTCATTAGAAAGCAGGTAAGGAAACACAAATCTCACATTCTTTTGGACTTAGCTACAATAACCAGTAACTGAAACCCTTAGGTTTTGGCTGCTAATCCTGATAATTTTATGGTAGCTTTGTTACCAAAACGTTTCCTCTTCATATTTATAATATATAACACAATTTTAAACATGGACCTACAAATGTTGCACAACTATATATTAAGCTAATGATTTTGTTTTAAGAGTCTGTGTGTATCCAATTCCTCTTGTTAATCACACCATTAACGTTGGTTACTTAAAATAACAAAATTTAGCAACTCGATTTAATGCATTTATAACAGGGCATTGAAGATAATATTCCTCATTAATGCTTTGACATTAAAATGTTGCCTAACTTGGCAGATAGAGACCTACAGATTGGTGGTGACGACGAGGAAATTTAAGTATTACAGCGGGGATTGAAATCACATCCCATAAAGGGAACAACTTTCTTGCTGTATGTCACCGCTGTGTGGCGGAATCACAACCTTGCACAGAAGTGGCGACCCGCACCGTTTTATCGACGGTGGGCGCACGCTATATAGGTCTAGTAGGAAATGTTAGTGCATGACACGTGGGCATGAGAATTAATCAGACGGCTGTTGTGTCATTGGCTGCTGTTGACGGGACTCACGTGGTAGGCTCATTACCCTAAACGGAACGCTGTTTCATGAACTTGATTCGAGCGATACGTCGAAAACGTTACTGTCTATGCGGTAATTGTAAGCCATAAAGTAGTGAAATTCCCACAGTACCCCGAATATAAAAACCAAACCAGAGCATGTAAGCGCCGAGCAACGTTTGTCGGAAGCACAACCTTCGTCCATTGCACCTACCCCTTACAAAAGGCCACGTCTACTAAATGATGATGATCAATTACGCCGAGTGTAATTTTAGCTTCTCAGATCTGATGGTCCAGAACTCGCACTGTTAGAAACACCTATTAAGTTATAGAAAAGAGAGGAGCCTCTTCACAGAAAAAGAGTCCAAAGCTCCATCTCCACATCGAAGACCTTGTACTTTGAACCCAGACAAGCACTAATGGGAGAGGTCTTGAAGTACACAAAATCTCTGCCATGATTTTTCTACTCATTTTCTTTTCGTTGGTTTTGATTTTTTTTACTTCTATTTTTTTGTGTTTGTTTAGGAAGAGAAGAAACCACCGGCAGAAGAGAAGAAACCAGAGGAAGCCATGAAACCACAAAAGGATAAGCAGGAAAAGAAAGAAGAAGCAGAAAAACCACAAGAAAAACCAGCTGAAGAGAAGAAGGATGAGAAGAAACCAGCACCGGAAGAATCAAAGGAGTCCAACGAAGAACAATCTCCTCCTCCACCGCAAGAAATCATTCTCAAAGTTTACATGCATTGTGAGGGTTGTGCTCGCAAGGTTCGCCGCTGTCTTAAAGGCTTTGAAGGTTGATAATTTTTTTGTTTCGTATGATTTATTTAACATCATGAGCTTTGCCGATAGAGTGAGTGAATAAATGTGAATTTGGTTTTCTCAGGAGTTGATGAGGTAATAACTGATTGCAAGACTCACAAAGTAATTGTGAAGGGAGAAAAAGCCGATCCATTGAAGGTTTTGAAGAGAGTTCAAAGGAAAAGCCATAGACAAGTTGAGCTTCTGTCTCCGATCCCGAAACCACCAGCAGAGGATGAGAAAAAGAGTGAAGAAAAAGAGCAGCCAAAGCCTGAAGAGAAGAAAGAAGAGGTCTTTATCCTTTAACATGTCAATCCTTTTGGGTAGGTGATTTATTTGTGAGATTTAAGGGTTATTTTGTTTGATTCTGCAGCCTCAGGTGATCACAGTGGTATTGAAGGTCCACATGCATTGTGAAGCTTGCTCACTAGAGATCAAGAAACGGATACTGAGAATGAAAGGTATGTTCTTTTTTCTTTTTCTTTTTTGTTGGATTGAAGGGTAGTCATGCTTTTGTGTGGTCTATTTTCAGCTCATGCAATTCTGATTTCCTTTCTTTACAACGATCTAAATGTGATTAGCGGCTATGCTATTACTTTAGTTCAAATTTGAGACCAATAAAATGCCTTACCTTTTGAATCTCTTAAAAAGTGGTTGCTCTCTTTCACCATGATTTCAAGAATAACCCAGCTTACTAAATTATTCAATTCATAAAGATTCTAGGGAATTTGGTCCAATTGAATAAATATGCTTCTTTAATTCCAGTTTTATTTCCATTTTAACATCAAAAACCCACCAACCCCAGATCAGCATTATTGTAATGCAACTTACATCAGATGTTCTGTCATTGGAGACCTTGAATTCTTCTTAATTTTAATGAAATTCGAAACTTTTAGGGGTGGAAGCAGCGGAACCTGATCTAAAGAACTCACAGGTTACAGTGAAAGGTGTTTTTGAACCTGCAAAACTGGTTGACTACGTGCACAAGAGAACCGGCAAGTATGCGGCGATTGTAAAGCAAGAGCCAGAGAAGAAAGAAGAGAAAGAAAAGGATGATGCTGCCAAAGAAGAGAAGAAAGGAGAAGGTGGTGATAATAAAGAAAACAAAGCCGTTGAAGAAGAAAACAAAGTGAAGAAAGAAGATGACAACAACACTGAAGCTAAACCAGAGGCATTAACCACAGAAGAGACAAAAGTGGTTGAGCTCAAGAAAAATGAATATTACTATTATCCACCAAGGTATGCAATGGAGATGTATGCATACCCTCCTCAGATCTTCAGTGATGAAAACCCTAATGCCTGTTCTGTAATGTAAAAGTCGGCGGGTTGAGGGGCAAAAGCGGGATCGGGAAATTACAAGGAAGAATTGTGTGATCCATCATCTATCTGGCCGAGTATCCTGTCCTGCTCTCCATATGCCCAGTTGTACTGTGTAGTTTTAAAGTATAATCTACAGAGAGGCTGTAGAATTTTGCGAGACCTGTATTTTCCTTTAAACTGCTAAATATAAATATATATAAATAACAATATATTATGACAAATTGGGAGCCTTGGTACTTTTTTTTCTTTTCTAATTATTTTTATTCTGTCCTCAGTTCTTAGGATGCTTTGGTGGTTATTGTTATTATTATTACTTTATTGGTGGAGTTGGAAGGTAGACAGTCTCACTGTGTTGAATGAGAGGGGTTTTTTTTGTTTTGACTTGAAGTTTCCATGTTAGTAAGCATTTCTATTATGAAAATTACTTCTGTTTTCTTTTTTTTTGTTGACACATGTACAAGTCTGGAAGTCTTGTGTAATAACACATTTTACAAAACTTTTGGCGTGTTTCTTAGGTGATCACTCGCGTAGATGGTCGGTTTATCTCGACATGAAAGAGAAGGCTAATGATGATATTAGTTGTAGTAATAGCTTCCTTAATTTTACCGATTAGGGAATCTAATGGGTTTAACAATCAATCTGGTTAGGGCGGTTTGCAGAAAAAATTGTTGCCATTTTCGATACCAGTGTCACTGCAATCGACCAATACATCATTATTAGTATTGTTACACATTTTTAGCTTTATCTTGGAAACTTCGCCTTTGGAAAACCATCCCGTTCTCGCAATTTTCTATCTGAACGAAACTCATTGGTAATGCAACCATTGTTGTAGAGAAAATTGGATATCAATTGTAATTTTTATGGAAATAATTGTAGGATACTTTGTATTCTCTTTACTTTGGTCCAATTATTTATGCAGAGAAACTAACCGTAAAAGCGAAGAGGGGTCATTGAACTCACAGGTATAGTTGTAGAGATTCTTTTTTTACCTTAAAGTCGCATGCTGACCAGGATTTTAGCGCACGCATTTGCCTTTAGTGGTGTGTATTGAAAGTAAGGACGTCGAGAGATGTGCCAACAGTTCCAACACAGAACTCAATCGTGGCTTCATTGAAGATAATATGCATATAGAAATTAGGAAGACCACTCAAAAGCCTTTTGCAAAAGTTTATACGATTGGTTTCTGCTTGAGATTCGGCCCGTCACATGCTACAAATCCTATCATTCCAACTAGAGTGCTTTTGTTTTTGTTTCAATGTCTGCTTCAATAATTCCGAAACGAAGTTCGTGATTGAGTCCCATTTTAAGCATACATGTACTTGGTAAGATAAAAAAATTGAATATTAATAAAGTTATACATACTTTATCCCTGGTTTTTCTTAGTGTGAATGTAATCATTCAACCTAGTAGAGTATAGGGTACGTGTGTGTGTGTGTGTGTGTTAAGGCAACTTGTTCCAGTAAAGCCAATTAAATTTCACAAGGGCTGGTATTGGATGAAAAAAAGGGAAAGTCACTACATTCATCAATTTAACTCAGTTAAAACCATTGTTCTGGTTTGATATATGAATTGGAAGGGCAGAATAATAATCCTTAGTGTCAGTGGGGGAGCCATGCATGTCAATTGCGCACTAGTTCTGAATTCCTATTGACTATCCAAGGCAGGCAGTTACTTGGTAGATAAAGAAGAAGCCTGTGTCCGTATGCCTTATCTAACACGGATCGAATTTCCTTGTTGAAGAAATTGCATCGTTACTTGGACCATTTCTTCAGATTTAAGACTTTTAGATTATTAATTAAAATCTGATTAAGAATGGGGAAGCTTTTGTTGTTGCATATGGTCTTGAACCAATAAAACTCTCATTTCAGAGAATTTAAATTGCACCTTCTCAACAATTTTAATTGCTTCGCAGAAAAAATCTTAAGTCAAATAATTATGTTATATTAGTATTATTAATATAATAAAATTATTTAATTAATAAAATAAAACATATATATTTATTAATATTAAATAAAAAATTATATTATTTAATTAATATAATAAAAAATTTATAAAATTTTTTATTCACTATCAATATATATATATATATATATTTTACTTTTATTAATTGTATAATTCTAATACATGTATAATATTAACATAACAATGATAAGATGTTTAACATAAAACTTTTACTATTAGAAGGTGTTCTCAGCACTTCTATGGGATGAACTTAGGAAATTTTGAATGACTTTGTAAATTCTAATTGGTTGATCTCTCAGCTAAGTTGTTATTCTATTTTGAAGGGTTCGTTAAGCTTGAAAAAGAGTATATAGATGATGGTCAAGTTGGTTATTTAGAGAAAAGATTCTCAAATTAGAGTGTTCTTAATTATTTGAGAAGTTAAGAATTCTCTCCTAACATTATTACTGTTCTTGATAATAGAAATTTGCTGGTGTTTAATGTGGGCTCTAAACCGAACCATTTAAGTCTGCGTTTCTTTTCATTGATTGCTTGATTGGTTTCGTGTTTTATGCTGTATACTTAATTCATTTGTGTTAAGAGGGTTGCCTGTACATTGATTTCCTGATTTCTTGACAAAGATAGTAACAATTACATTATATTATTGAATCTCGATAACGTCGAAAACCGTGTTTGAAATACTTAAATTTGGGAAATTTTAACATGGATGTCAGCGAATCCGGGGGCGCGGTCTTCTGTTTTTAGCTTGCTGGCTATTTAGTACTTGTGATTCAAGGGAAGGTGGCCTGGGAAAGAGTTGTCCACAAGTTACTGCACTGCTAAAATAATATAAAGTAAATTTCTTTTTATCACCAACTGACCAGACCTAGCAAATACGAGGGATCAGAGGGCCATGCCCCATGCATGTGCCCTTTATCCTGTCTTTGCAATATTTTCCTTGCCTTTCTTATTAAATCCATATCTTGTTCAATTTTTTCTTACTTTTGGTGATTTTGAATGCTGTTCCAGGCTATCTCCTTTCTGTTTAAAGTATACTTGGTAAATTTTATGACCATTAAAAGAGAGAAAGTGGGTTATAATACAATCGTATCATAATTTCTAAAAGATAATTAAGTGAGGCAGCTTGCAATGTGTTATTTGGACTCATATGGGTTATTGTATTCTAATTTACCCTTGTAAGTTTCGGTTGAATTGATTTGACTGTGGGAGAAAATACAGGAAAATTCGATCTCCATCTGGTGGAGCTAGTTGATAAGACCGATGACACTGTCCTAAATTCGTCCGACCAGAGTTTTCTACCCTCATCTGTGGGCTGCTGCCATGGAGTGATGAATTTGTTATGCAATAGCTCGAATTTATGCGACTCTTGTTATCTTTCTTCGGCTCCTGATGCATGATGAACTGATGGTGATTTACTACTTCCTGCAGAACGCCGCAAACATTGATCTGAATAGTTTTCTTGCATAAATCTACAGTCTCAAGAATTGCCACGTACGTCATACCTGACAGTTCTCTTGGATCATGTCCCTTCTCTGTTATCTTCTTCATGACTGTTTTAGAAATCATCTACAACTTGTTTCTGCTTCACTTATTTTGAAGATCAATTTAGGTATTTATCTGTCTCATGGTCTCTTTCAGAGTGAGAGGCAAGTGATTCCAGCAGTAAGCAGATAACAGTTCAAGAAAGACAGGGAAAGAGTCATCGGTATCCAGCGACAGTCGACTCTCTACCGTCTACGTTCTGTCGCAAAGCCCGTGGAATATTCCGTCATATTGTTCCCACGCTCTAATCAAGCGCGTGACTCGACTCCTTCCCATTCTCTTATGTCCACTAAACCTGCAGAGCGGAGCAGAGAGGTGAAACATTGTGCCGTGGTAATGGGTCCATCATTTTTACGAGCTAGCCCACGTGACCCCCCTTCACTCTCTCCTTTGTACTATTTTCGTACATATCCGTTTTCGTCTTTCCAACCCCTCCCCCGTATTTTTTTTCTTTTTCTTTGCCACCGTATAATACGTATATTATACGAGTATTTAAGGCTTTACACAGCAGCTCAAACATCGACAAACTATCAATTAGTGGGTCTTCCAATACTGAGGAGAAAAAGAAAAGTTTTATAATTCACATGCAAACACGTGGGACTCTGTATGGTCTACAGGTGACTGCACTTATAATCACTATAGTTGTGTTGTGGCCATCGCGCTGTAACACGAATTGGCTCTTTGTCTTGTATACTGAGCCAGCTGAGCTCTCTGAGATACTGGACTATTTCTTCAATTTTTATTATTGTTATATATGTGTTGTTTATTTAAAATGGAGAGTCACTGTCCTCATACATGATTGTGTATATTACGGCATATTTCCCAACAATCGTGGGCTTTTGTAGAGCCGTGTAGGGCAGTAAAAAGTTTTATGACATGGGTTGGGAGATAAATTCAACTTAGCCAAGAATTATAAGATGATTTTGATGTTACATGTCAGTAGCAACATGCCTCATTTCTTATCCAATGTCATTTCCCCTTTTTTATTGAATGTAGACTTCTGCTCTGCAGGTGATTTAGATTTAAATTAGATTTGATTTTAATCTTATTTATTATTAATTAAATTATCACTCTCTCTTAAAAAATATATATATCTAATAGGATATTTAACATTTATTTTGAATAGTTTATCATTCAAGTATTTAATGATTTGGAATAGAATAGAGAGTTTACCACTGTTGCTCTCTCCAACATTCCGAAAGTGGTAGCTAGTGGTTGTAGACCCTCCTGGTCCAAAATCTTGTTATTGTTGTATTGAGTTAATGCTTCTTTGTCTTTTGATATACGGGGACAAGTGTGATATACGAGGATAGCAGTATGCCCTGCAGGTTGCAGAAGCATATATATATATATATATATATATTAATGGGGGGGTCGATTCGTTTTTTATGTTCTTTTTGAGTGTTAAATACAAAAGAAAGGAGAATATGCAGATGAAAAATAATGTGGAATCAACAAATAAAGGAATATGGATGGGATGCTTTGATAAACAATTATAGATATTGAGATTAGATGCATTCTCGATCACTTCAGGTCACATGTCTTTTCAAATCAAGATATCTTGAATGAGAACACCAGTGGTTAGGCATCATATCACCATCATGTATTGGAACACAATTATACTTACTAATAAAAGCATTATCTTGCGATTGCTTTCTTGTTACTTTCTCGTAACTTTCAACACTAAAATATTGATCCTTCTCTTTGACGAAATATAGTTAAATTTACATTATTGTCAAAATCAATTTCAATCTTTCATTGATGTAAAGGGGAATAATAAAGGAGTCATTGATGGGCATATAATATAAATCAACGGCAATGTCCAATGGCCAGAAGTACTTAATCATCAACCTATAAAAGGTTTTTCGGTCACTTAAAGTTGGATCAGGAAGACATGAAGCAATGGCTGATGATGATTCTTTATCTGTTGATTTGGTTTCTGCTGAGGGTAGGTCTAAAGTAACTTTCATATATAGAGATCATTTTTTATCACGACGAGAACCACTAGTTGTGGGGTTTATTCATTAGTCAGAATAGTACAGAGGGATCAAAGATTTTGTGATGTGTATGGACCAGGAGCAGCGTGAATGTATAATCCAATAAAACCTAGATAGGGCAAATCCAAAATGGATCAAGAGTTCTGCTAGACATGATGAGTTCTGACATTCGACCTAGCTGCCATTGTATTCTTTTCCGTCCAAAACCAAAAAGAAACCAACAATGCAATGCACTCATGGTTCTGTATTCTTGAGTTTTCCATGTGAGTACCCAACTTTTGTTCTTGTACTTTTGGGAATCAAACAAGAGTCCTCTGTGTCATATAGTGAAGAATTCACGTCTTCAGAAATTCAGATTCTTTTGTAATTCTTTTATGCGTAGGATCCGAAATTAGTTGATGCTAGCATTTGCTATCTTGTGTAAAGTTGTTACAGACTTGTAAATCTTTGACTGTGAGAACCTACCATTACAATTTTGAAGGAATTTTCTCGTACTTTTTGTAAATAAATACTTTTATTAATCTATATAACTTGAAAAACAACATATTACTAAAAATTTTAATTAATTTTTATTTTTAATAATGCGATATTATTAAGTAGTAGAATAAAAAATATTTAATTTTAAAATTTAGATAAAAATCTTAATCAATTTAAGATATTTAATGCTAACATAATTCATTATTTGTATTGTTTTTAAAAATTTAATTGGTAAAATTGTTAGTTTTGTTAGGGTTTGGTACCATATACCATTACTGATTGTGATCAAATAAAATTATTGGGCTTGGCCGACCTTCATTTGTCACTGAAGAACATGGGTACGTGCTAGCAATAATGTGCCTGGCCCAGTTGAAATTTCCCTCTCTCTCTCTCTTTTATACATATACATATATATAATTTTACTACTTATTTTTTTATATAAAATAGCACTGCACTGCTTCAATCTCAAAAACCCGAGTAGTATAACTTGCAAAAGATTTTCAACCTTAATTACCTCTAACCAAGTGAACATAATTTGCATTGGCAAAATTGTGCATGGCTTTAGGATTTTAACTCAGAAATGACAACAGGGCAAACAAGGGACGAGACATATTTTATTAGGAGAAAAGAATATAGCATGAAGTGAGCTGCAGGTAGGAATTATGAATATCAAATTACTTGTGTTTTTGTTTGGAAAGCCATTCTGTTCTTGCCCTGACTATCTCAGCCTTATTATCATCTTGCATGCGAAGTAGATGTGTATATTCCAATTCTGCTTTGCGATTGCCGGAGTTCTTGTTGGAGATTGAGTCGTCTGTGACCCTGGCCGTTGTACTTGTCAGTGATTCCAGCAAATTCGATTGGCGACACTCGCGTCGATATTCCAAGGTCATGCTCGTCAGATTGTAATCTTCCAATACGTGAATTGGTACACTCTGTGGCATGCATGACAGATTACTTGCATCAATCAAGTATCAAACTTACTATTTATATGTTTTGTTACAATTATGGGTTTGTTACCTCCAAAATCCATCCTATGTATTTGACATTGTTTACATGCTGGTTGGCATCCATGTCACTCCATCTTGGCTGGATATATAACAAAAGAGTGCAATCATTTATAAACAAAGCAGCATTATAAAGATTTAATACAACTAATAATGAAAAAATTTTAGGTAAAATACATATCATACAGTATGAATAGTTTAATAGAATTATTCAATTAATAAAAAAAAATTTATTATTGATAATAGATAAAAAAAAATTAAAGCAAGTTTTACCTTCAATTAATTCTTTACGTGAAAGAAAAAATTTATAAAATTTATTTTAAATTTTTTTATTTATTATTAATAAATAAATATTTTTTTTTATTAATTAAATAATTTTATTGCATCACCTGTACTAATATAGTAGTAACGTTTTACCTAAAACTCTGTCATGAATAATTACAAAAGAGAGAAGATAGAGGATTTGAATTTATTTACAGCTAAACCAGATCGAATTCTCTCTGCAGTTTCATCGGTTAGCTTGTCAATTTTGCCAACATCGTTTTTCTCTTTGTCAATTGCAAAACTGTCAAGGTAAAATGGTAGAACCTCTTGCCTCACTTGTTCAGGGATCTTAGATAATCTTCTGGTTTCTCTGTTCATGATCACCCAGGTGCTACATGGAAATTAATAATAGGAATTAAGTCTTTTCAAATAAGAATTAGCACAACTTCATTTATTGGAATTAGATGGTGCGCACCTTGTTGCCCTTGTTATTATCTCTTCGGTATTGTAGTCTCTGATGATCCAGTCCCTACGCATTCCATTCTTTCCTGCTGCATCAACCCAAGTATCAATCTCAACAACGTCTCCCCTGCCAAATTTAATCATTCAGAATGGATCGTTTTAAACGAAGGGCAATGCGATAATTTGCTCAATGTAACTAAACACACTGTTCAGCTTTAGGCCAGTTTTCAATTGTCATACAACTCTTTAGGGGAAATGGGAGAAATTGAAACGTATGTACCAGCAGCTATATCTCTGAACTTGAACGTGGATGCGAGTGACAACCCATATGAGTTTCCTTAGGCTCATCTCGCGTGTAGCACCGAAGCCATTTCCAGCAAGTCCAGAGCTTGTAACATGATTCAGTGCTGTCTCCTACAATCATTGCATCACAAATGCTATTTAGGACCGTTTAAACCTAAGGTGTTGTAACAAAGTACATATTCTGTCTTTTGCTTGGGGCCACAGGTGGTGTTAAAATATAGTTACTTTGGCACCTTGGACAGGAGTATAGCCAACAATTAGGAAAATTTAACTAAATTAAGCAGATCACGGTATGCCTTGTCAACTTTTTGTAAGATGATATTAAAAATGGAAAAACCCAATTACCTGAAGGAGATTCATGAGTGTTTCCATTGTAGCAGTTTTGTCTGGTCCAATTTCATAAGACCTGATAATAAAAGTCTGCCTATATGCGAACCTATCCTCCACAAACCTTCCAAGCAAACATGCATGAAGAGGAGGGTCATCAGCAGTATTCTTCTTCCTCATATTTGGTGCTTCATGAACGTGAATTCCATTCACCTTCTTTCCTGAAATGATCGTGTCCACACTCCCCGGATTGCTAGAACTTGTAACAATGAACGAGTTTCGCCGTTTCGGTTTCTTCGAATTCCATGCAGGATAAAACCCCGCTACCTGGGCTGACACGGGAACGATCTTCTTCCCTTCATAGAACAAATGTTCTGCGAAGGACAATCTAAAACTAGTGGTTGCTTCCATGGACGTGATTGGTAAATGCTACGGGATCATTCAATTTCTTGACAATGATAAAATCGGTGTGATATGAACATTCTGCTAATTAATTACTTTCGTAGATTGAGGACAACTTGAAGTATTAGTTGGTGTAACCACTCATTCGGAAAAGCATAAGACGATGAGAGGAAGAAAAGGAATTCTATTAAAAACATGTGGGGTGGGAGAAATATATTCAATTGCTATACGAGGAGGTTGGGATTTGCAGTTGAACTACTTTGATGGGTGGCCAAGAAATTTAAAGTACGGCGTTGCCCTCAAATTAGGGGAATTGGGTGTAGCATGGATTTGCCACTGATTAACTTGTTTTTCAACCAATTAGAGTGGTTCAGAATTTGAAGAAAAAGTTGATCGCTTAGGTTATCTGTTTCTAAACTCTACAACCTTCTTTTAATGTTCAAACTTGCCGCATTAACATATTTAATAACTGCATACGGAAACAATATTATTTTTATAATAGTTTATGCCATATAAAAATGGAAGTAAACCCGTTTAATAATAATAATTTTTTTATTCGTATTATTTTTATAAAAAAAAAGGAAGAAAGAATAATAGTAGAACGGATATAAAATACAAAATAAATAAACGTAATCTAGTAACTTTAATGCTTTAACAATTTAGTTGGGTTAGATAATTTAGATTTTATTCTTTTATGATAACTTTGTATTTGTAAAATTTGTATTTTATCACCTATCAAAAACCATCATGGAATTTGAATTTTATTTTGGACTCTTTTTTGTTGGATTTCAGTCAAAGGAAGCCCAAAGTATTGTACGGAATGATTCTAAATGCACCCGGTACATATATGGGCTGCTGATAGTAACAAGTCGTTGTCAATTTTTTGTGCGTCTTTATTGTCAATTAGCCGGCCTAATCTTGAATGGACCCCACCAGTAAAGGCAGCAAACTGAAGGGCACCACGTGCCAGTCCTCACTTCCTTTATTAAAAGACATTCATGATGTCAATCACTCTTGATTTATCTTAATAAATTTGGATCGTCAGGCATAACGCCACGTGTCACCGAATTTTGTCCTGAAAACGCGTGAGCACTTGGCTTGTGTCTGGGGAAAAGAACCAAGCCACCAAGCCAAGCCATTGGATTTCATGGCAACCTCCGATTGAATAAATCAAAAACCAGGACCCGCATGAACTTCAATGCTTTGTTTAGTTTGTAGTTCAGGTCACTACTCATCTCATCTGGACGGTGCCAATTCTAGTTCGACACGTTTAAGGCAGAATCTGATGCTAACTCCCCTCCTGCCACGTGTCTTCTCTTCTTCAATTACAAATAGCCCCTTGATCCCATCATCGAACAGTCCACCCAACTTTTGTCTTCATATTCAGAAGCCGTTTTCTCACTAAACAACCTCTATCCACCTTTTTCAGTTCCTGTCGGCCTTCCTGGTTTTGTCAATTTCATTTTAAACCCAGAATGAGTCGTTTCTGGAATTTGATCTGTGGCCTTCATTCACTAGCAGGGTAATTCTCGTCTCTTATCAATTTTTTATTTTATTATTGTTATTTAACGAATAATAATCATCTGATATTTCTAATGTTTGCAGACCGGTTGTGATGCTGCTGTATCCCTTGTAAGTGATTAATTTCTTCTCGTTTTACTTTCATATTCAATATTCAATGTATTAATGAGAGGGATTGGATTGTTAAAATTAATTGATTGGTTGGTTTGATAACAGATATGCATCAGTTATAGCGATAGAAAGCCCGTCAAAACTGGATGATCAGCAGTGGCTGGCTTACTGGATTTTGTATTCATTTCTAACTCTCGCAGAGATGTTACTCGAGCCCGTTTTAGAGTGGTGGGATGAAATTTCAATTCAGAATTAACATATTGTTTTGTTTTAGGAGAATGAATCCCATTCTGATGCAATTAATTTCAGGATATCAATTTGGTACACAGTGAAGCTATTGTTTACAGCATGGCTGGTTCTACCACAATTCAGAGGAGCCGCTTTTATATATGAAAGATTCGTGAGAGAGACAATCAAGCAGTACAGAGAAGAAGTGAAAGAGCATCATCATAAATCTCCTAAAGGCAGCAATGCCAAGGGCAAGAAGAAGTTCGTTGACTTCATCATCCCAAAGAAGGTAAGCTAGTAGCTCTATAAACAACAATTCCATAATCTCCCATTTGCTCACACTTTTGGAGTGTGAGGTGAGCTCAAAGAGCAAAGCTATGCGTCGAATTTTCTAATGGGAATTTCTGAACGTGAATTTGGACAGGGAGAACACGAGGCATACTAATAAATGAAGAAACAAATAGGCGTCTTCTCCATTGGCTTGGATTGCGCTATGTGGAGCTGCTGCTGCTTCCTCTTCTCTTCTTTGTTTGCCTTTAAAATTGTGTTTGGTAGTTGTGTACTTCGCTTTTAACTTTAAACCCATGTACAAATTTGCGTCTTCCATGGCTTTCTCTGCCTTGATGTAAGACAGAAGAAATAGTCTTTAAATTGTACCCAGTATACAGTGAATCATTTGACAATAATTAATTCTTAACACCCCTCCCAACTTCGATTCCCACTACTGTATTGTGCTCCATAATGTTCTAGTTAATTAAAGGTTAATGTCCTCGTCACTGTTTCTTTGTCGTTCTAGCATTTTGGACACAAGCGTTATTGGTCACTGGTGACGATATTCTTGATAATTGACCCGTTCAAACTTTAATTTAATGTACAAATTTCTCACACGTAATTATTTAAATAAATAATTTATTATTTAATTTTTTTTTGCTATAAACAATTGTTCGGCCCACCTAGGAACCCATTTAGCTAGGGCTGGCCTAGTTACCGACAAGAAGTGGATTAGTGCAGCAAGTCAAAAGTATTGTTTTGAAATTTAGCACCTTAGAATCAAAGGTGGGGGACAAACGATGTGATCAGGGATCTAACGGTTGCAGTAAACTCAAAATTTCGGTTAAAAATCACTATCCATGAGGTCAATGAAAATCAATAAAAAGTTAATAATATATGGATGATTATCACATTTATATTAGGGTCAATGAAAATCAATTACATTAATTTATTTTTTATGCTAATTGGCAATATATATATATATTCTCAAATCTTGGATGATTAGAGAGAGCCCTAACACAGAGTGTGATGCAATTAAAAACAAAAAAATGGCATAATTATAAAAGGAGTTATCTGAAAGAAAGATTTGGGTAACAGAAATTTAATAAAAACAAAAAGGGAGGTATGTTTTTAGAAAAATGTGAAGAAGACTTGTGAAAGTGGAGAGAACATTCTAATGAAAAGATGGGTTGAGGAAGAAGCTGAAGAGGTGGAGAATAGGGAAGAGGATTTAAGTGGAGAAGATGATGAGTTTGCTTTCCCAGCAGAGGAATTGAACAAGAGAGCTGACGACTTCATTGCAAGGGTCAACAGGCAAAGGAGGCTTGATGCTTTCGTGTAGTGAATGAATTAGGGAAAGAGTTGATTTCCCAGTTGTGATTTGTGAAGGGCATAAGATTAGTAATTCGTAGCTTCCACTCGAGTGATAGATGACACCTATATAATAATAATTATTATTATGTAGTTGCATGCCTAACAAAAAAAGGATTTGGTATAAACACCCAATAATTTATTACATATTTTCATCTGACAAAAGTTTTGCAGGAAAGGGTGGTCTTTTCATTGATTATCAAGTTCAATTGAACTTCCTGGTTCCCACGCAACTCTACCAGAATATATTTAAAAAGATTATTAACTTGTCATCAATTCAAAACGCCAGCTAATCCATTGGGTAATCTTATTTACCTGTTAAAAACTTAAGATCCATTCCACCCATTTTTATCTAACTTTGGACGACCGTACATATAACTTTGCTTTCGAAATAAGTAATAATAATAATAATGACATGAGTTGCTAGTAAAATAGGTGAATAATCTAGAAATAATTTTGCGATTTGGCTTGAGAGCTACTATTTCTTGAACACGTGTCATATCTTTGCCATGCAATAATGCCGCCACCACGTTACTTCAACTTTTGCTTCCAGCACTTTACATTTGCATGCCTATAATTTATACACACACCGATCGGTCGTCATTTATATTATTAGGGAGTGTTTTGTTGGATAATTATCTAGGTTTGATTCACAAGTTCCTCAATCTCGTAGCACCTCCATTCACCACCTTCTTCGCCTTATGCTTCGTCTTACCACCTTTTCTGTGTTGTAAGTTCTTCCTTTCTGTCTTTCACTCCATTTTCAGCGAAGATGTTGCCGGAAAAGTAGTCATCATAACTGGTGCTTCCTCTGGTATCGGACAGTAATTCACTAGCACTTCTTAGCCTATATTTTGGAGTTGAGTGAAAAATTATTTACGTAAAAATATTCTCTTTGGTGATTTTGTAGAATTTGGCGTACGAGTATGCTAGTAGAGGAGCTTGCCTAGCTCTGTGCGCCCGGAGAGAGAAAAGTCCTGAAGAAGTTGCCGAAAGTGCGCGTCAAGTTGGATCTCCCGATGTTATCACGATTCGTGCAGATGTTTCAAAGGCTGATGACTGTAGGCATCTTGTCGAGGAAACAATGAACCACTTTGGCAGATGTAAGAACAAATTATATATCTTATCTCGATTTAATTCTCTGTTTATGTCAAATGTGGATTTCATGTGGAATTCATGATGGGCATGCAAGTGGCACAGTGGATCATCTGGTGAATAATGCTGGGATTAATGCAGTTTCCTTGTTCGAAGAAACCGATGATATCACAAATTTTAAGTATATTAGGGTAATTGATCGGAACTACCTCTAGTATATCATAATTTATCGGTAGCAAGCTGTTTGGTTACTTTAATGCTACATAACTTCTTTAACACAATATTCGGAATTGGCGTGTGTTGTCTTTGTCGTACAGGACACAAATTTCTGGGGGTCTGTTTATATCACTCGATATGCGGTTCCGCACCTTAGAGATACCAAAGGCAAGATCGTGGTTTTATCATCCTCTGCTTCATGGTTGTCTGCACCCAGAATGAGCTTCTACAATGTAAGTACTCCAGTAGACCACTGAAAAATAAAAAAACTAAAAGTAGTTTCCCTTCTGTTAATAATCTGCACTCAAATCCTTTACCCTTTCATATTCCTTGAATAGTAGAGTTTTAATTTCTCCTATTTCTATTTCAATCTAAGGCAAGCAAAGTGGCGTTGTCAATCTTTTTCCAGACATTGAGAGTTGAACTTGTAACTGACATCGGTATAGCAATTGCAACACCTGGGTTTATAGAGTCTGAATTAACCCAAGGAAAGTTCTCTACAAGGGAAGGCAAAATTGAAGTTGATCAAATCTTGAGAGATGTAAACTCGTCGATTGCCATCTTTTGCTCTTACATGAACGTGCATTTATATGTAACACTTCATTATAAATGCCTGCATTTTGAAATTGTGGAGCAGGTTCAAGCGAGCACTATCCCAGTTCAACCAGTGGGCAGCTGCGCAAGGGCGATAGTGAACAGCGCTTGCCGCGGGGAGAGATGCGTGACAGTGCCGTCGTGGTTCAGGATTACCTACTGGATGAAGGTTTTATGTCCTGAGCTGCTCGAGTGGATTTACTGGTTGTCTTATCTGGCAGGAGAACCGCCCATTGAAGCGCAGAGCAAGAAGGTACATGGCATCACCGACACTAAGAATATTTTGTATCCGAGTACAATTCGATCACCTGATACCAAGATAGAATAGGGTCCCAATATTTGTAATTTCTGCCATGAATAACAATGTATACGCGAGTGTCCCACGATTAAATTAATAGTTTATATTAGCATAAATGGAATAGTTAATTTGTGTTTGGTATATCATACTCTATTAATTCACAGGATGTAAATTTCTGGGGCACTGTTTATGGTACCGATTTTGCGATTCCACAACTGGGAAAGAGCAGAGGGAAGATAATTGTGATTGCTTCGACTTGTGGGTGGTATTCTATTCCAAGATTGACCATCTATAATGTAAGAGTACAAATTTAGAACATATATATTGCAACATATACTTGCAGCAATTGATAATATAATACACATGCACTACTTTTGATTCTTAATTTATTGTTTTCGGGCGAGCAAGGCAACTCTCATAAGCTTCTGTGAGACACTGCGAACGGAAATTGGTTCGGATATCGGAATAACGACTGACTCCTGGCTTAATCAATTCAGAAATGACACTAAGTGGCTCTTTGCCACAGGTAATAATAAGAACTTGCCGTAACAACTATTTTACTTGCCATATTATATTAGTTAACCTCGTGCACAATCTCAGCAACATACAATTCTTTAATAACTTTATATTCTGATGATTTTATCTCGATGGAATCAAGAGAAGAATGCGGGAAAGGAATTGTGAAAAGTGCTTGCCGCGGAGACAGTTTCTTGGTGGAGCCATCTTGGATTAGAGTACTATTTCTGTGGAAGGTGCTTTGCCCTGAACTTGTTGAGTATTGCAACCGCCGGGCGTTTGTTATTCGGCCTCGGAATTTAACGAGAAATATGACTACAGGCAAACAGAAGTTGAGACGGAGCTTAACCCAATCTGTTGAGCCAAAGGCAGATTAAGATAATCAATCTTGGGCATAAGTTATGAAATGTAAAAGTTTCCCTTTCATTGTACCTGCAATTTAATGATTACTGAGAACTTAATGAACAATTTGCACCAAAATAGCCCCAGCGTCGTCAACTGCTGGGTTCAGTTAAAGTTATGAATTTATGATGTGAGCGAGCCTCTAATCAGAATATGAATTGCATACTTTGTGAAGCTTATCTGTTAAATATTAGAGCATGAGGCCAGTGGACTGAAGTTTTATCAGGCCCCCGGCTTTCTGTGTCTTGTCATGTGAAAAAAAAGAAGCAAATAATCAAATCCAAGGAAGCTGCATGTTGTTTTCTCTACATGTGGCGCTGCAACGTTGCGTTCTAATAATTGCTTCTGAGTTTTAACACATAGGGACAACTAGCTCAACAACCGTTTCATTCTAAGCCTTTTTGGCTTGAGATAAAATACTCTAGCTGTTCTTTCCCTCTCTTTCATCCCAGAGAAGCCAGCCATGGATTTAATCCCCATGTTCTTGAACATTGTAGCTCCTCCTTTGAACTCTTGCCTCGTCGCCCTTCTTCCTGCCACCATATCCCTTTTTCAAGTTTTTTTCTCTTTACAATATATATATATATATATATATATATATATATATATATATTATAAATTTAAATATAAAATAAAAATTTATAAAATTTAAAAAATAATTACTAAATTTACATATTTATTTTTACTATAATAAATAATTAACATATAAATTCATAAAAATAAATAAATCTTTATAAAAAAATATAAAAACAATTAATTTAACTTATTCATAACATTTTTATGATAAAATATAAAATTAATTATTAAAAAATTAGATAATTATAAATATTTTTACCTGTCTCAAACTCTATAAATTTTTTTTTAAAAAAAAATTAATTTATAAAAATGCATGCTAAATCCATTCTACAAAAATGGCCCTACTGGCAAATTTGAAGGTTTGCGATAAAATTGCCGTCGCTCGTCACCAGTCGATCAAATTCTCCTTATTCCCGAAAACTATAAGCATCTAACTCCACCATATCTCTACAGCTGCAAAACATGCTGAAACTAATGGCAAACAGTAAATTTATTCATATACCGAACTCAGCAAAATCACAAGAAAACTTCAACACCGTCACTAGATCTAATCACCATCATCGATTACTTAACAAATGCACCCCTTTAATCCAATTCAAGCAAGTCCATGCCCAAATCATCAGAACTTCATTTAACAACAGTACCAATGCTGATACCCAACTGGCCAAGCTCGTAGAATCTCTAGTGAACTCATCCCAAATCGTCTATGCGCATTTAGTTTTCAATCAAATGGTTAACCCATCAACTTTTGCTTTTAACACCATGATTAGAGGCTTAGCAGAAGCTGGTTTATCCAGTGAAGGAATTCAATTTTACATACGAATGAGATGCAAAGGGCTGGACCCTGATAGTTTCACGTACCCTTTTCTTTTGAAGGCTTGTAGTGATCTTAAACAAGGGAAGGGAGTGCACTCACTCGTTGTAAAGAATGAAGATTTTAACTCGGAGGTACATTCACTTACTTGTTTGATAACGTTTTATTGTAGTTTTGGTGATATCGAGTCTGCCCGGTTATTGTTTGATCAAATGGCTGAGAAAAATGTTGTCACTTGGACTGCGATGATTAATGGTAATGTTAAGCTAAAAAGTTATAAAGAAGGGATTGAATTGTTTTCTCAAATGAAAAATTCTGGTGTTGAGATAAATGAACTGACTTTGGTGTCTGTATTATCCGCTTGTGCCAGTCTTGGTGCTTTAGAGGTGGGGAAATGGGTGCATAGGTTTATTGATAAAAGAATCATTTTTTTGAATGATAAGGTCGGTGCTGCTCTTATTGATATGTATGCAAAATGTGGGTACATTGAAGAAGCTTTAAAGGTTTTCAAGATTGTGCCGGAGAAGAGAGTTTGTACATGGAACTCTATTATTGGAGGACTAGCAATGCATGGTTGTGGAGAGGAAGCACTTGAGAGGTTTTGGCAAATGCAAAGGAGTGGAATAAAACCGGATGATGTTACATTGATTGTGGTGTTGTCTGCTTGTACGCATTCCGGGCTGGTAGAGAAAGGAAAAGAGATTTTCTACAACATGAGAGGGGATTATGGGGTTGAGCCGAATGTTAAGCATTATGGTTGTTTAGTGGATCTTTTTTGCAGGGCAGGGCTCTTGGATGAGGCTTATGAGGTTCTGAGAAACATGCCAGTGGAATCAAATGCAGTGTTGTGGGGAACTTTGCTGACTGCATGTGCTGATAATACCAATGCTAATGTTGATTTGGCTGAGATTGCAATGGAGAGGTTGATGAAGTTGGAACCACTCAATGATGGGAACTACATTCTCATGTCAAATATTTATGCTGCAAAGGGACGATGGGATGATGTAGCTAGGATGAGAAGGTTTATGAGAGAGAGAGAGATTGTCAAGAATCCTGGCCACAGTTTAATTGAGATTAATGACGTTGTGCATGAGTTCATGGTTGGAGATGGTAGGCATCCATGTTCACAAGAAATCTATTCCATGTTGGAAGATGTCTCCATAAGCTTAAGAGAAGAGGGTTATGCTGCTAGAATTACTTAAGTGCACATAAGGAACACAACTTACAGACCTTGAGATAATAGGTAGAGATGAGCAACAAGGAGTTAGCAATCAGATCATGACTTGTCATCGCAAGTCTAGGATGGAGACGGACAGGCACAGAGATTCTATTGTGCTGCTTAATAAGTCTACGTTTTTTACAGTATAGGATTAATTTATTGGAGTCACAGGCTCCTCAATTCATGATTGGACGATTTTGAAGTAGTATTATGATCTTTCCTATAAGCACGGATTTAAGCACTGCATGCAGGTCAGTGCTTAAGGATGTAACAAGCAAGCACTAGTATGTTAATTACACAGTGAATACAACTTAAGTTTGAAAATCAGAAGATGTATTATGTTTATTTAAAGGCTCGTGTAAAGTGGTTTGGATATTCGTAGATAAATGGAGTAGATAAGTTATCGATGGATGGGTTGAAGAAGATATGTATCATGTAGTCTAGACAAGAAGAGGACACTATCGAATACAAATTTGGCACATAACAGCGTAGCAGCCTGGCCTACACTAGTATGGTGCGATAGAATTTGCTCCAATCTGAAGGTACACAATTTCACCTTCTTAATATTTGTCATTTGAACATCCCAATAACAAATTGCAGTGGAATAATCATATCAATAACATATTGACGTCCATCTTATGCAATATAAAATTCTTTCAGTAGCTTATGTTTCGACAGATATACCACGATATCTGACATTAAGGTGGGCTCGTCATTTATTAACGTGCCAAGTTAAGACCCCATCGTCCATTCATGGTGCAATTCCATGCTATGTGAAGAACATTGGATAAATTTAGTTGGGCTATCACTAGATGCAAATTACCCGACTTTTGTTGTGATAACTAAGGCATGAAAAATATGGAGGTCAAGCAGACCTTGTTATATTAGTTAAAAGTTAATTACGCTAAAAGTACACCCTCAGCCTCTATTAAAGAAAACTCTAGACCAAATGCCTCGTTATATTAGTTAAAAGTTAATTACGCTAAAGGTAAACCCTCAGCCTCACATTAAAGAAAACTCTAGACCAAATGCTTCACCACTTCCCAGCATAATAATATAAGAGGAAAAAGGGACTAATTTGAACAAACTAATTACGGTGCTGCTTCAGCTTTTAGATGCCCAATCAGACTTGCAAAAGCAAAATGGTAAGAAGCTTATGAACCAATAAGATAGTTTGCAATGGTAAGCTCACAAAATCTAAACGAAAGGGCAACTCAAATAACATTCCTCGCATCAAAATGAGCACAATACTATAAGGTGCAAGCATATACGAATTTTCAATGTGAAACTGAATGAGGCCAGCTTAAGATGCTGAGTGAGTACATAGAACCATGTTCATTAAAAATTGGACAATGCAAAGACAACAAATAACATATAAAGGACTCTCTAACACTGAGCATAATCCTAAGTCATCCTCTGTGCTGCTTCCTTGGCAAGAAGTTTTTCCTTGGCCTTGGTTTTTGCCTGTGATTTGGAACCCATCATACCGCCGCCCCACTTCTTTCTGAACTCGTCATACTTGTCATTGAAGTTTGCCTGAAAGAGAAATCACATGCATTTTATGATAAATACCACAATCTATGATCTTTTTAAAATCTTAACAATACAAAGATAAACTTTCATGCAGCAGCGTATACATAAATATCAAATTCCATAAAGATGCAGCTCAAACATACCTTAATGGCCTCAAGGATCTTGCTGAACTCCAACTTATCCTCGTTCTTAACTGTGGTCAAACACAAGACAGAAGCTGTCTTCTTGTGGACAATCTATAGGAAATTTAGCATGAGCACAGTCAGTAGCTTGTTATCATGAATCTATGAAACCAACAGTGTAAACTGGATATTACCGATCCCAAACGTGATTTTCCTTTGACAATGCAGTAAGGAATCTCCATTTTCCGGCACAAGGCAGGGAGCCAAACGACCAATTCTATTGGGTCCACATCATGAGCAATGACAACCAATTGAGCCTTATTCTGCAGAGAAATTACCAACAATTTTAATTATATTGAGACAGGCCTGCAGAGTTTGTATTGCAAAAGAAGCAATGCAAGCATACCAACAAAACAAATTAGCCAACCTGCTCAATAAGATAGGTCACATGATTCAGTCCATATTTCACAACAATTGGCTTCTTAGCCTCGACAGTCTTTCCTTCAGTCTCAGCCTGAGCTCTCTTTAAAAGACGTTCCTTCTTGGCAGCTCTATCCTCAGGTCTGTACTTGAGCAGCAACTTGAACAGACTAGTGGCTGCAAACAGGATAATTGGAAATGTTAAGATTGCAATAATAATTTCATTTGGCATAATGAAGTGCAATAAAAATGCTTAAAATATCAAAGTGAAAAAATGCTCGGAGTTATGAAGTAACGGGTATTCATTAGAAAGTGCAAGCAAAAATACAGCTAAACCAGTAGGGATAGATAAAATAAAAACTAACTAGACCTATTACATGAGAAAATATATATATATATACCAAATGTGAACTTCAAGACCCTGTTACAGCTTCAACCTTTCCAGTTACCAGCTCCAGCACAAATTCATCATTATATTCACTTTTTATATTCACATTGCATTTTTTATCTGGTTCCACTCCAAACAAATTTCACAAGACATTCAAAACAATGATCAAATAGATTGCAAAACTTCCCACAGATAGGTTTATTTTAACCAAAGGGATAAAGCCTTCAACTAATATAAAAGGGCATGTTGCCCTTTCCTCAACCTTACTGACCAAAAGGGGATTGCATCTAACAGTTGTTAAACCACAAATTAGACTGAATAAGAACAATCCAAATAATGAGGGCAGAACTGTATAAGCAAAACAATTTGTTCTTACCAAGGTTCTTGTCCAAAGTCTTGGTAAACTGGTTCAAAGCAGGAGGCACCTTCAACCTCTGCCTAAGGATCCTCCTCTGCCTCTGAATACGAATAGCCTTGGGCCACTTCACATAACGGTGAAGATCCTTCTTTGGTGGCAAAGCCCCTCCGATACCAAACTGCTTCGGACGCTTCTCAAACAGGGGATTCACAACCTTTTCCTGCAGATTCATTATCAATGGCAAGCACAATAATTTAGAACATAAACGTCGCAACTACAATAGATGAGACACTTGTAAAAGTACTAGAAAAATACCGGCTTCTTCTTTGCTGGTGCCACAACCTTTCCTCCTCTCTTAGGGGCCTGAAGAACAACAAAACACATCAAAAACCAACAAGTCTAGCATTCTCTAATCACAGATCTCAGAAAAAAAAATTACCGTTAAATATTATAATATTTCAGCGATAACTAAAGAACATCTTGATAAATGACAGTCCACCATTAGTTCAATGAAAAATATTTTCACATAAATATAATAGCTCTCCGTAAAATAGTTCAATCTTCCAAAACTGAATTCATCTGTGCTATACGTTGTGCAAATGGTTTAACATATTCCCCGGCTAATTAACAGAGCATAAATCATATTCTTCGCATACTTATTTGAGAAATGATAAACAAATCTTAACATAACGTAGATCCGATAAGAAAATGAAATCGTGAGAAAGTTAGGGGTTTCAGACTTACCATTCCGTGCCGCTTCTACTAGGCTTGTGGTTAAAGAGAACGGCTGATGAAAAACCCTAGTCTGATCAGCCCGTGGAAGAGGACTAGTGGGAATTTTTATAGCTAGGGCTATGTGGCATGTGTGAATACTTACTTATTTTTGTAATTTAAGAAAACATAATGGCGCAAACGAGTCATCGTTTATGGCCCGGATACGGTTTGCTTTGCTTCGTTTTCTTTTGTCAAAGAAACCTGGCAGCACTAGTGGTCAAATGCGGTCCACGCAGGCTCGCGGTCTGGGTCCGATTCAATCTTTTAAAAAACAGGTAAACATAACTCGACTCAGAAGTCCAAAATAACAATGGGCCATGATGTTAAGCTGGCCCGCAGAATTTTAATATTTAATAGAAAATTTAGTATTTAATTAATAAATACAAATAGAGTTTACCAAACCAGGCTTTAAGAGTAAGGTCAGTTACTGTAAAAGAGATATTTTGACATCTCTATTTCAAAATTTGAAGAAATTACATGTCAATATATGTTTTTTTTTAGCTAATAAATAATATTATTATATTTAATTGTTAGTTTATTAATTAAAATAAAAAATAACTAAAATGTTTTATGTGTAAAAATTGTATATATTTATAGTGTTTTTCACATTAATTTTAAAAAATTAATAAAAAATATCGTAAAAACTTATTTGCAAGATTTTGACGTCTAATTTAGTTTAATAAATATATGCTAATTTTAATAAAAAAGTTATAAATTATTTACTCGTATAAAATTATAAATTATTTAATTTGATAAAATAAATAAATTTATATGATATTAAAATTTATAAATTAGTATTATGAAATTAATCCTTGACGCCAGTTCTAGAAACTATTTATTATACAATATAAAAGAATCAATTTTGTAATTGTTGGAAAATTAATTTATTTTCTATAGTTTTTTTACAAGCTATGCATTAGCATATATAGAAAATTAGGAGGATAGAGATGATAAAATTGCTTGATTTGGATGAACAATGCTCGTATAGATGAATTATCGATGTTTATAAATAAATAATAGTAAAAAATTTTCAATATTATTGTTGATAAATATTATTTATTTGTTTCAAAAAATTTTACATTTATATGTGATTTCGATAATTTCATAAAAAAATATATAAAAATATTCCTCAACTTAAAGTATTACCATTTTTGCTAAAGAAATGGAATTTTATTTGTTAATTAATTTAAAAAATATATGAATTTATTTTAGATAATTTATTCATTTTAAGAGAAAAATATTCAATCGTTATAAATTCTTAGTTTGTTAACAACAAAAAACTAACATAATAAACGACAATAAAAATGATTAATATTGTCAAGTACAAATGACATACACTTTTGTTATATAAATGTTGTGTTTTTTGTGTTGTTAAAATGTGTGAAATATACTTAATTGTTAAATAATTTTAGTTATGATAAATAAATTTTAATAAAAAAAATTAAATGTTTAAAAATTATATATTAATAATATTACATTATTATCATTCTAACGCCAATTGTATACAAATAAATGTACCGGTGTTTTAAGCAAGTGTGAGAAATCTTTTAAGAGAAGTTAAAATTTTGGATTTGTCAATTATTTTTTTATTATTAAATACTAAATTCAGATATTTTAATTGATCGTGTATAATATAAATTATGAAAAATTTTAAAATATTATTCTAATAATTTTTTTCAAATTTTAAAAAATAAACTTTAAATATTCTTAAAATATGAAATTATTTAAAATATTATTAACTACAAAAATAATTATACTAAGATGCGACTAGTGTAAGTGTGTTTCGTGTGACTCTTCTATCAAACAAAATAAAAGAGTGATGCTTTTCTAATATTTTTAATGTTTTTTTAAATTTTTATTATAATAATTTTTTTTATTTGTTTGAACATATTAAAATAAAAATTTCTCACAACATCGTGTTTAATTAAAAAAAATAAATTTATTATTATTATTATTTTCATCGCATCTCAATATTCTCGATGTTTTCATTCGTCACAAATTATTGATTATTGTTCGCTAAATATTCTAACCCCTGTTAAATATACACAACGGTCAATTTTTTATTTCCTACAACAATGGATGAGAATTTACAATAATTGTATTGCAGTGCTAAGAAAAACAATTCTCTACCCATTAGTTAAGATAATAATGTTTTATGTATTTTACAACTAATATATATATACGTATATATTATGTCCAACTTAGTATCTGATGACCCATTAGAACACATCGCGCATATTTCTTAAAAATCCAAAACTCAGTGCAATTAAAACGGAATCAAAAGGGATTAACCATAACATAATAGCTTTCCCCTGTAACAACAACCAGCTCAAGAATCAGGACTTATCGGTAACTAAGCACATGCGCACACAGTCAGTCGATCTTAATGGATTTGGACAATAACAAGTCAAACAAGTGGCGGGACAGAAGTGGGCAGAACAAAAGTGGACAGGTCAGTTGACAGACAGATTTTGTTATAGTACAACAGGTGCAGCAGTAATTGGATCGTAAAATTAATTAAATAGATAATAATTGATCAGAGCTTGGGTCATTTTTGCCGCGATATCAAAAATTACCAGTGTCGGTCAAAAACACCCCAAATCCCGCTCTCAATGCATGAAAAATTTTGAACCCCCGCTCGCTTTTCTCTCTCCCCGCCCTCTTTTTTCAGCAATTTCAATCGTTCTCTCTCTCTCTCAGTCGCTATCTACGGTTTCAAAACTCTTAACTGTGGATTCACTTCTCTTCATCTCTAGGGTTCTTTCTGTTTATTCGTTTGATATTTATTTTAAACCCTAAAGTTAGGGTCTTCCTTAGATTTGGGTTTTCCATGGCGACCGAAACCCTAGACGAGAACAAACAACAGGAAGGGGAACCCGCCGAGGAAGTGGAAAACAAAGAGGAGAAGAAAGAAGAGGAGAAGGTGGAACAGGCTAAGGAAGAAGACAAGGAAGAAAAGGAAAAGAAAGAGGAAGAAAGCGAGGAACTTGGTGGGAAAATCGAGGTTCCTAAGGAAACTGAGGAGCCAGAGAAGAAAGAAGAAGAGGTAAAAGACAAGGAGGAACAAGAAGGAACAAAGAAGGGGAAAAGGTCACGAAAGCCTAGTGTGAAGAAAGCAAGTGAGGATCCGGACGAGTCGAAGAAGCCTAGTCTGGAGTCGGCCGAGTCGAAGGAAGAGAAAGAGCCCGTGACACCGAGTAGCGAGAGGCCCACCAGGGAGAGGAAGGTTGTGGAGAGGTACTCCGCTCCTTCTACTGGAAGGTCAGCGACTAAGCCCTTGTCTATTGAAAAGGTATGGTGGTCAAAGATTTGATTTTTGTTGTTATTTTTGTTATTTTCTTTTGGGGTTTTGATTTCATTGCGTTTTGTGGATTTTGCAGGGTCGTGGCACACAGCTTAAGGATATCCCGAATGGTATGTTTGAATTACTCAAGTTGTTTTGACACATTTTTTTTCAAAGTAGAAGGGAAATGATTGCAAGCAATGTATTGTGAGATTTTGCTATTTCTTGTTGATCATTGATTTTGACTGGGAATGTATTAGTGGTGAAACTGATGTTGTTGTATTGTTTTTACTTGTGTTGTCCCGTAAAACAGTTTAAATTGTTCGTAGAAGTGATTTGGTATTGCTCGCCAGTGCTAATTATTTATTGTGAATTTGGATAAAAGTAAAAAAGTGATTAGAGAATAAAAACAATAATTGAAGGCTGCAAGCAATATTACTGCTACATAAACTTTGGTTTTTTGGTATGGCTGTTCACTGCAAATAGATAATTCAAGTGAGGGATGCCATTAATTATGACTGAATGTTAAAAGCTTGCACTGGAATGTGTATGTATTGGTTTGAAACTTAGTGACTCTGATACTCAATCATAGTTAATCTCTTGTTAATTTTATGTCCTATTTTTTTTCTCTCATATTTTGATGTGTAGCTGAGATTGTGGTAGTAGTAACTATTGCTTGTTATTGAGTGTAACTCTTGTTTCCAATATGTTAATTGTCCCCTTTAACATTTGAAACAGTGTATTTGCCCATTTATTGTATGATATTGTGAATCTGTTTCAGTGGCTTTTAAGTTGTCAAGGAGAAAGCCAGACGACAACCTGCAGATGCTTCATGCTATACTTTTTGGAAAGAAAGCAAAGGTGATTGAGCTTCAGTTTTAGTTCTTGTTTTGAGTTATTTTCACTTTTTTTGGGTTGCACTTTATATTTGTTTGGCATCATCATGTATAAGTTTGTGGTTCTTGTTTTGCAGGCACATACTTTAAAGAAGAACATAGGACAGTTTTCAGGTTGTGTTTGGTTTGGTAATGAGGTAATACTTTTTTGGCCCCTTCTATGCAAATGAAGTTTGTTTTTATAATTTTCTTGTATATAAATTCATTTTTATAACAGTTACATTTGTAGTGAATATAGGTTTTCATCTTCTTATCACAAAAAAGGAAAGTATTTCATCCATGGTATATTAATTTTGGCAAAATTGTGCTTAAATGGATAGTGTGGATGGAAACCCTTTCACTGTAAGTTAGTTGCTATCATTCTGCAGGAAAAACAGAGGGCAAAAGTAAAGGAGAAACTTGACAAATGTGTTAAAGAAAAACTGGTGGATTTTTGTGATGTTCTGAATATTCCAATAAATAAGGCTGTTGTCAAAAAGGTCAGATTATAACCAGATTGTTCTACCTTCGATGTGATTTGTTGTTCTAATTTGGTTGGTCAATGTTTTATTGTTCTAATTGGAATGGTTTATGTTTTCAGGAAGAGCTTTCTGTAAAGTTATTGGAATTCTTGGAATGCCCACATGTGACAACTGACATTTTGCTTGCTGACAAGGAGCAGGTTCTATTGTAATCCCATTTGCATATCATAGGGCCTTAGGTTGATGTTTAGTGCCATGTTTGGTATTGGTGAAATTTGTGATTCCTTTTGATTTCAGAAAGGTAAAAAGCGTAAGGTTGTACCAAGCAAAAATGCTAGCCAGAGTGAAACATCTAATGTACAAGCCAAGGTTTGTTTTGTTTGTATTAGTCTAACATGAAAAGTTTTAGGTTCATGTTTATTTTTTTTCCTGTTTTAAGGGATAAAATTTTTGGTTGTGGGTTAGGCACCAACATGCATGCATCAATGCAACTGGTTTATGTCTAAGAAAATGATACTTCTCTAACTGACAATTTAACTGATTACATATCCTCTAATTGCTCAAAGGTTTTCACTCTCAAGTATTTATGCTTGGTTTGTGCTTTAATTAAGTTTCAAAATCTTGTGCTTGTGATGATAATTTTAAAGGGATATTTTTTACATATCTTCCTTGCAGTTTGACTAAATGATACATAAATGTAAATTTTGTTAAAACTGATTTCTCAATGGTAAAATTGTTATATTTGACAAAGAAATGACTATGATAATCTTCCATACCTATATTTTATACATTAGCAATATTTTTTTTGCATACTTGATGTTTTATAATTTTAAACTACATATTTTGGTTTGCTTACCATTCACATGTAAAAGCAATGCTCCTATATTAAAGCTTATAGGGAAAAGAATTTGAGTATATTTTCGCTTGGTAAATTGCTTTAAAAATTTTCTACTATTGCAACCCTAAGTGATGGCAGTTATTAAGTTGCTTTTGCTGTTTCTGTTTCCTGATACTATCCCCCTTCTGGGGAGCCTTTTATTGGTTTTCTTTAGTAAAGTCACTACATGTGTGTACTTTGACTTTTAGAAAAACTGTTAAACTTTTGCTAATTCAGCCAGTATAATATTCCCTGAATCTTGGATTTTCCTTTCTGTTTTAAAGCAAGAACACGGTGTAGAGGGCTGTAGTATACACGATTAGAATCTCTGTTTGAGCAAAGGCCAAGCTTGTCTTTCTGCTTCTCCCAAGTTATTCAGTTGTCATATTGCACTTACAATCATGCATATGTTTTGCATGACCATTTGTTATGATTGTTGTTATTATTATTCTTTTTGTTATTAGGCATTTGGTTTAACTTTTTTGATTTTTTTCTCCATAGAAACGAAAGCAAACACCACAACTTGGTGAAAAACAGAAGCTTTTTTCTAGAACTGAGGAAGAAGAAGAAGATGATGATGATAAAATGGAGTTGCACAGCACTAAAGATGATTCTGATGAAGACAATATCAATGAAACAGCAACAAAGGAAGAGAGTCATGAGAAGGATATTGAATCAGAGGAAGAGGAAGATGAACCAAAGGGAAAGAAGCCAAGTCAAAATATTTCATCGAAGAGGATTGCTAAGGATAGTTCAGGGGCAAAAGGCAAGGACAAATCTACACCTGGCAAAAGGGGTACCTCCATGACACCTGTGAAAAGTCCTGTAAAATCCACAAAAAAATCTTCTAATTCAACTTCAAAGAAGGGTGCAGCTGATGCTGATGGAAGTTCTGGTTCACTCTCTAAACCAAGGGGATCCACCTCTAAAAAACAGAAGGTGGAAAAGGGAAGTGCAAAGGAAACACGTTTTTCAGCTAAGGGTAGTGGCAAGAAGCAGTTGCGCAAGCCACTGGTGAAAGATTCTACCAAGGATCAAGGTGCATTTTCTATCTGTTTGTTCTATGTTGATCTTGAACCTTGAAATTTTGGGATTTGATTATGAATTTTGGTTCTCTGGAAATGTTTGTCTTGCAGTTTGGATTATGCTTCTTCATGTTGGTCACCTAAAGAGTGTATATACATCACTTAGATGTCAATTACTGAAGTTAATTGGTGTTTTAGGGAAAATATTTAAGGAAAACAATTAGGTCTATAAGTTAGTCATTTTGAAGTACAAAATCTCCCTATGACTTAAAATTAGTTATGTTGTTAAATCAGTAAGACATGATCAAATAATTAGGTTTTGTCAGCATGTTGCTTGGACATGCATTTACAAATGCAATTGGTGGCCTATGGTGTTTAATTGTTGCTTTTCAAAAACTTCCAATAATGAAAGTTGGTAACTTATTAGTTTCAATTTGTTGTTGGAATGACAGGTAAAGGAAAAACTGCCAAGAAGGCTAAAGCAGAAACCCCCACCAGAGAAGAGATGCATGCTGTAGTTGTGGATATTCTAAAGGAAGTTGACTTTAATACTGTGAGTAGTGCCTGTTTCCCAGAGTTGACAAGTTTGAGAAATTAAAGTTTACACAAGTTGTTCTCTTTAATTCCTATATTTGTTTTGATGCAGGCAACGTTATCAGATATCCTCCGCCAGCTTGGTATGGCCTTTTATTTATTTATTTGTTGCACAATAAATCATGATATTTTCAGTTTGACTAAGCTAGTTGTGTGAATGTGGTTACATTAGGTTCCCACTTTGGTCTAGATCTAATGCATCGAAAAGCAGAGGTGAAGGATATTATTACAGATGTCATCAATAACATGAGTGATGAGGAAGATGATGGGGAGGAAGATGATGAGACTGCTGAAGCTGTTGGTGATGCCAATAAAGATGAGGATGATGATGCTTAATCCATTGTGCATGTTGGGAAACAATAGATGGTGTGAAACGTGTTATATCTACCAGTAGAGGTTTAACCAGTTCCTGTGAATGATGAATTGGTGTTTCTGTCTGGATCTCATGACCATTTCCAGATGAAATATTGAACTCCTTTTGTTTGTACCATATGCATTAGTAACTCTTAATTTACTGCTGACCTGGTTTTGTTAGGATTTTTACCCCCAGCTTCCTCCCTTTTTTCAGTTAAATGTCTTTCAATTGTATTTGATAGCTAGCTTCACTTTATATATTTGTAGCAAGTGGTTTTCTTCATTTTAGCTGAACCATCATTTTGTAATGAGTTTTAGCTGGAATGGTGCTTCTAAAACTGATGTTTTGCTTGCCCTTCCAATTCATTATAGGATTAGGGAATTTTGCATCATTTATTTTTGTGTATTTGAAATTTGGCCATGGTGCCATACTAATTGATGGTCAATTATGCTCCTTTAAGAAGCAGTCAATTGTTTTAATTTATGCAGTGACATGATCATGGCAGTCTGTGGGTTTATTCAGTAGACAAATTATTGGGTTGCTGTGTCTAGGTTAGGAAAGGATGTTATTGTTCTTGGTTACTTGCCATATTACATGTTTTGTTTACGTGGGATATGGGCTGTTTAGGTGGGAACTGGGCAGAATGATCAATGAGTTAGCTGTTTTTGGCTATTGTAGAAGATAGTCACTGGTGTCATCATCAGCCCTTATTTTGCTTTTACAGATAAATACAGTGACCAGCGTATGCAGTTATTAGTGTATTTACCAATTTTTTTTATTTCTTATGGAAGTGTGTCTGCTGCAATCTGTAGATGATTGTGCCTGATATGATATGGGTTCGCTGTCTGGCCTGACTGGTTTCACTAATTTGGGCGTAAACAGAATTCTTCACGGCCCATAGGTGCTAATGCTATTGACACTTGATAGTCAAGGTTTTCGATGTTCAATTTGCTTATCGTGAAGATCTCTTTTGATTAGGATTAAGATTCGCATTAATTTGTCAAACTCTCAATTACACAATGTTCGATGTTAAAGTTTCAACCAGTAGGGTAGTAAGTAGACTTTTTTATCCATTTCTATTTCTTGCACCCAAAGTTTCTGAACCAACTGGTAATCTGTGGGGATATAATATAACTTTTACATGGTTATAGGTTTTATCACATAAGAACATGGGTTGGGTTGTTTGAAAACAATATACGCCATAGGATCATTCTTCTTCCAGAAATTTGACATGTGCTGGAGTTCAAAATCTTTAATTGTTGTTCACTTAATGGGCCCGCGATGGCCCTGGGATTCTGTAATTGATCATCATTCATTGTCATAAACACTACTTTAAGCCAGCATATTATTTAATTTGTGAAAAATGATGGACAATGTATTTTTAAAGATGAAAATATGTAGATCAAGTAATCCAATTGTAGAAGCTAATCCCGCCAACCAATTGCAGAACATCTCCTTTCTCCTACGCCATACTGATTGGCAGGTAACGTTTTGGTTCTGCGGCTCGTACCCCACCACAACTCATATGGTCTTAGCACCTATTCTGCGTAAACAACAATGTCCCAGTATCCTAATGAAGACTTGAGAGAGAATAAGGTCTCAATAAACAACCTTGACGTATTAATCAGCTCCTCTCTCTATCATTTGTGGAACATTTTGTTAATCAAAAGAAATAAAATTTCCAAATTTTTGCCCATCTTCCCTTATATATAACCACAATTCTTTTTCCCAAGGAGACTACATTTCAGACGTTCTACCACCCTTGGTCTTGGATTTAAGGTATGCCTTTAGTCATACAGTGGTTGTTTATATAATTTTTTTCGTGTGCATACTACTCTCTCTTATGAAATTTGCATTTTAATTCTCCAAACATAAGTTCCTACACAATTTTGGTCAGGTTATCATGGCAGAAGCTAATAACGGTACAGTTGAACTAATTGTAAAGCAAGGAGAACCAACTCTGGTTCCCGCTGCTGAGGAGACAGAGAAAGGCCTATATTTCCTCAACAACCTTGATCAGAACATCGCGGTGATTGTTCGTACTGTTTACTGCTTTAAGTCCGACTCGAAAGGAAATGAGGATGCTGTGGAAGTGGTCAAGAATGCTTTGGCAAAACTTCTTGTTACATGCTATCCACTGGCCGGGCGGCTAACTATTAGCTCTGAAGGAAAGCTGATAATAAATTGCACGGGTGAGGGTGTTGTTCTTGTTGAAGCTGAAGCAAATTGTGCAGTAGAAGATATTGTAGACATAACAAAGCCTGACCCGGGCATTCTTGGTAAGCTCGTTTACGAAATTCCTGGCGCTCAGAACATACTTCAAATACCACCCATGGTGGTTCAGGTTTGATGTTTTTCTCTGCCCCTTCTACAGTTGCAAATAGATATAGTTTTTTAGAAAGTAAAAGGATTATATTATGAAGAGTTTTTACTGCCAGAAAATGATTGATTATTCCAAGTTTTTGGTTGGTTTTGGAGTTCTTCAGACCAAGTTTTTTAATCCTAAAATACGTCCCAGATTTAACATGTTCATCAAAATTAGTAGTTTTCATTCGTGTCATGGAGTATAAAAATTCTAATTTTGTCTTCCAGGTGACTAAGTTCAAATGCGGAGCATTTGCCATCGGGCTATCTATGAACCATTGCATGCTAGACGGTATTGGTGCAATGGAATTTATGAACTCATGGGGTGAAACTGCCAGAGGCCTGCCTCTAAAAGTCCCTCCAAGTCTTGATAGAACCATTCTGAAAGCCCGAAGCCCGCCTAAAATTGAGTTTGATCACAAAGAATTTGCTGAGATTGAAGATATATCAAATACCAGCAAGCTTTATGAAGAAGAGATGCTCTATAGATACTTCAGTTTTGACCCAGAAAAGCTTGAACAACTGAAGAAAATAGCTATGGAGGATAAAGTCCTAGATAAGTGCACAACATTTGAAGTTCTCTCCGCATTTGTGTGGAGAGCTCGAAGCCAGGCATTAGGCATGAAACCCGATCAACAGACGAAGCTCCTCTTTGCTGTTGACGGAAGGTCAAGATTTACGCCACCATTACCTGAAGGGTTCTTCGGAAATGGGATTGTATTGACAAATTCATTGTGCAAAGCAGGTGAACTATTGGAGAATCCTCTATCATTTGCAGTGGGGCTAGTTCAGAAAGCTGTTTCAATGGTCACAGACAGTTATATGAGATCAGCTATAGACTACTTTGAAAAAACAAGAGCTAGGCCTACTTTGGCTGCAACTCTTCTAATCACGACTTGGTATAGGCTTTCTTTTCACTCAATAAATTTCGGATGGGGAGAGCCAATTTTCTCAGGTCCTGTCAGTTTGCCTGAGAAGGAAGTAGTTCTGTTCCTATCTCACGGAAACGAGAGGAAAAGCATAAATGTGCTGTTGGGTTTGCCAGATTCTGCTATGAAGAACTTCGAGGAATTCATGAAGATATAAGATCAAAATATTCAGTCACCGGTACTATATATCCATGCAGAAATGTGAGAATAAATTATGCTGCTTCAAACATGAAGGCAAGCAACATCTGATACTACAAACATATGTCTCCTGCTTTGTTCTATATAACTACTTTCAAGTTTAATGTTATTATACCTGTAAGTTCAATAAATCTAGGTTTGTATTGTGTGACATGTTTAACGAAGAATTATTCCAGTGCCGCCTTACCAAATCAATTCCAACAGATCTATGAATTTTTCTTATTAGGAAGACATCAGAACAGGTATGCTGCAGTCTCCCTGATGCATTAAACTTTGTCAAGCCAAGTAATTACATTTCCTAGTAGAGAAATGGCAAGACCTTCATCATTTTAACCGGTTGAGTGTGAAAAAGGATTAATTCAACCAAAAGAGAGAAAAGGAAAGGACCAGGCTACCATTGATGAATTCATCAATTCACATTACATCAATACAGGTACAAAATAAAGAAGCCCCACCAATTCTCTGACTTTTATTTTTGACTAATTCTCCACGAGTTGTCAGGAGTGAGACATTAAATGGTATCAAAAATATAATACCAAATAAGAAAATAATCAATTTCCAACAGTTAATACACGTGACCATAAGAATTTAAAGCAAAATCAATTTAAACAATAATGCAGACTTTAACAAGGGCTGTCAATGAAAATTGAGTTTGCAGTAGCAGCAAGTTATTGACTTAAAATTCAGAAAATTAGAAATAGAGGTGAATGAATTTTGCATCAGTAATGGTTGATGATACAAAAATCTGCTACCGCCCAACTTCCCTGACAAATACTTTCGTCCTTTCAATAAACCATTCGTATCATTTGCTCCGGAGACTAGCTGAACCAGACATCATATAATCTGACAGCAACAGTGGCTGTCAGGGTCAGAGTCAGTGTGCCTGGATTTTAGTCCACGTAATCGAACAACGATCACAAGTGTATTTGATTGACTAGGGGCAGAGCAGCTACAACCACGTTACCCTAAAAATTTATACATGAACACACATGTATGCATGCATGCTCCTTAACCTTTCTAATTTTAAAAAAAGTAAATATTTATCTTTAAGATTTATAACTCTAAAATTTTAGCCTACTATTTTTTTTAGTTTTTAAATATTTGGATCCTAAATTATAAAAAAGTTTTTGTTTAATCTCAAAATTTATTAACTATTCTTAATTTTTTTAGTGACATTAATTTGGAACCATTGAACCCAATAAATTTATTAATAAAAATTTAAGGTTAATAAATAGCATTAATTTAAGTCAAATATTTTAAGTACTATGTATATATAGTATAATTATTTAATAATATTTTTTACAAAAGTATTTAATTCTTTTTATTATTATTATTGTATTCTCACTTTTTAAAATTATAATCAATCAATATAATAATATAATTAAAAATAGTACATCTTCTTCTACACTATTTCCATCTAATTAGTTTCTGTCAATTTGTTATTATTCAGTATTGGATGTCATCCACCGGTATTATTATAATACAATACCAATATTTATTCTTAAGTAAGGGATTATTATTTGTAATCACAAAAAAGTAACGTTATTTTAATATAGCTTACAAAATTATGCTTAAATTAAGCAATTTCTGCCCTTCTTATTTGTTAGAATTAGAGTTATTTGTGCAATTAAAACATGCATTGTAATAATTGTGTTAGGTGTTTTAATAAAAATTCATTTACATACAACTTTTAGCATATATATATAGATATATATTTATAAGTTTTATAAAAAAAGAAAAAAAAATAAAAAAATATATAATATATTTATAAGTTTTATTCATAAATAAAATATATAATATATGTATTAGACATGATACGTTAATAATAAAATATAATATATAATAAAATATTTTATTCACAATTAATAAAAAATTATTCATTCACAATTATTTATAATGTAAAATTGTAATTTTTCTATTTTTTATACATGAACTTAATTACTAAATAGAGTCTTCATATAAAAAAATTATTGTATTTATTATATTTTAGATTGGATTATTGTGAATTTAAAGATTTTATTAAACAAACGTCATTGATATTAATTTACACCAATTTTGATAAACTTGGTAAATCTTAATCTTGAATAAGAAATAAAATTCTATTGATGATGGAATTATCTCGTAGTACTGAATAAGATATAAATTACACTTTTCTATAAATAAAAAATCATCCACAATCATTATTAAATAAATATCTCATAATGTCATTGTAACTTTTCTATTTCTATAAGTGAATGATTTATTTTTAATTATTAAAGTATAAACTTCAAATATAAGAATTTAGTTTCATAATTTATTATACAATAAAGTGGATTACTAAGAATTAATATTTTAATTAAACAAATATTATTGATTTTGATTCACATGAACTTTTAATAAATTTATATTGAAATCTTAATCTTGAGTAAGAAATAAACTTCCATTTATGAATTTTTTTACCACACAATACGATCTATTAAATTATGAAAATCTTAACAATTTAGATATTTAATTTTATGGATAGTAAGGATATATACATTTGTAAGATAGAATTTGTACAAGTGTGTTTATCCTAAGTTGTTTGTTGAACTTAATTATTTAAGTATGTGGCTGCAATCACTTCATAAAATTGTCTAGTGAATCATAATATTTATTTGTGAATATAGGTAAACAAAAAATAATTATTAGAGCATTCAATGACTTGAGAAAAATAAGTAATTAAATAAGTACATTTTTTTAAATTTTAATTCTTATCTTTAATTACAAACATCTAATAAAGAATCAATTAAGTGATTATTATTGGTCTAAGGTTAGGCGCTAACTTAATTTAGAAAAAAATTTTAAATAATTTTTTTAATTAAATGACCCTTTAGTGAATATTCATGAGTTTACTAGAGTATGACTTGGGATTTTAATGCTATAAATTGGTGGTTAACTTAGAAAATAGATAATCATGGGATATTGAATATACTTCTTTTAATTTTGGAGTTAACAAACCTATGAATTTAAAGTTTTTTACTAGCTCAAATTCAATTCAAACTCCTAAATTAAGTATTTGTATATATTAAAAAGATTATTATTTTTTTTCTATAGAATAGAATATAAATGTAAAAATTTTTAATTAATCCAATATCTTGACTTTTATGATTTTCACATGATATAGATAAAAGACAGAGGCAATCAAAAGCATATCATAATCCATGAAAAGAATTTCTTTCTTTCTTTTTATATTTACCTTTTCTCTTGTACTTTTCTCTTTCTTAGTCTTCTTTCTTCCAAAGCAAAAATTGATGAGATAATATTGTATTTTATAGATGTAGAGAGAGAAGACTAATCTATTTCTTATCAAAATAGGGATAGTTTTAAAAAAAAATCCTCACTTAATATCCTGTGCATTAAAATGGATAACAACTTTATCAAAATTTTAATAATAAATAATATTGTCAATAAGGATATATAGGTCATAGTATTTTAATATTCTCCCCACTTGGCTTGTGTAACAATGACATTATTAAAATTCATAAGTTAAACATTAAGGGCATATAAATGTATCCCATTCTAAAGTATGATTAACATAATATCATAATGAAGTAATCTAATAGTAAGATTCATGTTGAGAAAATATTTTTTAGCGACATCATCCCTTCCACGTATTACTATACTAATAAATTACTCACTTATAATCTATAATATAAGGAGTAAATATAAGATAGTCAAAAATAATTTTTGTCAATATAATCCGATTTTTATAATATGTGTAATATTAGATGAAAAATAAAAAACAAATAGAAATTATCTAATCAATATCAAAATTCAATACATCATAAGCACAATAATTTTCAAACAAAAGTCATGAATTATAACCAAGATCCGTTCTATTAACATGTTTCATAAATATATTATGGTGGTTAGTTTTAAGTTAGAAAATTTGCAATCATGAGCTCCATGTTAATGTACTATATAGACACTTCTAATTTCTATATTTCCTCAATGACAAAATACTTAGAGCTTCGTATGCTTGGCGTCATTAGAGTATTTGTTGTTCATGGAGAAAAAGATTGCTGTGAAATTATCCCAATAAATTCTTAGCAGCTTGGCAATACTGTCGACAACTTAAGTTTTAAGATAAAGTTGTTACGTCATTGGGACAAGCATTAAGGTTTGTGAATTAAAATTTAATAGAATAATTACAATATTAAAAAAAACATAATTTTTAGATATTTTGATAGAGTTTTTTCCTATCACTATAGGTGTGTATAAATATCTATATGCAATTTTTAATTTTTTATAACACTTCAAATTGTTTATGAAAGTTCCAAACTACCACCATAACAAATTCAAAAATCACATTAAAGCTTAATATATTAATTTAAGTTAAAATAAGTACAAACTTAATTGTATTTATAACATTGTGCTAAATAGGGTATAAGTAGCAACATATCCTTCCAACACTATATCTAACAAAAAGACTTTATTTTTTTTGTCCTATGTTTACCTTATTTTTTGTTGCTTTAAAAGGACCTGAAAAATAGGAAGTGAGTGCAAAATTTCATTGATAATCATTGTAAAGGCCATGAGGGATTTTTTTAAAAAATAAAAAATAATTATGTTCCATATTAAAAACTCATATTTTAATAAATCCAAATAAGTATCAAAAAGTGAGCATAATAATAATTATACTTCCAATAGAAACAAACAAAGTAATTTTTTATCATTATGTATAACGTACATACTTTACAGGCAGCTTTATATTTAGGGACAGTCACTCATAATCTCAAGTTTTCGAACTTTCGTTGTGTGGACTAAAATCAGGTTCATAGTTATATTGGTGTTAAATAAAATGCTATACATTATTCCCATAACCTAATCTTATACAATAGTAATAAATAATTTATACAGTCATTTTACAATATTTGAAACATGAGAAGCAAATAATTTAATAAACGACAACATTGCTAAATTCTTGAAGAATTTATACAAAATAGGGTAAAATAATAATTTTTATAATAATTCTAATATAATAATTTTTACTTTTTTTAATTTTTAAAACTCTAAAATTACTCAATTATATATGAATTACTTATCTAAATCAATTTGAAGGTATCTTTTTAAAATTTTGCATTGATTTCTCACCTCTCATTCTACTATTATTGGCTAGTATCATTTTATAAAATTCAACATAAATCAACTAAATGAACTAATAAATTGTACAACTTCTATTAAAATATAAATAACTCTTTAATCTAATATCGAAAACTTCAGAAATAAAATTATTAGTAATGAGAAATTATAAAAAAGTTCCTAAAAATCTTTAATAATTATAAAATACCTTAAAATATTTATGTTTAAGGGCTCAATTTTTTAAAATTTATATACTTTCCTTAAATTATAATAAATTTTATTACGCTTAAAAATTTCTTACTATTTTTTTAAAAATATTTTTATTTTTTAATATATAAAATAATATAAAATCTATAATTTTTATATTTTCATTCCAATTAAAAATTTTTAAATTTCATATAACTTTCTACAATTTCAAAAAAAATTGATCAAACTATTAAATTCAACTAAAAATCTATTGATCTGAAATCAAATACTTAAAATAGTTAACTTGTTTAACTATTAACTACTAAAAAAATTTATCTATTTTTTAATTTTTAATAATTTCTACACTAAATATAAATATTTTCTTCTCAAAATAAAGAAAAAGAGAAATGTTACCTTCACTTTATTATTTCCGTCCTTATTTTTCTTCTCTCTCCTTTTCTCCTTCTTCCTTTCTTTTTCCGTATTCTTTTCTTCTTCTTTTAACTCATACTTTCCACACCCCTATATATATATATTAAGGTATATTGGCCAAAATTAAGATTTTTGGGCTTAAGGAAATTAAAAATATTTGGGCATATATATATGTATTTGTTTTTAATAGGTTGGGTATTACAAAAAGTTCCGCAACCATAATGCAATAATAGCCTTAAAGCAAGCCACAAATTCAACTTCCATAGTATGTACAATAGTGATAGTTTATTAGGCATCCAAAAGTTGACTTTTGACTATTAATGCATCTAATAAAGTTTGAATTAAAGTAGCAAACTACCCCCAAATTACATATCTTTTAAGTTTGAGTAGATAATATCTTGTTCCTCTCATGTACCTTAGAATTTCTAGTGTTTCATTCAGAGATTACTTTGGTATCTACCTAACATTTTAATTGCAAAGCTTATGTTGAGTTTAGTACAAGTCTTTATATACATTAGGCTTCCAAGAACATACACATAACAAATATCTTTCATCATTTCTAAATTATTTTGGGGATATTGGTTTAAATCTAATTTATTCTCTTCCCACATAAGAGCAACACTTGTTGAACAATTTATCACATTGAATTTTTCTAGAATTCTGACCATATATACTTTTTGAGGGAATCTTAATATGCCTCATGTACAATTGCGGAATATTTTCATTCTTATAAAATAGGTCACCTCACACGTATTTTTAATGCCAAACTTTTACAAAAGAAATTTCTTAGTTTCATATAATAAACCAAATTCACTGATAATAAATAAAATGTCAATATATAGAAATCGAAAATATAAACTTACTTTCACTACCTTTCAACTATAGACATCAATTAAAAGTGCTTTTTCTTAAATTTAAAGGAATAATGGTATCTTTAAAGTAAGCTACCATTATCTAGAAGTTTATTTAAACATATATGTTGACTTCTTTTGTTTGCATACCATATGCTCCTTTTTCTTAATTAAGAAACCTTTGGGTTAGTCTATATAGACTTCATCCAAAACTCTCATTGATAAAAGTTATTTTCATATTTATTTAGTGTAACTTTAAGTCAAAATGAACCACATATGTCATTATGATCCTAAGAGAAAATCCTTCTTAAATTTGTGAGGAATGACTTTTTATAGTCAATACTATTTGTGTGAGTGAAACTCTTATTATAATTTTAACTTTATGTCGTTCAATATTGTCATTAGAGTCACCCTTGATCTTAAAGTCCCACTTAAACCCTTTTTGACAATTCAATAAGATCCTAGACTTCGTTAGCCTTTATCAATTTTAACTCATTATTTGTAGCATTGAATCAATGTCTTATGAAAACAAAATTAGATCTTTACTTGTCCCAATATTTTTGGATAACTAATGAAGAACCCGACCTACAATTCTAAGATTTAATTTTTTTTTCTTGTGTATTATAAATTCTAGCCTCTACTAAACAACCCTAAACGTATAAATGTTTAATACTCAATTTCTTTCTAGTTCACCGTTCAAAAGAAGTCTTTGGAACTGCTTTACTAGGAACCCAATTAAGCAAATAAATAGCTATTTTATGAGTTTTTATTTATAAGAAAAGGGTAAAGAAAAGTTATTTAACATACTCTTAACCATCTTCGTAATCGTATGATTATGTCTTTCAGTAACACCATTCTATTAAAGTGTTCTTATGTATTGCACACAAATACCATGTTTTTCTAGGGGTTTAACAAATGGCTCAAGACACTATCCTAAATCATCATATCTTCTATAATACTCATCATCTTTATCAGATGTAACGAATTTTATATTTTTGTATAATTTTTCAACCTTAGTGATGTATACATTTATGATGTGTACTATTTGAAATTTTTTGTGTAAGAAATAGACATAACAATAACGTGAAAAATCATTGAGAAAAGTAATAAAAAAAAACTTTTCTCCACTTATAAATGGTGAGTTGAAAGCTTCACAAATGTTTACATGGATAAAGGCAATAAAGTATTGAGATTAATACTCTCTCTCTTTTTTTTTCTTGTAACTATTCTTTCTCTTAAACCTCTTTTTTTTCATATGCAAATATTATAAGATAATATTGTATTTTATAGGTAGAGAAAACAAGGATCATTTCACTTTCCATCAAAATAGGTATAACGGAAAAAACTCGTCATTAAGAGAAATAACTCTTCATTAAAAGAAATAATTCAAGAGAGAGGAAAGGAAAGGAGCTATTGTTTGGTTCTATGAAAAATATGTTTACATGCATGAGTGAAATTTGAGAAAATTACAATTTATTGTTTTCAACAAAATAAAATATTTTCTAACCTTCAGAAAAGTCTGCTTCTGTTATGTAGAAGAAAATTATTATTTTATGGATGTTAACATATCGAAAGAATTTTGGTCCCAAACTGTTCATTTTCTTGTCAGATATTGAAGCCCATTGACAAAAAGAAACCACAATTATGAGTGGCTTTCGATGGTACGACGACACATGTACAACGTGTTAATTTTTACACTCCATCACTTTCACTGTGAACGTGAATGAATGCGATGACAACACCGATGTTGCAGGAAACGATATGCATTCCAAAACATAACATTGATACAAAATAAAAAGTTTACCCAATAATACAATATTTTTTGTTTGAACAAGTCGGACTTAGTTTCAAGACGTAGCAAGCTGTTTCAACACTTTCCTACCAAAAGCTTCAATAGAGAACTAATCTTGTTAATAATTACATCGAGGTGCAAGTAATTTTCTTCCAAATATTTTAATTATTTTGCCCTGCCCTCCGTTACTGATATCATCCAATGAGCACCAATTTTTGAGCACTATATCATACGCAGTCAATCAAATAAGTGCAATGCAAAGCTTGCTACATACGACTGCCTTACTTGGCTCTTAGGCTGCAATCTAATTTTTTATGAATAAATTTTGCAAATTTGGACCAGTGCTTTCATGGACAGAAGCTGTTACAAGACATAGGGCTGTGGCCTTTCTATATTTGGGCCAAACATAGCCAGCATGTGTGTGTCCATCTAACACATGAACATGTGAAGACTTTAATTCGATCTATTTTTTTTTAAGTTAAAAATAGTATTAATTTTTGTATTATAATTGCTTTTTATTCTAGCCCCTTTTGTATTTTTCCTACCTACAATCAATTCTGAAATAAGAAAATAAAATTTCTCTCTCCGACCGTCTTAATTAACGCCGTCAAAGTGAATGCATAGCAGAAGGGATTCTGATCTCTGCAAATTTGGTTTTGTTTTCTTAATTTTTGTTGTGTGCATGAATCGCTGCGAACTTTATGTATAAGAAATCTTCTATGCATTAATTACGTCAAAAGACTCGGAAACACGTGTATCAACTCTGCGTGTGTATATCTAGAATGTACACGTACGCGTTAACGTTGGCAAAAACTTTTAAACAGTTGATTAAAAGTTAAAAGCCATTCATCTTCAGCAATCTGGACGGACCGAGAAACCTATACGATCCTCCATAACCTTTGTAATTATTGACTCTGTGGTTCGGACGACGGGCTGGACTGCAGAGAATCAATGGACTATATCCTTTAGCAAAGAGACAACCAGGGACAATCTCATGGTCTTCAGTGCTACTTTCCATCTCTGCTAATACTTTGTAGAACAAATCAACTTCACAAGGAAGTGTAATCGGACCTTGAATCTCATACCCGTATTCTGATTCAGCATCTTCTAGCAACATTTTGAACAATGGATGACTAGCGAATTCGGTCTTGATTACAAACCTTTGTTTCTGAGGCCCGACGTAGACTGAGAAGCAGCCTTCTGGAGCAAACTGACGCTTCTTGTTATTTCGTTTATCTGATGACATCTCAGGCGACGGTGAGGATGATGATTTTGTGGTGCTGTGCCATGACTTGCTCTTTGTCATCATCCATGAAGAAGAGTTGTTGCTGCTGCCTGAATTACCTAGTGATTTGCAGTGTTCCCATGCCTTGGAAATTGGGTTTTTCTTCCATTTCTGCCTTACTATATCCATACTTCCAAGGAAATTGAAGAAACTTGGAAGAGATTGAACAAGAGAAAGGGATAGCTAGATAAAATCTTTTATCTGAAGTGTTTAATCAATTAGATGAGGAATAGAAGAAGAAGATATGGTTTTTTTAGGGAATATTAATATTGCTTTTGTAACTGGGCAATTCATTATTAGGAAAGAGCAGTGCTGTGCTGTATAGAAGAATCCCAACCCACGGTTGGGTTATAATAACACATAGTGACAATTGTCAACGCATAAAACGCTGCTCGACTTTGAATACTTATTGTTTCAGAGACAAAGACAGACGCCACTTCTTTTTGTCTTCAGCGATATGTGCGCAGCCCTTGTGGATGAAATAATTACAGACAAAACAAAGAGGTGAAACCTGTGTGCAATGCGATTACTATTTATTTAGTTTTTCACAGCAGACCAAACAGAAACTCCATGAAAACCCTAGCTTTCTATCTAGCTTTATTGTTCCGGTCTGATTTAGTTTTACCAAACCACATTAATCTTGTAAGTGGAAGTAGGTTTAGAAACTTCTTGGAAGTCTTCGCTTTCCTTTTTCCTCCCTCATTGTCAATGAAAATAAAAATAATTATACATTTGCATTAAAAATTATACACCACATGGATTTTGTCATGGCCACATGTTTACATTGAATTCTCAGTTATTTAATTCTATACACAGGCAGTTGACAATATTTAATTTTTACATAACACGTCCAATTAAAACTCGTGTTTCATGTCACACACTACAAACACATATTTTAGCCAATTGATTTTCTTTTTAAGCCTTTTTCAACTCAACTGTGTGAATTTGGGATGATACCTTTTAACCCGCGTTGCATCCACTGAAAAGATTTAATGTCAAACTCCAACTAAATTTATTGTGATTTTAACATTTGATTATCAAATTCATTTAAATAAATTTTTAATTGATTTTTTTTTAATATTTTCAAATTATATTTGTATTATTAGTAAATATTGAATTTAAATTTATAAATTATTTAATTAAAATTATAACTTTTTAAAAATTAATTTAAAATAAAATATATTATTCACATAAAATATCAATTGCATTCCATATAAAATAAAATTAACTATAATTTTATAAAAAAATTATAAAATTTTTTATAAATTTATATATAAAAATTTATAAATTAATAATAAAAGATTATAGACTCGTAACTCCAAAAATAAAGGATAGCATATGGAGAGAACAAAATCAAAAATATCAAAATAATTATTGAATTTTGCAGACATAAAAAAGAAATAATGTTTATAAAATATTTGTAAGAATTAAAGTTACAACCACCATAAAATTTCAAGCAGATTCTCAATAACATAAATTACAATAAATTTATAATTTTTTAAAAAAATAAAAAATTAATATTTTTATTTTATTCAATTATCCTGTTTAAAGAAACCCACGCAGCAAGAGTGAAATCTTTATGGTAGGATATAATTACTTGCATGCACGTTATCATTTACCATGGATCACGGAGATAAGTTTGATGATCCTCACTACTCTGTTTCACAAACTACTCGCGTATGTACTGAGATAGCAAATTCTCACGAGAAAACTGCATCCCGTTTTATCCTGTTTAGTAATATTTTGCCAACTAATTGTATTGTTTAATTTACCATTAATTTATTTTAAAAATCTGTGTCTTATAAATATATGTCCTTTTCATATCCCAGCTGCCCCGGGGAACTGCAGAAAACGCCTCCACTGTGTACTAACTTGCTGAGTAATTACTATCAAAACAATGGAAGATTAGAAAGGGAGATGGGCTAGCTTCTGATTGCTCGTCATGTGGTTGAAAATTATATATATATTATTCAATTCAGTGACATATTTTTGTCCTTTTTACCATAGCTGTAATGCAATGGATCATGAATCTGAATTGGATAACGTGAGTTTCTGTGATTTCAACTGCTGACGAAATTTCAAGTATTTGAATCAAGCTCATCAACGTAAACCGACTACGTGTTCGATCTTGTTCTCGTTGTCTCCCATCCCCATTGTCTCTGCAAATTGCTTCCGTTTTACAAATTTCTCCTCCAAATTTCCACTTCTACGTGTAATGATTTTTCTTCGCACACCGGTGAAAAATGAGTGCTACACTTGGCCTTTAGCTGCCAGAAGGTTTGGTGTAGGTAATGATTATGTAGTTGGCAATCCTAGATGAATCTTTACCGGTAAATGCAAATGCATGAATCTTTGTGGGTCTTCCTTGATTCATTGTCTACACTGTGAATAGTTTTCTCTCTTGATTTTAACTTAACTCTTATTATTATTTTTTTAATTAGTTTAATTTCTAAGTAATACTCATGAATTAATGAGAATGATGATTAAGTTGTGTTTGAACATTTGCTGTAAATATAAGAAATTTGAATTCCAGGTTCTAAGAAGCGCGGAGAGAAGAGGGGCCACAACCACTAGGCCGACATATGCGACCAAATTAATTCACTGCATTTGACTATTTTACCTACAAAAGCCAACCCACGTACCCCAAAGACTCTAGTCAAACCAATACTTCATTAATCAAATGGCACGTCATTAATTAATGTATTAAATTCATTAACAAAAGTAATAACTTGTTTAAATTTATATTTGTATTTGTTAAAAAATCATATTTAGTTGGGATATCCAGATATGACACAGGACTAAATTTGTATTTGTATTTGTTAAAAAAATTTAATATTAAACTAATATTATTTTCATGTGGGTTTAATATTACATTATCAAATTTGTTTAAATAAATATTTAATATTTATTATGTATGATTCTCTATCACTTAGGTGAGATTTGAAAATGGTCTATATAACGCTTTGATTACTTAAACTAACAAGATTTATTTTGAATTTAAGGCTTATATAGTACTTTGGTGCCAAAAGAAAATTGTGTGGATGATAGGTGCTTAAGTAGACAATATCTCGATTGGTGATTTAGATTATCATATATGGTATTGGTGTTAGATCACTAACAAAAAATGTACCAATAAAGATGATAGGCTTGAAAGAAAAACAAAATTATGTAAATTGTAAATAACAAAGTGGACAATATCTTAACTAATAGATCAGGTTATCGCATACTAAATTTGTGTGAATTCTCGCAAATTTTTAGTATTTTTTTTTATATATTTTTAGCTATAGTTATCTTATTATTACATAATTATTTTATAAATTTATATATAAGCTAATATTACATTTAATGTAAAATAAAATTCAACGTGACTATTCAAAAAATATATATATACATATATATAATTATTTTACAAATTTATATATAAGATATTAAAAATCTAAATTGAAATTTATGAATTCATTAGTTCACATTTTATTTTACTTAATTATAAATAACATTCACTTAATATGATTTTTTACAATAGTGAAATAATAATATATTATGCAATAAAGAATAAATCTTTGTAAATAACAAAAATAATTAATTTATCTCATTGAATACATGTAATTTTCAACTTTTATCAAAGAATTTGTAGCAAATTATTAAAAAATTAATTAATTAAAAGTAATAATATTAAAAAATTAAAAATAAAATACTCATGGATGCCCATTTGTGAATATCCACTATAGATATCCATAGATACTTATTTGCACTTGTATTTATTCAAAGTTTCCTCGAGTTTTATTTTTACTTTTTTTTTACTAAATTCATTCCAAATATACTAATGACATATCAAATCCATTCCATAAAGATTGTGCACTATCAAATTTGCAAGTAAAATTATTATTTATAAGGATAATTTTACCATATTAATGTAATGTAACTATTCACTCAGTGAGAGAGCAAAACATCATTTATTGATGATAAACAAAAAAAATCTACTCCACAATCAAATTTTTATCTCATTTAAGTGAAATTTACTTCTTAACTTTTTTTAATCAATAAATAATAAATAATATTTTCTATCATTACTAATTGAATTATCCTACCACATAATTATAGTACATGTGGTGAAGCTAATCAGTCGCATTATCATAACAAATGTAGTAGAATTGTTTTACTTAAATTTTTTTATTTACTAAATTGAGTCCAACACATAACTCTTAATAATAATTCATGTTCTTATGATAAATTATTTTTTTTAAAGAAAATGAGGCCCCATCAAAATATAAACTGAATTGACGAGAATAAATAAATTCAATGAGTATAATCTTTTAAAATAATTAATACAAAATATACGAGTTATTAAAAATTTTAAGTTATGTTTATATATTATTTTAATAAATTATTGTTGAATTTCTTTTTAAAAAAGACAAATTTCAGGCAATTGGGACTAATTAATTGTTTGACAAATCAAATTTACATTGCATTTCCACCCTTTTTTTTTACATCAATTTGTTCATTTTTAGAAGCATGCTCTCTACTGTTTGAATATTAAATATTATTTAAGATACGATAATTAATAATAAATGATTTATATTCGATATAAATAAAATAAAAAAATCAATCTTAATTGGTATGACATATAACGTCACATTATTAAGAGTTATCATGATAAATAATAAAACAAACAATTATCTTATGTATAATATTTTGTAATATATATCATCCATATATCAAATTACAATATAAATTTTTGTATCTTAAGTTATCAAATATTTTGTTCACAATGGGCCTCAAAAGGCCCATTAAAAATACATATTTGCTTGAAACGTTTAAGTTATGCAATGATTTCTATTGAATAATTTTGTAATATAATTTTATATCAACTTTCATTTACATTGGTAGTAAATCTCAAGGTCCATTGATTTTGAAATATTCATAATTATGGAACGTTTTGTCATCCAATAAAAAAAGTGGTAAAAGTGGGCTTAATCTAACTTGGGCCACTTTACTTTACCGATAAAAGAGTTTAAATTGTGAAAAAAAAAGAAGAAAAACATCCCTTAATCACGGCCCTCGAGTGAAACTAATCCAACTTTTGTTGATGGTAAATAAATTTTTTGAGAATTGAAGGTCATAACTGTGAAAAAAAGGGAAGTAATCAAAGCTTTTGAATTGTATTGGATGTATCTGGTGAAAATTTCTGTTTCTGAGTTGTTGTTGTTTTAGGGCTTGGTGGCCTTTGAAGATTGCTTGTCAAGAGCAGAGCTTGCACATGCTCATATTTGTTAAGGTATGTTATTTATAGTAATTCAGTTGTAATGCATGTTTTTGGTTTAACAAAATTAATATGATTTTAGTATTGCACTACTTCTTCGTTAACAAAGTTTGCGGCACAAAGCTCGAGCCCAACAGCAATGCATGCCCTTCTCCGCTCAATTTCTTAGCAAATCGCACCGCAATTCTTGTCTAGAATAAATTGAATTTTTTCGAATCACTTTTTTTAATTTTTTTTTGATTTGTGCTTACTTTCTTGGAAGCCATGAGTGTTGATGTAAAGCGCGAAATTCGTGAAGCTTCGTCCACGCAAGAGCAGAGCGACGTCGTATCAAAAACACTTGTCCCGGTGATTGACCTTAGTAGCAGTAGTGAGTCGGAATCAGAGTCGGATTCTGACTCGGAGTCGGACGATGACAGCGAGGAAGACGACGCCGTTGAGACAGTGGGGAATGCGAGTGGTCTGCCGAAGAAAAAGAGTAAGAAACTGGAGGATTTTGGGGATGTGTTGCCCGTGGGGTTTCTGGAACCACTTCCGCTGACCGAACGTTATCGAGAGGTGCCCAAGGATGTGGGAGTGAGTGTGGGATTGCAGAGTTGTAAGCAGTTTTGGAAGGCTGGGGATTATGAAGGTGCTCCATCTGGTGATTGGGACTTCTCTTCAGGTAATTTTTTTAAAAACTGATTCTCTTTTTCTTTTCAAATTGTTGGGCCTTGCTGCTAGCGAGGCTGTTAAACTCAGTAATGTTGAGGTTCAATTAATGGGTTTGTGAATAAATTTCAATTCTCGAAATTGAATCGTTAAAAGTTGTATTTGTATTTGAATGATTGATTCTGAGTTCTGACGTTCCAAATTCTGACTAGTGATTCCTCAACAGTTTGGGATGAACAGAGTGTTGTTTCTTGTTGGCTTGGGTGTCATCACTTGCAGTGCAGAATCTGACATTTGTGGAAATATTTTTATTATCACTAATTACCTCGTTAATCTGCATACATATAATAATAAAACTCTCACCTACCAAGCCGGAAGGATTTAATTTACCTACAACTAGCTAATAGTATCACACGTGATGTAGGAAATAATTAACCACTCAGGGACATGCTTTAAAGCTCAGAATGGGCTTGACTAGCTGAGCTGAGAAGGACTGACAGCGTGAGTTGTGTTGGTAGGTCGGAGTGGGCTTTATTTGACACAAACAATGAATAAACAATGGATTAAAAGAGTGGAAATGAAAATATTGTGAAAACTGTTGAGGCCATGAAACTTTATCAAGTATTAGATTATTAGTATTATTATTTTTTGGAAGGGTATTGGCCTTTTTTGAGGGTCATAATGTATTTTATTGGGAATTATTATTGGATATATCAACTTCAACAAGCATTTGCTGAGAATTGCAAGATAAAGAAGCTATGATTTATGATATTTGGCTTTAAGAGTATATCCACACAGTGGCTACACTCACTCCTTTAACTGAGTAAACAACAATAGTAACACCAGGAATGCTTTTCCTTTTTTCTTAAAAAAAAATTTGTTTCTACATTTTTAAGCTTATGCTAGAAAATGAGATATAGAGTTTGCTTTGCAAGGTGCTGTAATAACAATTCATTTTCACTGAAGGTACTTCCAAACTTCAATGAAATAAATAATAGCGACTTGCTTGAAGGAATAAGAAAAGGCTGCTACCATCTTCAGCATTGCCCATCTTATTGACACATTTTTTAATATGTTAATGTTATATTTTGACTGTTGGACATCTATACCACAAAGCATGGCATTGAAATTAGAGATTATAAGTTACTCTTTGGTACTGAAAATGCTCACTATCACATATTTCTCTGGAATATGCAGGTGGCGTGGATCGTTTCAGGGTTCATCCCAAGTTTCTACATTCCAATGCAACCAGTCATAAGTGGGCTCTTGGAGGTAAGCTTACCAATCTGTACATAAATCTTGAATATGTTTGTTTTTATACAATACCTTTTTCATGGCCTCATTTTAAGTTTCTCACTCTATAAGCAACTTAATTTTATCTCGTTTGCAGCATTTGCAGAACTTTTGGACAACTCATTGGATGAGGTATTTTGTGTCAGATACTTTCTGCGTGATGCAGGATATGTATTTTCTTTTTACAGTGCCAATAGTTTTTCTTGATTTTGGTGTCAGGCATGCAATGGAGCTACATATGTTAACATAGATATGCTTGAAAGTAGGAAGGATGGAAGCAGAATGTTGCTGATTGAAGGTATTTAGTTAGTTTCATTTTTTTTCCTCTTTTAATCCAGCCATACTATCATCATATAGTCTGTTGTATTTGTGATTTCTGGAATGGGAAAGAAAGCAAAATCTGGCGTTGTTTGGGCTGAGTTTTGATCCCATTTACAAAAACAACTCCGACACTTCATTGGCCTCATTATTCTGACTCTGGATCTGTCCTACATCAGCAGAGGACCTTTTGTTATAGGGGCAGGGTTTTTTTTTGTTTTTTGTACCATAAAATGTCAAAGAGATATTCATATTGCTTTTTGTATAGTTTTTGGTTACCTTATTTAGGGTGATTTTTGGCTGCTTTGTGGATTTATTGTCCACTTCATAGTTATTCTGGTTTCTCAATACTTATTTCCAGTTTCTTATCAAAGAATACTGGCAATTTATTTATTTATATCTTGAGATTAGAAGTGAGGATCACGGATTGATAGTGTGTCAGCCAAGTAAGCGCAAAGATACTAGGAGTGGGTGTATAATGGCAGCATAGGATGTTAGCTTACCTTTTTGTGAAAATCTCTCAAGTGCTATTTTTAATATTCTCCTGGATCGAGAAAGTAAACAAGAGTTGTATGATAATATTACCCCCACCTTCACTGATATTAATTTTTTGACCATTCTATGTCATCGTAACTATTGTAAGGTACTACTGCTGTAATTAGGCCCAGTTGAAAGGTATTACAGCTGAACACTGGAGGATTGAGCGAAGGGATTCTTTTCTAGAAACAGTTTGGAAGTTATTTTTATTATTTTTTGAAGCAGCAACAGTTACATGCAAGTTCCTGATTTATATTAAATCTTATAGTGGACTTGATGTCTGAATTTTTTGATTGCTGGAGGTAAACACTAAACAGTTGTTATCATCAAGATTATACACTAGGTGTGAAGAAGAAATCAAGGAGGGGGGGGTGTTCCACATTTCTGTTTTTCATGTATAATTAGTCATAATCAATTTTGTTGATAATATATCAGCTAAAAACATTCTTATTTCTTCAGCTCATAACTTATTTATTTGTGATCAAATAGGTCTTCGGATGTTTTATATTTTCCAGACCTCTTTGTGAAATGTATGCATCCTAACAGTATGATATACATCATTCTGTTTTTAAATTGTCTAAGGAACTTGTAATTTTGAAGATCCTTTCTCCTGCTTCTTTTTGAGTAATAAACATGATGTGTTTTAGCGACTGCCTTATTAAAATGAGTTTATGATCTTGAAGTTTCTTTTTCTTGAAATAATAAGCATAATATCTTCAAGCAGCAGCATTTAAACATAAAGAATCTACGTGTTTTGCATTTTGATAACTATCATCTTTTTCATGATTTCCTTTAGTTCCATTTGGATTTTAAACTGCTATACGGAGTCGGTATCTGTATAACAAGTTAATATATATATTTTTTCTTTTGACAATGTAAAGGCATATTGACTGGTATCATTTGAATTTGCTAAAAAGAATCTGGTTAGTGAACCGAGTCTGGTCAGTGAACTTAGTGACTGGATTATGTAAGAGAAGAAAAACGAAGATTTAATATTGCTCCTTTGAGCAGAGATTAGTCTTTTCTTTTCTTTTCTTAATGTTTTTTTTAATTTTTTCAGTTTTTTTGGTTCTATTCATGCGTGTATGTCTGTGTACGTGAACATGCTTGTACGAATTTGGGGATTTGTATATGTAATTAAAGAGAGATTCTTTAGTATTATCATGATTTTCATTTTTGGTTATATGGATTGATAAATTTTTAAGGATGCGAGTTATGATTTCTACTGTGGCAAGAATGCTTTTTCCAATTCAAAGAGATTTGTAGTTGTGCTCATGATTTTCCAAATCTTTGGGTTTTTGCAGATAATGGTGGTGGCATGGATCCTGATAAAATGCGGCATTGCATGTCTCTTGGTTATTCTGCAAAAAGCAAAATGGCAAACACTATTGGACAATGTAAACTTTTGTTCTTTTAGTGGAGATTTTTTTCAGACCTATTTATTACTTAGTTGTAGAATGCATTGTAATATATGTCCTATTTTTATCAGATGGCAATGGATTTAAGACAAGCACCATGAGACTTGGGGCAGATGCTATTGTGTTTTCTCGATGTTGTGGAAAAGATGGAAAAAGGTCTGTCCTTAATTTTTTTTTGGAAATATGTCTTCTGTGCTGTTCTTTTAAATGCTTAATGCAAAGGTAACTCTCCATTCCATCATTTCCCAATTTGTATACCGGAATAGTTGCATTGTCTGGTACAAATGCTGATGATTTTGCTTCGGGATGGCCAAAGTCCATGTCTGGGCAGGGTACTAAGCCCAGACCCAGGGAAAAACTTGGACTTTTCTATGCTAGGTGTGAACCAGGTTTTGCCCATGCACTTGCATGATCCCAGATAGCTTGCCAGACTTTGTATTTGATGAAAGTTCACTAAAAGGGAAAACTATGTGCGGATTTGGTATTGCTTTTGAAACATCATTCTTAATGTTTAAAAAATAAGAATGAAAAAACATGTTTGGTAAGGTGCTTTAGAGCAATGATCCATGGAAATGGAAATGGTGATTTTACCTTTTGTGAATAAAAGTTGGAACACTAACATATTGTTTCTCCATTTTTCTCCTTTTGTCTTATATGCCTAGATGTAAATGTTCTATCAAACACATTTTCTCTGTTTTAACTTTTAGATTACAATTTTGAAAACCTTCTACTACAACCTTCTACTACATTTTTTCAAATTCCAAAGCAAACATCATCTCTTCTTTTGATAAATAAATTCAAAAAACCATTTGAAAAACAATAACTGACGCACCCTAAAAGCATCTGTATTCAAGTTTCCCTTTTTCTTTTCTTCTTTTTTCTTCTGGGTGTATTCAGCTAACTCCTCATTCTCTCTGCCAGGGAATCTCCTCCCCGTTTTTTCTTCTTTTAAACTATTAAATTTAGAGCAAAGAAAGAAAAAGAAATAAACAATGTATGACAATGACAATATTCAATGAAAGAGTCTTGTGAGTTCAGGTTTCTCTGCCATCCCTAATTTTGCTTTGTAGAATTAGTACTGTTAGCTCTTCTTTTTTCTTTTTGCTGAAAGATCAAATTTTTGTTAATTTATCAGCATACATAGAAACAGTTTTATTAGACAAACAATGTAAGATCCTTTGGTCCTCCCAAAAAGAAGAAACAAGGAGAAAAACAAGAAGATGAAAGATAGGATACTAAAGAATCTGTTTTATGTTTCAAAAGATTACTAAGATAGGACAACCATTTTTGTATTTGAAAATTGGTATTTTCATAAAACTTTCATTGTCAAAACCTTTTGGTTTTGACTGTTTATTATAGGTTTCATTTGTATGTGATAAAACATTTTGCATTTCCTGTGTTTTTTTTTCTGTTTGTTTTAAATTAATTGAATTTGTTGCTGTTGCATTCAGCCCTTCACAAAGCATTGGATTGCTGTCTTACACGTTTTTGAGGAGCACAGGAAAAGAAGATATTGTAGTTCCCATGGTAATAACAACAGAAATTTTCTGTTTATTGACTGTGTCACATATTTATTATCCTTTATGCGAGTTCAAATTGTTCTCTATGGATTAATCAATTAGTTTTATAAAATTAACCCCTGTAAATTACTGATTGCTGGCTAGATTTTTAGTGATTCACTCTCTCTCTCTCTCTCTCTCTCTCTCTCTCTCCGTTGGATTGGAGGTTTTCTATGATTTCATAGTTTGATTGTGCTATTTGTGTTTATGGTTGTTGTCTTGTGATGCCACTCCAGTTATTTATTGCTCATGATATTGAATTGAACTACAAATATAAAATAATATTCCTAAAGAACTTGAGTTGGGATCCTTTCACTGCCATTAGCTGTTACTTGATTGTTGAATTCACAATGTGGCTTGCATGGTGTATAGTCTATTAAATCCATAATTTATGTTGTTTCATGGTGCGCATTAATTACCAGCAACTATGATCTGCTTATAATATTTCTATAACTAAAATATTAATGTGTTGATTGTGAAATGTGGTTCATGTATTTTCTTATTATTTTAAGTACCATGGAACATTCACATCATATGCTATTTTGATTGTTGTTCTGTAAATTAAAATGAAAAGCTTGACTACGAAAGGAGTGGGCATGAATGGAAGAACATAGCTCGATCTTCTTTCAGTGATTGGTACAGAAATGTGGAAACATTAATCCAATGGTCTCCATTCTCCAATGAAGCAGACCTGCTCCATCAGGTGATTTACTAGTTTTGTCTAGAACAAAGTGTGTGCGTGTTATTGTAATAAATGTAGTTTTTTTAACTTCCCTTCTTAAATAGTTCCAGGCTATTGCCTTTTTATTGGTGAATATGTGTTATCTTATGACTCAAGCATAAATTGAAAGATGAGTGTCCAACATCAGTATTTAAGCTTTCACATGCCTTCTCACATGCATCAATTACAGCCACAACCATATGCATGATAAAAAACACAAAAACAAGATATTCTTTTATCTAGCAACTTAAAAAATTAATTAGTCAATACAATGGTGGAAATTGATCACGGCATCACTTGGTCAACCTGCTGTGATATTATGTTAATTATTACTTGGCCCAAAAGTCTAAGATGATAGTTGAGGACCGGCAATAATATTTGAGCTTTATCAATTAGTCTCTAAATAAATACATGAAGAATATATTAGAATGCTGTTAATACTTTTGAGTGTCTTTTGCGAACCAAATTCTTATGGTCAGTTGAACTGCTTTTGATTCCAGGAGTTGTTCTAATCTCAAACTGTTTTGTTGTAACCCTTCGGGTGGTTTTGTTCTTGTGAACAACTTATTAACTCTTTGTAGATCTTCTTACAAATTAATTCAAGCATAATTTGCTATTTCAGAAAGGATTAAGGAATTGAAAATCAGGTGGCTATGTTTTCTCTCAAGTTAAAATATTGTGTCTTCCATTCACTGCATTCTAGGATGTTTGGTAAACTACATGCATGCCTATTGGCCATGTTTGGTATTCCATTTATATCCTCAACTGTTCATATTTTTAGTTTGTAATTATACTTGTGACCAAGGACTTAGTGAGAAAATTTTGTAATTGGGTTTTGGTTGTCCAAAAATATTATTGCAGTAAGTGTACTATAATATTGGAATTGAGGTAGTAGATATATTCTTTACTATTGCATATTGATACTTGAATTTTCATAAAACACCAAAGATTAAAGATTCGTTATGCTATCGTTTCTTGTTGGAGCTTTGCCCCACTTAATGGAGAATAGCTTGCATTGTTATATTTATGCCTATAGAATATTTAGCTTTGCAAACCAATGAGATGCTATGAATTGCTTAACACATTTATAATACCTATTGATGCTAACTTGGTGTTGAGGAAACAAATTTTGTAATCACTTTCTTTATTTATTGGGGTGGTGAGTTGGTTTCGGATTTCTGATAAAAACTACGAGTTCTTTATGCATTGTCATGTGGTCTGTGAGTAACAGGTTTGTGATTTTGCTTCTGTGTTTGTTCACTCCGAGTCAATCTTATGTCCTGCAAATGATTTTTTTATTAAATTTCCAAAAACCATAATTCTGTAATGTTCAATGTGAAGTTTCTTTTTAATTTTCAAAATCCAGTTTCTTTCTTGAAATTCCTTCTGTAAACAAATTCTCAGGATTTTCCTGATAGATGAGACTTCTGAGAATGACATAGGTATAGGTTTTATTTTTATCATCTAGAAGTTGATTTTTCTATTCAAAGGTACAAGCATAAATTGTTATTTTTTGGATGAATTGTTGAAAGTATTTAATGGTCAATCATTCAACTTAAATAATGCAGGTGTGCACAAGCACACACAGTGTCTCGTGTTTTAATTTTATTGACATTTTGTCAGTACTTTGCCTCTTATACAGTGTGTAATTGTTAGGATTACCATTGCTTTTTTCTTTTTGTGTACTAAGCTACTTAACTGTTTGTTTTTTCTCTGGGTTCGTGGTCTCTGTTATTGTCAAAATATAATGTTTGTGATTTTGTTGCCTTCTCTACATCTGTAGTTTAATCCGATGAAAGATCATGGGACACGCATAATCATATACAATCTTTGGGAGGATGATGAGGGACTTCTGGAACTTGATTTTGATGCTGATCAGCATGTGTGTGTCCAATCTCCTTTATCTAATTTTGGATCACTTTCTTTGTTTGGTTATTAGATTTGAATAAGGTGCTGAATTTTTCTCTTGGCAGTTAATTTTCATGATGTATGATTTGGCAGGATATACAGCTTAGGGGTGTAAACCGAGATGAGAAGCATATACAAATGGCAAAAGAGTTTCCCAATTCAAGACATTTCCTAACTTACAGACATTCATTAAGGGTAATTATTCCAATTTATGCTTTTGCATTATCAAAATGATGGAAATTTCTGATCTTAATAGATTAATTTAACATGACTATTCATGTTTTCTTGACTTTTTGCTTGTATAAGTTCTAAACAATTCTATACAATGCTGATCTCTACATCTGACTAAAATATATTATTTAGAAATTTTTGTCATTATAGATTCACATGGTGGTTGAAAAACATAATCCATACAGTAACTGGAGAACAGATTGACTATTTTTAAAAATGATTAGGAGCAAGGATATTAAGGATATGATAAGAAAGATTCGATTCTTTGATTTCTTTATAATGTGTTGCTTTTCAATTTCCAGAGTTATGCTTCCATTCTTTATCTAAGACTTCCTCCTAGCTTTCGGATCATTCTCCGGGGCAAAGATGTTGAGCACCACAATATAGTGAATGACATGATGATGTCCAAGAAGATTAAATATCGGCCGCAGCCTGGACCAGATGGGATCCCAAAGGATATAAATGTAATGCTTCATGTTGAACTTTTCATGTTGCTATTGGATGTGTTGATTTTGACTACATGAAACTGTTTTCATCAGATGGCTGCCGATGTTACTATTGGGTTTGTGAAGGATGCAAAGTATCACATTGATGTTCAAGGGTTCAATGTTTATCACAAAAATCGACTTATCAAGGTTTGTTGTGCTATGATTTCTAATTGGTATGACATCAACTCCAGCGTCCTGTTAATGTAGCATTCTTTCCACAAAGATTCTCATTTAATACTGGCGGTATATTTGCATGTGTACTGTGTTTTGGGTCCTCTAAACCTGGTGAGAATCTTTTAGAAAGATGTAGCACTATTTGTTGTGGTGGTTATTATATGTTACAGGTTGTCTACACTGTTTATTGGAGTAACATGTTACTCCATGATCGAGATTGTTTTACATTGCTTTTGAATGATTGTAATAACAGAGATGAATTGTTATTTTTTAAGATGTTGATGTGTGTGATTTCAGTTTTGATTTTATCTTTATCCAAGGAATAGTAGTATCTTCTAATATCCCTCGGTTTCAAAACTCTTTTTTCATCTTTCCATTTTTGGATGTTCCAAAACTTTGTTCCACATAAGAAAATGTTATATTTTTTTTCTTGCTTGAAGTTATCCTTAGAAGTGCTTGACTTTAAAAAGTCAAACTTGTCTGAGTATAATTACAACATTGATTTGCTTTTATTTTTATATTTAGAAGCTGATGTTTTTGAAGACATTTTTCACATCCTATAGCATATCATCCATCTTTTTAGCTGGATATAGGTGTTACCATTTGTTGCATTACCACTATGGAAATGATAACATTTAATGTTCTCTTAGAACTTCAGTGATTAGTACTCATAATAATTTTGGAATATACTTGGGCATCCTTAGATCTGGTGAATCTTTATAGTTTACCTGTCATACTAGTTGGTTGTCTCCAAAAACTTTTTAACATTATTCTTACTAGAAATTGGGTTTTCAGCCGTTTTGGAGGCTATGGAATGCTGCTGGAAGTGATGGTCGTGGAGTTATAGGTCATTGTTTCTGCATTGAAGCTGCAAGTTTCTCTTCATAAGTGTTTACTTGAGTTCACTGCTAATGCATTTCCATAACTGTGACAGGTGTCTTGGAAGCTAATTTTGTTGAGCCTGCACACGATAAGCAAGGGTTTGAAAGAACAACTGTTCTTTCAAGACTTGAGGTGCGGTTAATACAAATGCAAAAGGATTACTGGTCAGTGGTAGTTTCTGGTTTTAATTAGTAAGTGTTAGTTCTAGGCTCCTGCATTGTTTTCTGAGGTTTCACTCCTACTTCAAATAGGACTGAAAATTGTCATAAGATTGGATATGCTCCAAGACGTAGAAAGAAACAAATAAATGGTTCTGAAGATAGAGGTATATTCCTATACATTTAGGATTATTTGTTGCACTTAACAAAATCAGCTCTTGCAATTTGCAATTTAACCTCATCTTTCACTAATATATCTTGGCTGCATAGAGACCTCTCCTGATTGTCACCCACGGGCATCTTCTCTATCGAAGGGAAATTTGTTATCTGGCAGCAAGAGACTGCATTCATCGCATTCAGACAAATGGCAGTTGCGCTCGAAGCAGAGGAAGGAAGGAAAAGAACCTGAAAGATTTCCTAAAACAGTAAATGGTAAAGATTGGAATGGATGTGTGTCTAGCAAAGGAAAAAGTAAGCTGAAGCCTGCCACAAAATATTCCAAGTCATTGTCACATTCTGTAGAGGATGTTAGTGATGATGACAGGCAGGTTGCACTACCTGCCAGAGGAGCTAATGGCAGTAGTACAATGAAAGAGGACCAAATGGCAGTAGTGAAAGAAAGGGTGCATAGGACATGTCCTTCCTCGGGCTTGGAAGATGGTGAATCTCAGCAAGATGATCCTGCAGGTGGAAGTTCTGTTCAACCATCCATGCCATCACATTCGAAGGTTAATTTCAAGCTTTTTTCTCTTCAGCTTCTCTCTTCTCTCTGTGTTGTGTACATGTGGGTGTGCTTCTGTCTGAGTTGTGCTGGTGTGACATTGCATCCTTAAATAAAAGGCACTACATGGCTTTTGATATTATTTGTAATTTATGCATAGAGGTTTACTGACAGCTTATGTTTAACTCACAGGGAGGTTATGTTAACAACCAAGCACATATTCTTTCAGACTCTGATTTAAATACTGCTCTGGAGCGGTTGAAGCAAGAGAATAATGAATTGAAGCAAAGGTTTTTATTCTACCTTTCTGAAACTTGAGTTTTATTTCTTGTGTTTGTCTATTTTATTCAGCTCCCATTTCACATATATCTGTTTACCTTCATGTTTTTAGATTAGAGAAAAATGAAGGAGAGCTACTGGGTGAAAGATACAGGTGTAGATCACTTGAAGCTGAGGCAAGTGCCATTACTATTTCATAATCTGTCGGTGCTGTATTTATTTATTATGCTCTTTAGTTTATTATTTGTTTGCCCTTGATATAGTGGAATTATCCTAGGATGGCTTTTAGCTGTCTGTGTGACCAATGTTGTGATATTTTGACTTGTGGATATGTTGTTGGGGCTGGTTTTGTAGCCAAATATATGGTAGATGCTGAAATTATTTCCCTCCTGAAAGAACTTTCTGCATGGTCTTTTGGCAGCTCCAAGGGGCACAACAAAAAATAGAGGAATTGAATAAAGAACAGGAGAGTCTAATTGATATATTCTCAGAGGAGAGGGACCGACGTGAAAGGGAAGAAGAGAATTTGAGGAAGAAGATAAAGGTTAGTTCTCACACCGGCATGCTTTTATCCAGTTTCAGGCTCTCCAATCTCATTTCTTTCTTTATTTTTTAACTTCCCAAGAATAGGATAAACTCCTGTGTATAATGCTGTTAATTCCTGTAGGATGCGTCTAATACCATCGGAGAGTTACTAGACAAGATTAAGCAGCTTGAAAAGATGAAGACTCACAATAACAAGTCACAACGTTGAGAGAAGTGGCACCTTCCGTCGTCAGGATGTTTTTCGGGTATCTGTCTTCAGTATTAATGACTTGGAAGTAGAGCTTGTTTTATATGTTTGTTTGCGGTGGTCGGTGTAGAATGGGTCAGGTAAAAATGTAAATTATGGGGGTGTGCATTAGCTAGTTAAATCACTTAATTCAATGTGTGCCACCCGGGTTGGCTTCAGTGCCAGATTTTGTTATCAGAATGCCGTCATTCTCATTCTGCGCATTTTTCATTTATCACAGTGGCAAGCTTTCCACCGTACCATTTATTTTCCATAGTGAAGTGTATTGTTACTGTCGTCGAAACTTCAATTGACACAGAATAAATCAGAGTCCTCAATATCTAGTGTTGCAATCTGGATCACGGTTTGTTAATTGGTAAGGGTGATACCAAAATTAAACGGTGCGAGTTAAAATTTATTAGATGAATATTGTTATAGGGGGCTTGAGATGCCTCTCTGTGAGGCCTCCCTTTTATAATAACTAAAAGTTTAAATATATTTTGAATTTGTGTATTTTTTATAATTAAAATTTTAATTTATTTATTATTGTTTAATTTTTAAAACTTATTAAGTATACTTTCTAAAATACAAAAAATATTTTATTCAAAAAGTCTTAAGTCATATCCTTTTAATTTTTATAAGAATAGACAAACTTTATTAAATTCAGTTTATTTAAAACTTATATATATATAATAATAAATTTATTTAAAATTATTTATTACTCTCATAATTTATATTAAAAAATAGGTTTAGTATTTAATATATATAAATTAGATAAAAAAAAATTAAATTATGACAAATGAATTACGATTTTATTTATAAAAAATAAATAAAATCAGGAGAATATGTGTGTGTGTGTGTGTATATATATATATAGTTGACTTAAATTAAAATAATATATTTTAAAAAAAGTATATAATAAATCCCCAACTGTTTATTTTCGTATCATTCAATTAGTAAAAATTGTGACGGCTAATTCACATTCGTAATCAAGACAAGGTTATTTCCTTTGGCAATGTAATCAAAGGTGGACCATTTGGCAATGGTATGACAATGTTGGCAGGACTTTTTAATCTGCTGCTACCTTTCTTTTCATATGATTTGTTACCTTGAATCTTGGGATCCAATTGCTGTTTTGTAACCCAACCTTTGGAGTAGTTGTTGTATCAGAGTGGTGCCGATTTGTCCCAACATGGTTGACTTTCTCAATTTGGCACAACATGGTCATCTATTAGTCAAAGGGAAGTTGACCCCACAGAACAAAATTTAATGGATAATCAGCATCAATTGAAAATCCCAAAATAAAATAGAGAAACTAAATATCTACTTCTGTGCAGTTCCACTTTTCACTAGAATTTTAAATGAATCATTCTGATCCCATTAATATTATTAATATAATAAAATTATATAATTAATAATATATAAAAAAAATATTTTTAAATAATAAACAATAAATAATTTTATAAGAATTTTTATTATATTAATTAAATAATAAAATTTATTATTTATTTATTTATTATCATTAAATATAATATTTATTTTATTAATTAAATAATTACAAAATTAATAATGCTAATATAATATTAATTAAATAATCATATAATTAATAATAATGACGTAATAGAATCATTCCTCTCTCTGTAACAATACTCCATACTAGTACATTGCCTACGCGTTTATATTAAAACAATCAAACAGAATGAACAATCATTTATGGAATGACCAAACAGTTCCCTTCTCCGCTTTAATTGATCCAGTTATTAATTGAAAATTTGGCCAAGTTCCAAAATAGAAAAGAGAGTTGATATTTTTCAATAACCCACACCATTAACTTGGTCATGTTTCGTTAAAACCTTTTTTAAGGCAGGGTCAGTTAGCATGTTTGATGATTTCAAAAGTGGCTCCACTCTACACTTGTGTTACAGTATCGGAGATGAGACAGGGTGGCTGCAAACTGGAAATTTGTACGTTTTTTGTGCACCAAAACGGAAAATCAATCACCAACCCAAGTTATTTGAATACCGATTGCCTTTATCTTTCTGTTTCCCGAATTGACTTCTTAGTGCCGGAGAATAAATACCCACCACACACATTCTCTCTCTCTTCAAAGAAAGAAACAAACCCACCCATTTTTAGTCGGTGTGATTGTAAGCAGATGAAAAATCCAATCTTCTGACATGCAGATATGGAGTCGTTGCAATAAAACGAACTCATAACCATGAACTGTGTAAAACACTAAATTGCCGGATAATGAAAAATAAAGTGAAGATATATGAAGGAGTTACAGAGATATGAGAAAAGAGTCCATCCCAATTTTTCCCCGGTGTCAATACGAGGTTATATCTAATGCAATCGACATCGCAATCATTCAACAGTTATAATGTAAGCCAAAATCTAAACCATTGCTTTCCCACGTCCACATCAACAAAAAGAAAACATTCCTCTAATCACAGTTGAGAAATACTCGCATCTCTTCCAGGCCAGTCCAGGCATATTAACAACCAATGCACCACATATAAAATTCTATGTACAGATATAGCTGAAGCCTAAGGAAAATAAAAGGTAAGACAACTACCACACGAGATCTTCCACCGTTTTATCATTTTGTATTTCCTCTCATCCTCCCCCAAGTGAACTCACAGGAATACCCTTTTACAATGTGTGAAATTTCCAATCAATCCCAAAAAAGACCAACAGTTACCCCTTCCAAAAACAACAACATTAAGCAAAAGAAGAGCCACAAAAATACACGTGAGCAAGTGCGGGTCTATATCAATTATCTAGCCTCCTAGTCCTACTTTATGAGCTTTATATCAATATTTTTTTTTCTTGGGTTATTGTAAGTTGGTTGTCGTTTCAATTATTAAGAACATACTACCGAGGAAACAGAGAGAGGGTAAAGGAAAGTATTGGCATACTGAAAAGAGAGAGTGCCGCCGTTGACCAAAGGCTTACCATCGTTAACAAGACAGTCATTGTAGCTCAGGCGCTTGAAGATCTTTGGGTTGATGAGATGGGCAGAGCTGAACCAGCCACAGCTGAGGTGAATCCCAGATATATCACAACCAGTTACACAAACGTTCATGATTTCAACGGTATACGTGGGTATGCCACTTGGCAGTGGGCCGGTAGGTCCTTGGTTGATAACAATATCTGCTGTAGTGCATCTCTCTCCCCATATTCTGTCTGGTTCCTTCATTGCTGCTGTGGCTGTTTTGATTAAAGCCACATAAACAAACAAAAACAACAGGGACTTCAATTTATTCATTAATCAATTCAGATAGTGAAAGGCTATGCTTTTGATAACAGGATAACACTTCGCTATAACAAATAAGCATTTCCCACGTAAAAAGACCCTGCAAACCCACCAATCCCGGAAGTGTTTGCAGACAAAATACACTTTTTGGGAGGTGATTCACAGGAATTATTGGAGAGCAAAGAAAGAGACAGCATCAACCCAAAAGGCTAAAGCTGTAGGGAAAATAATGATCGACATCCTTTGCCTTTTGCATCTCTCTATTTATTGAAAATGAAAATTAACTTTCTTCATTTCACATTAATTCTATTTCCTCCCCTACTTCTAGTCCACTAAACCCAATCCAAAATGCCAGCTAGCAAACAGAGAATTGCTAATGTGCGCATGACAGACTGAATGCAATCAGTCACAGGATTCAAGCAAAAGGTCCTAAAAATAGGTGATGATAGCTGATGGATGGGATATTAAGATCCCGTCAAAAAGATATTCTCAATAGCAGTTGATATCCTCTTTGAACAGCCGGGCCCAGGGCCACAACAGGAAATATAAACCCTAACGGTGCACGTTAGAGTCAAGCATAACGAAAAACACAGTCGTGCGCCTCTGACAGCAGTGCAATCGTACGCATCTCTGCCGCGTTTTCATAACAAAATTCATCTTGCTTCGTGACACACCAAATAAACCAAACCAGACACTCTGGTCTTCATATTGAACAAGAAAATTTAAGAAACTAAAAAAATGGGCGGATCTGTATATTTACCGTGGCTTAAAAGCTTGCGATGAGAACGGGGAAGCGTGTAGCTCCCTCTCTGTGTGCTCGAGCTCACGTAACCATGGTTAATACCCAGATCTTCTACAACAGAATATTAAAACAAAAAATATTGCAATCATACTCTTTTATTCACAAGAACAGGAAGAGAACAAGAATAGTAATTAAAAAAACAACAAAAGAAAAAAAAATGAGACCCTCATGTTCCTAAAAGATGGGCAAACCAGACCCATATGAACAAAAGCAAAGCCAAAAACTACGATAATTGAATCGTTAAAAAAAAGGAGGAATGTTTGCATCTCTACAATTTGCATCATAATATTCATTTTCGCACAATTTTTTACGATAGCAAACCTGAGAAAAAGGCAAGAACGAGAAGCATTACACCGACAACAGCCAATGCAAGAGCAACAACGAATCTCCGGTTTATTTCGGAACCTCTCATCGTGGAAATTTGTAACTACTTTTCTCCGAAAAAAAAGTCGTTGAATCTCTTAAAAAGTAGGAAAGTGTTGATAGCTCGGTGAAGAAAAGAGTAGTGAGTCGCACTCGCTGTAGTACCTCACACGCCTTTGCCTTTGAATCAACGTTTCACTTTCTTTCTATCTGCATCAAGGAAAGAGTTATGCGAGTTAATTATATCATATCCTTACCAGTCAAAGAGGAAATTAAACAGCCGTCAGATGAGAGAATAGCGGTGGTGATTTGACTTAAAACTATGGAACTCACGAGAGTCGACAACTTTTTTCAAGGATTAATGAATATACATAAAAGCCAAAACGACGGCAAGTTGTACCCTAACACAACTTAGAGACAGAGCATATAAGAGGAGACGACATCCACTATTTGTAAACACAGAGTCTCAAAGTCTCAAGTCTCTATCAAACTGATTTTCATTTCCACTACCAACTCATTTCGCCAAAAACGACGCGTTTCCTCTCAAAATGCTTGTCATCAAACTAGAATAATTTAATAAATAAATAAATAAAAAAACAGAGAAGCGGAATTTACAGCGTCAGAACAGTCGACAAGGCAGAGCGTACCAGTACCAGTACAAATAACACAGGGAGAGATAGAAAGACAGAGAGGTAGCATGTATATGTATGCATGTAAAGCTTTCAGAGACAAAAATGGCAGAGAAGATCGTAAAAGACAATCGTAAAAGCCGATCACCGATCCAAAACGCATTTATTATCCAGCTCATGCATAAACATTGTAATACAGTGTGAGAGAGAGAGAGAGAGAGAATCACCAGTAAGTCGAGGGTTTATCTGCTGCTGTAATGCGTAGAAGAACAATCAACACCGATACGCGTGCGTTTTCGAGAAGAGAGAGAATGTTGTGGCTCGAATTACTAGCAGTGTTTGGGGTTTATTTATTTATTTATAGCCAGAGAAAGGAAGGTGGAAGGTTTGATCTTGGGGTTAACTGTGGTTAAGAAGGCGTACGTGGGCGAGTTTAAGTGTGGTTATAATGTCGTTTAGGATATTAATTTATTACGGTAAGATGAGATGAGCAGGTCATGTGCCAGAAGAGAGACAACATCACGTGTGGGTCTTGACAGAATTTGAAACGCAACGAAATGATGGAATAGGAATTGCCCGGGGGTTTCATTTTCAATTTTCATTTCCATTTTCATTGTTCAGGCAAATATAGGGAGCAGTGCTACTGCTGTAGAGTAACACATGCAATAAATTTTGCCTTCCAGTTGGCCATTTTCACCAAACTCAAACACACTTCTTCACTTTTCACCCACGTACCCCTTTATAGATTGGGCTTTCAATGCATAATTTGTAGTCAACTCTGTAATTGAACACCATCTTTATAACATATCATTAATATACCAATTATGTAGGAAATTATTCAACAATTCATTTGAAGCAAAGGCACCACGATGTGCGTAATGAGACACTAGTAATGATGCCGAAAATACCAGATTTATGTGCATGATTGGAAGAATAATTGCAACTTTTTGTTACCGGATGGATCTCAGACCGGGAATCATAGAAGAGATATTGAGAATGAGCTGAGCAGTTCACTTTCCCAGTTCTGTGCCTTGAATTGGTTAAATAAACATACTTATTCCTGTTTTCAGTAACGAGTCGTGAGATGGGTCACGGAGGCTGCGGCTATGGCTGTGGCAGCAGAAGCAGAGGTCAGAAACGAGCAGCACTGAGACAAACTGATCGGACGTTTTGTATCAATGTAGCCAAACATTAGGCCTGAAATAAGGGCCAACAAACCAATGCTTAGGACCTACTCCGTTTCCTCTGTACCATACCAGTGAGAATCCGAAGTTGACCAGAGTCAATGCCATTGGAACTGTTGCAGACTATTCACGGCTGCGTGCGCGCGGGAAGATTGACTACATTGAATAAATTACCTACAACATATTGTACCCAATTCCCTATAAAATGCAGGACGCATCTATTACCGTTGTCAGCGAATTTAATTGTAAAATATAATTTAATTATACAAGTAATTAATTTTTTATATATTTTTTTATAAATTCTAAAATGCTTACAAATAATAATAATAAAAAAATAATGACAATACAAATACAAAATGTACGATAAAATTATATTATAACCTTACGTTTTATAACAAAAACAACTATGTTACAGCATGATATTAACACAACTTTGCAAGTTTGTATTTATAATATTAGTTTTAAAAAAAAATTGAGAGCCGGTTAATCAAATAAATGTTATTTGTATTGGAATAATTATAATATGTAAATTTTTATAAGTACTTGAAACAAGTTAGAACATCTTTTAAGTACGTATCTCTACTAATATTTGATAAAATTACACGTAAATATAAATTTTATAAAAATAAATTAAAAATTGAGGGTGTTGTTTGTTAATTTTTATAAAAAATATTTATCACTATTTAATTTTCCACTTTTTCCTAAAGTTACAAACTATATTTATATAACTTATATGACAATGTTATTATTGCTATATGTCCCGTACAATTTATTTTCTATTTATTCTAGAAAAATATATGTAAATTTTTATTTATTAACATTCTTAAACTTGTATTTAATATTTTAGTATTAAAATTATTAATTTAAAAATATTTTTTACGTTTAAAAATATTAATATGCTAATCCAGCCTTTTATATGACATTTCTTGATATTAGATGAAATTTCACAACTTCTTTGGTAGTGTTTGTATCACTTTGTAAAATGATTTTCGAAAAATGACAGTAAGATAATGGAACTTGAAAGTAAAAAATTTAAAATATTCATAAATAGGATTATTATTAGTACATTTTGTTTGAAAAAGGATGAAATTAAGTTTGAATTTAAATTAGAGAAGAATAATAACTACACTTGATACATGTATTATCAAATTAAAAATTAAAATTAAAATTTTATTCATGGAAAACTAATTGAAGGACAAATGTCCACTTTACTAATTATTTTATCATCTATTTCAAATTTTTGTTATTATTAGTTAAGACAATTAGTGTGGTTATGTAAATGAAATTCATTTGATTTCGTTCGATCTTTTGTTTTTGTATTTAGAATTGGAAGGCAAGGGAAATATAAAAGATCAAGAGAATAGTCAAATAAAGATTCGTGAGCAAAAGAATAAAAGAAAGAGGTAGAGTTGATAAATAAATTTGTAAGTAAAAAAAATTAGAGAGATGACTCAAAAAAAGTAAATAATTTAACAGAAGATTAAATATTGTAGGATATATATATATATATAACGAAGGTAATTTTATTTAATTAATATAATTTTTAATTTTAAAATTAAAAAATAAATATTTATTTTATTTAAATTTAAGCACACGTGTATATTTACTCATGTTGTATTTAAGTAAAATTCGTTTAAAATGGTTATAAAAAAATAATTTCATTATTTGTTTTGTAATTTTATTGCAAATTTAAAATATTATTATTTTTATTAATTGAGTTTATATTAAATGTTTGAATATTTTTGAAAATTTTAAATTTTAATTATGAAAAAATATTTATTTTATAAGAGAAAATTTTGTCAAAAATTTTAAGTAAAATAGGGGTGGTCCAAATATCACGCATAAAATTGTGTGAACAAGTCGGATCCGGTCCAAATATTGTCAGGCGCAACTCGACCCGGATGATATGACGCCCTTATATTCTATAAAGCCCGAGATGCCTTACAGTTACTGTTTCTTATCTTCTTTGACTCGAAGGATCTGACAGCGAGAGAGACCACAGGCACGCGCAAAAATGGCTGCTACAATTGCAGGGGTGGGAGTTGGGTTAGGGCTCTCATGTTCATCAAAGCTTTATCAGAGAGCTTCTTCTTCTTCTGGATCCTACCGTTGTAGCGTCAAAATGACGGCCTCTGTTGAAGACAAGAAGAAAAATTTCACTTTAAAAAAATCTGAAGAAGCTTTCAGTGCCGCCAAGGTGATACACATTTTTATGCTTCTCACATCTTCTTAAAAATTGTGTCACATTTGATGTAATGTTGTTGTTAATGTGCGATGAGATGAAGCGAATTGGGATGCGATGTCGTTATTGGATTGATTTGAAGATATGAGTTGATTTGAAGTTTAAAGTACAGTTTCATTTGTTTATGGAATAATCAAGTCGGTGAATTTGAAAATTTGGGTTGCTGCTTTTCTGATTTGGGTTTGGGGGTCTCATATACAACGTTAAAATGTTTTCTGAATTTAGTGAGCGGCAAAATATTCTTGTGTTTGCTAAACTGTAGAGATTGGTAATTCTTTTAGTTTGATTTTGTGAGGAAAGTGTGAAGTTGGATGAATTTTGCTTGTAGTTTTGGTCATACACACCTTATAAGAGATTGAAATAGTAATAGGAAGTTAACTTGCTTTTAACAATTTCTTAATGATTTTATCATTGCTTAATCTCTAGCTTTCGAGCTCTAATGACATTACTTAGCGATGTTTTCCTGTATATCTGAGCCGTTCAGATGTTCCGTTTGCTGTCATGATATGAATTTTGAAGTAACTAATGCTAGAAATCTATTTCTATTGCGATTTTTCTAACAAATTTCTGAACCACCGTTGGTGGTGACCCATTTTTCAAAGTTCTTAGAGCCAGTTCTGGGTATTTTGAAATGGTTTTAGGCATACATTTGCTTTGAACATATGATAATTGGGAGCTGATGGTAAGCTTGATTTTGCAGCACAACTGGGCTGTAATTTGTAATTGTGGAAATTGATTGTTCAAATTCATTCTAGGAAAGTACTTGGAGGCAAAGGCTAACTGTTCCTTCTGTTGAAGTTGTGTTTCTTCTTTTTTTTCATACTGCTAATGTTCAAAAAGTTTTATTTTATCGGCTTTTAACTCATGTAACAACTTGGTAGGAATTGATGCCTGGGGGTGTAAATTCACCTGTACGTGCCTTTAAATCTGTGGGTGGACAACCAATTGTGTTCGATTCTGTCAAGGGATCTCACATGTGGGATATCGATGGCAATGAGTACATCGACTACGTTGGGTCTTGGGGGCCAGCAATAATTGGCCATGCAGATGATCAGGTCCTATTCTTCTCACAATAATCTAATAATGAGTTTCTGATTTCAATATTCATAAATGTTGTGCTTCAGTGAAGAATACCAGTGCTTCAATCATTTCGATTTAGTAAGGCTGGTCAATAGACTTAATTGAATTTGAGTCTGGCTAAGGAAATAAAGTGATATCTTTTAAATTAGAACCCAGGAACAAGAAGAGAATTCTGAGACAGATCATGTTTTATGAGCAAACAAGGGTTCTGCCTTGCAGCTGGTTTCAATTTTCTGCTGTAAGAAATTTTAATTTCTCTGATACTTGATTTCCCTCCCAACTTTGCAGTTGTTTTAGTTTTTGGGTAAAAAATATTTTCGCATCTCTTCTAGTACAGAAATGGTTCCTGATAGAGTTAAGCCATTCAGTAAAACAAGTTGACTTGATATCACAGTTTCTTGGTAATGACGGATCAATCATTTTTCTTTTCCTTTTATTCTTGATTTGTCACTCAAGTCGGTGGTCATTTATTGCAGAACTCAGTCATCTTACTATCAAGTTATCTGTAGGTACTTGCAGCCTTGGCTGAAACTATGAAGAAAGGAACCAGCTTTGGTGCTCCTTGTCTTCTTGAGAATATTCTGGCAGAGATGGTAATCTCAGCTGTTCCAAGCATAGAAATGGTACGTTTTGTTAACTCAGGCACAGAAGCATGCATGGGTGTGCTTCGCCTGGCTCGTGCCTTTACTGGACGGGAGAAGATCATTAAATTTGAGGGTTGCTACCATGGCCATGCTGATCCATATTTGGTCAAGGCTGGTAGTGGAGTTGCTACTCTAGGGCTCCCTGACTCCCCTGGTGTTCCTAAAGGAGCCACCTATGAAACTCTAACAGCCCCCTACAATGATATCTTGGCTGTGGAAAATCTACTTCAGAACAACAAAGGAGAAATTGCTGCAATTATCCTTGAACCTGTTGTTGGGAATTCTGGCTTCATTGCTCCTAAACAGGACTTCCTTAATGCCTTGCGCCGGCTAACCAAAGAGAATGATGTTCTCCTGATCTTTGACGAAGTCATGACTGGCTTCCGTCTGGCTTATGGTGGCGCTCAAGAGTATTTTGGCATAACTCCTGATTTATCAACTCTTGGAAAGATCATTGGTGGTGGTTTACCAGTTGGTGCTTATGGAGGGAGGAAGGATATTATGGAGATGGTGGCACCGGCGGGACCAATGTACCAGGCTGGGACCTTAAGCGGGAATCCATTGGCAATGACAGCAGGGATTCACACCCTAAAACGGTTGAAGGAGCCAGGAACATACGAATACCTGGATAAGATCACAAGTGACCTTACCAAGGGCATCATCGATGCTGGAAAGAAGGCCGGGCATGCAATTTGTGGAGGATATATAAGTGGGATGTTTGGGTTTTTCTTTACAGAAGGGCCTGTTTACAACTTTGAGGATGCAAAGAAGAGTGACACCGCAAAATTTGGGAGGTTCTACCGCGGAATGCTGGAGGAAGGTGTATATTTCGCACCTTCACAATTTGAGGCTGGGTTTACAAGCTTGGCACATTCGTCTGCAGATATTCAACAAACAATAGCAGCAGCTGAGAAGGTTCTCCGGCAGATTTAAAGCGCATTCTTATATCTGGAAGTCTTTATCTATTTCATGTCCTCACTCTTTCTGTTTTCTATTTCAACACTGCCCATTTTGTAGGTGAATTTGCAGTTTATTTTTTTTTAACCTCTGTTTTCCCTGAGCTCGTGTATGGGCTGGTCGGAGATAATCTCTTGTATTTTGGTAGCGGTTGAGTGAATTATTACTGGTAAAACATGCTTGTGATTTCAGCTGGTACATTCTTTTCCCTCGATCTGTTTCTGCATTCTCTTGCCAGACCCAACATATTATTGTGTCGGTAGTACAGGACATAAATAGTATTATATCACTTCATCAGGTCTCTCAGGCCATGACAGACTAAATGCAATACATTCGACACACATAATTCATCAGTAAGACAGCCATTTCTCTGACCTTTGATTGCAGATTCTGTCTTTTACATAGAGTAGCCTATACAGCAGCACTAACTGACACAACAATTCAAGCTATTCAAAAGAAAAGAAAAAGAAGGCAGCATATCATCCAACTCCACTGAGCACTTGTACACATGAATGAATGGAGCAACTACTAAGACGGTATGCCTTGAGAAAATGTTACTGTACCTAAACATTGGGACCAAGGTAAACAATTTTGCAATTCTAAATTTTTTTCTTCACAATATGGAACAAGAGCAGACAATTTTCCTGGGCGAATCATCAATCTTCTTTTCTGTTCAAGCAAACCATCAGGGATATGTCAGAATATGAATATTTCAACAATAAGCTTGAAGAAGTTATAAGATGACTTTGGCAGCCCAATCTATCTCCTTAAAAGAGACAAATCCAGCGGATCAAATGTCAATTAACTAATAATGAAATTTTTTATGAGAGGGCCTTTGGTTGCCCACAAATAACAGTTACCAACCATTATCAGCAATAGGTGCTTTGCAATTACATCACATAGCTTCTAATGTTTGTGGGTGACCAACAGATGGAGCGGGTTTATGAAGTCATGGAGCAATTGTTCAGTCCTAGAAGGAACTAAACACAAGGGCGCACACACACACACAATACATAGGTAAAGGATTCATACCAATAACATATTCCATTCCAAGTGCATAAGGCAACATACATTGGGTCAATTCATGAAAATTCAAATTTCCATCTATGTAAAATGTCTCTCCTGAAAGAACACTGCCTAGTATGATGATAAATAAAATATTGCCCTAGGAAATCCTAATCAGGCTATCTGTGATACTAAGATTGTCCAATCAACTTCTGCCAGTACTCCCGAAATGGTCTAATCACTGCTCAAATGTCAATAGATAAGAAGAAAATAAAAAACATCTATCACTAGTTCTATCTCTTAATTTCTTGGGTCAGGGCAGCACAATCTAACTTCTGATTTTGTTCTGACTACTTATCATTACATCTAAATTTGGGTCCTTATCTTCTCACATTAAACCATTCAAATAATTCATGTTACATCATACACATATTCAACCACGAAGTTCTACCACTTCGTACTTCCATATCTACCACATCACAATACAATTATACAGTTATCATCAAATAGCACACACCACTCCAACAAGAAAAAAATCACTGGAATAACAAAAACTTTACCATGTAAAAGGTTACCATAATATAAACATTGGAGATATAATATAAACTGAAGGGGTCTCGTAAAATAAATTGGGCAATCCGGCTACTCAGTTTGTTGTCCACGTATAAGGTCCACATACTACTTACGATGGTGCAAGTTGGTTTTCAAATATTGTTCCTTTCTATTCCTTTTGATACCCAGAAACCTCAACACCTTTTTATGTAGTTTTTAAGTATTATTCACAACATAATAGAAGCCACCCAAAGCTATTAAGATAAACTTCAGACAACTGCGGGCAAATTTGTTAGGATCAAGATGGAATTACCTGTTTTAGTCTTTGCTAGAGATGGCTGTACAACAACATGCATTATAATAACACCTCCTGGAACATCGCCGTAAGGTATTTTACACTGACCAACAGTCCCGTTATTCTCCAAGATTTTACCAGAGCTTATCAATTTGATTTCATTCACTGCTTTTGGCACAATTGTCTTACCTAAAGAAATTATATTTAAGAAATAAATAAGAAAGCGCCATAAGAAGACCATGAGAAAAGCAAATAAAAACAAAACAAATTTGAAAAGAGTTATTCCAAATGAATTCACCTAATTGATTTCACTCTCTCTTCTAGGTCAATAAAGTGACTGTAGCAATTCAAGTTACATATTTGGAGATATTGGGCAACACCACACGCTAAATAATGCTTCAAATTTTATAATCAAAGAATTCATGACGGGGAAGGTTTAACATCAAGGTAACAGCTTACCATGGGACCAACCAAATAATTGTTTTTTGTGACTTAAGCTTTTGTCAAGCTTCTACATTTAAATTCCATTTGTTTTACTATCATTTCTCCCAAAATTTTGGCCAAATCATCAAAGACAATTGAATTCCACGCGAAATTTAGAGTAACCTTTGGGCCAATCAGAGACGATTCGCTGCTTAAGCATATCGACAGTTGACGCCGCTGAGTAACGGAAGGGACCGATATCGGACCCATCATACAATCTGAACTTTATATCAATCAATTCTTCCTCCGGCATTTGATTCAGTTGATATAAACTCCTCCTCGTACCACACGATCAATTAATTCCACGTCAGTAAACCCTCCGTGATACAACTCATCAGATCTCGCCCCTGAATTTTCACAATTCAAGAAAGTTATACAAAGCCGGAAAATTACTGAATTATAAGACCATAATTACTCAAACATTTCGCGATGGTAAAAAATTAAAACAAAATAATCCATGATGAAATAAACCTGATCTCCTCAGCCGACGATCGAGCCACGCGATTTTTTTTTCGTATGGTTGTTTTGGAAGGATTGGTGTTTGTTGTGTTGGTGAGCAGAAGACGGAGTGTTGAAAAGGCAAAACCGACACGCAAAACTACACTTTTGCGGGTTGTGAAGCTACTAGTCGACGTCGTTTTGTGTTAAATACAAAACGATATCGTTTAAACTGTTATTGAGTGCTATCTCCGTCTCACCATCCCAGTATTCAAGTGACGTCAAAGATACCATCCAGAGAAAACGCAGAGAATGAGAGAAGCAGAGAGCAGCGCTAGCAACAACAACGGCACTAGTATGGCGATTGTTTGACAAACGCGGGAAAATCTGGTGGAGAAACACGACTATAAATTTCGTGATGGTAAATTAAACTTATCGAAATATTTTTATTTATATTTAACTTTCAGTTTCGATTAACTGCACTCGGAATTTCTCTTTAAAAAAAATCAAATTTCGGCGGGAATTGTGCAGGGAGCCGCCACGTCAGATCTTACTACTTCGGGTTCATATATCATGTTTGTCCTGTTTCTATTTGTCTCTGTTACTGCTGCTTCAAGTTAATTAATGCTTAAAAAACAGTAGACGCGAACTGTGAGATTTTTTTTTCTCTCAGAAAAACCCTAATTGAACCCTAGTAGCGGTTTAAGTTGATTTCTTTTGGTTGAGAATGTTTCCGGGACAAGAAACGCTGAGCTGTAAAAACAATAGTTGATTTATTCGCGGAAGAGTACGAAGGCCGCCCTTATGATTACTATGTCTGTTTACTTTGATTATTGAACTTAATTTCTGTTTTCGTAGTCTAATTATGTTATGAAGCTTGTGTCGCTGAATTGAGTAGTATATTTACTTTGCGTTCTTCGTATGTTTCCGTCTATTAATTGAGCTTAATATGACCTTTAATTTAATTCTTGTGACTTGATTGACATTAAGTCTATACATTGTTTGGCTATTACATGTGATACGGATCCGACATTGTTGACAATGTTTTTTGTGCATGTACCTGGTTTATTGTTTCATTGTTCATCTTTTAATTTTATCAGTTTAGCTTGTGAATCATATGTTGAACGCTGTACGTTAGTGCTGTCAAATGTGGATGGATACAAGTTGATGGAGAGATGGTGCCAGTTTCGTACATAGTCCCTCACAAAAGATTAGCCACTTCTTACACAGGTTTCTTTTGCTCATTAAGTAGCTGGAGGAAATTTTCTGTTAAGTTAAGTGTTTTTTCATGCTTGAATGTGGTGTTGATTGGAAATTTTGATCCTTTATATATATATATATATTTTTTTTTCTCATGATTGAAATTGTAATTTGAGAAGTTATCAAACTTGCGATTGATGCCACGAAGATGTAGGCTTGAACCACCAGTGATGGCTATGGATGTTTCAATTCTTCAGAAAGAATTGGACGTACTGACTATTTGCAAGCCACCATCTGTTCCAGTAAGTGAGTAGTGATCCCTGATGTGTTTCTTTAGGTGTTATGCAGTCAATGTAAAAATTCATGTTGGAATTTATTGTTCTAATTGAGCATATATCACTCTTTAAAATTCATGTTGAAATTTATTATTCTAGTCGAGCATATATAACTTTTTCTATCCTCATTGCATGTCAACGCTCTTTCTCTACCTCTGTATGCATGCATTTTTCAGTTTAGGCTATCTCATGTTCATATTATGATAATTTTGAGGAACCTCATTGGATTCATGGTTAATACTATTTGTTTTTATATTTTTTTATATACTATATCTTCTTTTGAATTACTGTGAGCATACTTTTGTATATCACTCAATGTGGCAATGCAAGTTTACCTGTGTATCTGCTTATATTATCACTGCAAGCATGGAGTTGCAATTAGAAATTTATCCACCAGATAGAGATTTGGAAGGACCCTGGAAATCTTGGTGGTTTTGCTTGTTTCATTTAAATGAGCTGTGCATCATCTGTTAACCAGATGACTGAAAAATACAATTTGCTTAATACATGGACCTCTTGCGACCTTTGCACTGATCTTGATTACTATTACTAACCGGATGATAAAGTTTTCTTATGACATACTTTTTCCCCCTAGTTCATGATTGGAAAACCCTGAAAACTCTATTCTTGTGCCTTATCTGTTATCTAAGAAAGATAGCATGAATCTCATTCCACTCCCACAGGTTGATATGAATTTGTTTCTTTTGGTTTCACATGTGTTAATTGTTGCGAGTTCTTATTGTTCTGTAGGTGCATCCTTGTGGTCAATATCAAAAGAACAAAACTGTCAGCATTCTTCAAGCAGAGCATGGCTTTACACCTCTATTTCATATCCAAAAATGTAATACCCTTGGAACAAATACTGAAACAGTAAATGAATCAATCATGTTGTTGTTGTCTTTTTAACCTATTGATTGAAAATTGAACTATTTTTTATTTAACACAATCTAATTCTCTTTTTAATTAAAAAGAATGCCACAATTGGGTTTTTGTATTTTTCTTGACTCAATTGTATTAGCAATTCATCGACTAGATTGGCTTGTCTCAGGACTCCTTATCTTGGCTAGAAATGCTTCTAAAGCTGACAATTTTAGGCAACAGGCAAGCCTTACACATTGCATCAAGCTTCTACTGGCAGACAAATTTTCTTCCGCTTGAAATAGCTATTAGAATAAGATGCAAATGAGGACATATGTGCTTACTTGTTTTTAACTTTATGCATGAATGTATTTGGGGGAATATCCCTAGAGTTTTGTATGGCATGATTACTATGAAGTTGATCTATGTATCTTAATGGTTTCTTCTGACAATAGTAATGTGAATATTGAAGCCTCTTAATTCACTCTTTGCCCATATTATATGGCTGACCGTGTTTGCCAAATTATCAGAATGTATAGGTGAAAACACCACAGTTAGCATAAACTCTGCTTGATAACATCATGTATGCTATTACAAAAATAGAGCAAGGATGGTTTTTCTTTCTACAGATCATAAAGCATGGACCATAGAGAGCCTAGATGACCTTGACAACATGGATTAATAGAGCATGCTGAACAGTTTGGAACAGAATATAGTTGAATATAAAATTAGGGATATTAACTTTTTGTTTCCCAAGCCCCTATCTTTTTACTGGTGGTAAAAGTGGTGTTTGGTTAACAAAATTAGTGTTTTTCTTGGCTTATTAGTTTTGTTGGTTCACATTATATATGCTTCTTACAATCTCAAGTTTCACTCTTGAGTGTTGCAGATTGAAGCTGGGATGATGAAGAAACAGTATGTTGCAAAGGTCGGTATTTCTTGGGGGCCAGGTAATTTTTTTTTCTGGGTAATTGATGTAATTTGCATAAATTTTACTAAATTCTCCCTGGCAATAAAGCCTGCATTTGTATATGACCTATTATTTTCCTCCTTAAAAAGTTGAATAAAGTAAAACACATAAAAGATGTTCCCAAGAAGGATGGTTTGATTTTGCTCTAATCAAAAGAATGGGCAAATGGGGTAAATTTTGGACAAGCTCCTGCATTAGTTCTTCAATTTTCAATGGAAGTCTGGTAAACTATATTCTACCTAACTAGTATACATTCGGGCTTAAAATGGAATGTATTGGTGCCAAACAACATGCTTGTATGTCAGAATAGTCTAAACTGGTTTGCTTTCTGGTGCTAAAACCATCAGCAATAATAATTAGCACCCATTGGTTTCTTGTTCTATGGAAATATAACTGAAAATTGGAATTGTATGAGTAGGTGTAGCTTTATTTTGCAAAATCATCATATAAATGTTCTCTTACAACTTTTTTGTGAGACATTGTCTTGCTGTATTGGGCATCTGAAATTAAAATTTCTTAAATTTTTCTTACTGACATGTTTGAAACTCAGACTGTTACAAGACAAAAAGACAAATGATGGTTGTTACAATTTTGCTGCTTAATGGTAGAACTATTTTGCTGCGATTCAGCTGAAAAATGATATTTAGACAACCTAGAATCTGTAATCTCTGTCATTCAGTCTTTTAGATATTTCATTGAAAAATAATTCAGCATTGGCATTTGTTTCTAATTGTGCTTTAGTCATGTTATGTTTTGGATTTATCCCCTACCTGACATTTCTTTTTTTTTCTTTTCAGCAAGCTGTTGATGCAAAAATAAATTATAATGCTAAACTAGGAAGGAGCACTGCCAAGGTGAAACTTTTCTTTCGCCCCTTCTGATTGTGGTACCATAGTTGCCGTTGCCAATGAGATATGAGAGAGGAATAAGGAGGGATTGGGACTGGAATTTCTGCTGCTGTTTCTTCTGCTGTAATGACTTGTAATAGAGTTTCTTGATGGAATGTACTTGGCCCTAAGCTTAATAACTTTCCATTTCAGTTAGAGTTCTAACGTAAAATTAAGTCCTGAGATAAACAGTCTGTGCCCTTAAGCAGCTAGGAAAGCAGTCCATATTCATCTGTTTATATATTAATTTAAATTTCAAGTAAGGATCGAGTAGGTCATTCTATAACTCTTGAATCTCACAGTTACCTTTTTTGTTGCTTTTAAGGGAAACTAATAGTGAAGTTTGCAAAATTCCAGCACTTAGCACATGATGCTCACTAACAGTCATATGATGCAACTCTAGGATGTAGGTATTGCTTGTACTTTATGTTCTTCGTGCACCTGAAAAGTGATATTTTCATATATCATTTCTATTAGAGCCATTAAGTTTTCTATCATCAGCAATTGATTGGTCTCTTTAGGATTTAGAATTGAAATAGAAGAGAATCATAAGTGCATATACTGAATCTAGAAGTGTCTTCTATTTGATGCAGGTGGGTGACTCTGGTGGTGATATGCTCTTGAGCAGAAAGGCTGCTTGTACAAAGTTTACCAGGATTAGTATCAATGGTAGTCATAGCATTGTTTTGTGTGAACCAATTACTGGCCGAACTCATCAAGTAAGATAACTTACAAGTCAGATATGCTATGTTATTTAATTCATAACACCATACTTCCAAAGGACATACAACAAAATTTCTTGGCTGGATTTTGTTGCCCCTTATAGATCCCTTCTGGTCCGCATTGAAAATATGTTGTATTTCAGTACACGTTGGAACTCTTCACTGTGATTTTTGTTTTTGTTAATTTCAACAGCTCTCTTGCAAATTATTTCTGATAATTTATCAATTTTTCACACTCATCAATGTTATAATCACCTACCGAACGATTATGCATTTTGAACTTTTTTTACGATTTCGTTGGCTGCAGAGATTGTGAATTTTCCTGTATTTCATTTTTGATTACTTGACAATTTAGGTTGGTGAAAGATAATGGACTTTATGTAGAGAAAGATTTAGGTAGGACATGATTGATTGATCTCGAAGTGAATGTATATGGGGCAATAATATAGTTAATGGGCTTATGGATGATGGGGTACACCTATCCCATTTAAGACTTTCTCCCTTGTGTATTGTGAAGCAGGAGTGATCTAACTTTGTATTTACTGGCTTGTGGTAATGCATATCTTTCTGACATCAAAATCTCTCTATGCTGTGGATACATGAACATTTACGCTGTACAGGCCATCCAATAGCCAATGACAGATGACAGAGCTGCAGCTTACGCACACAATTCTCTAACATCCACTATTCCTAAAAATTGTTTTGACAAGAATGATAACTCTATTGAAGATTTCGGCATTGATCCCATGTGTACAAATTGTCCAAAATTTGCCCCCAAAGGGTACGAAACTTTCTAACTTAGTAGCATGTATGTTTTACGGCCATGTGAGACGATAGCGAGCTTTATTGTTAATATGCTATTGTAGGTTAAAGTAAACCAATTAAGAATTGATGTGCCAAGGGACAATTAGCTTCTTACAAAGGATTCAGGTGTGGTGGCTATTAAGCCACAGTTGTGGAGTAGAAGTATTAATTGTCAAATATTAATTTAAAAATGGGTAGCTGCCACTAAAAGTTGGTGTCACCGAACACATTTTTAGTTTTGATTTCAAAGTCAAGTCGAATCACTACAATTTCAAGCAGAGCCAAGGCGTGCTTTTATTTCGTTCTATTTTCATCTTCCACAAAATGAAAGAACTGTTCCTGTAGGATAATAAAAATGACAGGGCTGGAAATGCATGTGAATCTTTTTACGGTGTGTGGAAATCTGTCAAAAATATTAACGGGAAACTGACCCATTGTTGTCAGCTAGATGGAGACCAGATGGTTAGTTTTACTTGATGAATGCATATTGTTCAGAGAAAGCAAATCCTTTGTTTTAAAACAGCAAGTTGTTGCTTATGGCGGTTTTACTAGGGTCAATAATGAAGATCTGTTTGTTGAGTCATTCAATGTATATCCAAATCTCACAGAACATTTTCCAGTGCTTGAAAATCTTATGGCAAGCTTTCTCTAGAGATAAAGCTTCGCTTGCTTGAACTTTTTAGTGTTGGGTTGCAGAATCACGTGATTCTGAAGATTTTTCCCTATCACATTTGGGCCACGTGAATATTATATGATTTCTTTAATGAATGTTAGCTTGCAATTCATAATTCGGGAGATGTATTTTCAGCCTCCTCCTGACAATTGCCTTTTAGGGTGCACATATTTGGATTCTATTTGGAATCAGAATTCATCTTAAATAAAATTAATTTTAAAAATTTAAAATTTGAATAAATTTTATTTTTTTTCAATTTTGAATTAATTTTTGTTCCAAAATGAAGTACTTTGTTTATTAGTTAAGAGCCATTGACTGGGAGGTTAATTCGTAGGGATTGGTATGTGATTGAACAGTTCAAGAATTAACCCCTTCATTTAGTGGGTGAATCAATATCTTGGCATGCTTACTTTACACTAATATCTTATTCTTCAGGTTTCATCTTAATACACGAGCGCCGTTTGTTTTATTTGCAGGGTGCAAAGTGCAGTTTCCATTGATCAATATTAACACCAGAACTTTAATATCTGCTTCAACTGTTTGCGCCATTGTCATGGAATACTGACGTGACGCATACACACATGTCAGATTAGGGTTTTGTAAGACAAGACTCGATGTTCTTCTACCTTATGAGGGTATGAGGGGACATCATTCTGTGTGATTATCAAATTTGTTAGCATAGCAGGCTTCATAAAGAGAAGCTTGTCGTTAGATGTCACTGGTAAATATGAGAAAGTCAGAACTTGAACTAATCACCTTCGTTTTCGTCCTTAAAGATTAGTCCGATTGATTGTAAGAGGTGGTCTATAAATTCCCGCTAATTCACTGGTAATAGACATTTCTGTCAAGTTACAGATATGAACTTCAAAAGTGCAATCTCATGCATTCTCTCCCTTCTCTTATTTTCCACTCAACCAAACACTCTATTGTTCGCAGGATCTAAGAAAAATAACCTTTAGTTAGCACAATTACAATAACACTTGTTTTCTTTGTCGAATATATAGCACAGTGAAGTATTAACAATTCTCAATGATAAAGAATTATCATACAAATACAAACGCTGTGTGGAGACTCATCGGCTATCACTATCAACTCTTCGTCAAAGCTTTAAACAAAACAAGATCTGACGAGCAAACTTCCCTCAGACATTCGTATTATTAACAAAATTTTTCTAAAGTTACAAAGAGTTAGGCATATGGAATAATCTATCTATCTCTCCATTAAGAACTTGATTAATTAAGTTAACTATATTAGATCCACTAATCACTGAACTTAAGTACACGTGTGTACGATAAACGTACATTACAGGACCAACGTAGAATACAATAAATAATTTATACTCGAGTACAAAATTGCCCAATTTGCAAGATCATTTTATGAACTTAATAACTTATGTTATCCACGAGTTGCAACAGGTAGATTTCGGAAGCAACAAAGGATAAAGATGAGAAAGAGTAGAAAGTAATGGGTTTTCTACCTAAAAGACCAAAAGCAGTAGCCAATGAGTGGTGAATGTCCATGATCACGGATTAACCAAATTTCTACAAAGATATCTCTCTTCTCTTCTCGTTATGATCTATCTCCGAAACTTCAACAAGTTGCCTCTTTCTTTCAAGTTATATGATACATGCTCGAAGTCATAAGCATTTATATAGGAAAGCAAAAGCCATGAAACTTCAACAAGTTGCTGCATGCTGTAGACAATGCATGAGTGTAGATATCAATGGAACAGTTGGTAAAGACTGAATTATCTTTACACTTTGCTTTCCAGTTGTTCCTAACCCTACTGACTTTTAGGTTAAACAATATCCAAACAGCTTTTTTCCAGCCCTAATGCTATTTTCATCCCGATTTGGTTATTTTCACCAACTGGCTTTTGAGGTTTACAGCTCGTATTTCAGTTCTTGAAAACTTAATCATCAAATTTTTACAGTCTCTGGTTCGGCCAAGAATTTTTTTTAGTCTTTTGCGTTTTTTTATTTTTAAAAATTTAGTAATATATAATGAATGACTCATATCTTATTTAATTAATTATTTTTTTAATAAATAAAAATTAAGGATTTTGCATATAGGAGAGAGTATTAATCGCCCCCGCTCTTCTCTAATTTGTAAAATTTACCCACTTCTACTCGTACTGTGTGTAGCAATATTATTGCATGAGGCCAATCAAAATCCAGCTTGTTGCCATCCATGGATGAAATGATTGATCAGAATCAAACCTTGCCTGCTGGGTCCTACTTAAGCTAGCTCAAAGAGTACAAAAATACATAGATATGACTTATTTATTTATTTGTTAATAAAATCTTGCGCGTGGAGTTTCCAAGACGGGCCATTAAGATACTTTGTCCAGACAGTCAATGACTTTGTCACACTTGCGACTGGCATCACCTTTTCTCTGGATATTTTTCAATGGAATTATGTGATTGAAAAAGAATTCAATCCGTCGAATCAGACATTTTACAATTGTGACATTTTGAAGAACAACACACAAGGCGTAGCTGTAATAGTGCACCATAAAACAGTGGATTTGTATGGGGGACTACTACAATCATGAGAGTGCTGATTCCACTGCTCAATCTCTTGCAGGATTTCCAAGGAGTTTCAAATTTACATGATTCCCTCAGAATCCACTAAGTAGCTCAATGATGTGTATCGCACTTGATCTTAACTCATCTTCAATAAAGATACAATCAGGCGGTGGACAAGCGAGCCCGGCATCACGATAAAATTATGTTGTTTTTCCCAAACATGAAGTACCCTTTTTGAATTGACCCAATAGCCATAATGCCCAAAAACCTAATCCTGTACTGTACTTGTATTCCTTGTACACCTCGTTGGGGAATTGTCAAGTGCCATACCTCTAGCTTGTGCTTCCAAACCTCGTTCACGCTTCAATATAAGAAAGTTTAACTGATACAGCAAATAACATTCAAGTGATTAAAGCCTTGATCTTGCTGCTTAAAAAAGCCTAATGTACTTGAGCATGCACTTTATAAGTGGAGGACAAAAGGTCGAAAACACAAAACTTTTGTGATTTTCAGTACTGGTTTGACCTGCTTCGGATTTTGGTTCTTTCATTAACAAGTTTTTAAATACTTTAAGAATGGAAAAGAATTGCTATTTTACAAGGGAGGTTGCATTATGGGGTCGAGCATGATGTCCAAAGGGGAATAGTTTAAGAGTTCACAATTTTAAGAAAGTTGTAAAAGTTCTTTTAAATATCAAGCACTTGGACTGTTAGAATTATGCCATGCATAAAGAATATTAAAGGGAGAATCGCTGAGGCTTAGGAATTCCTAAAATTAGAAAGAGCTGGACAAAACATGAGCATCTATAGTTTCAGAAGTTAAGCAGTTCTCTTATTATTTATCATAACTTCATATTACAACATTATGTTTTGCAAAGTGACACTATTGTGTTATCAATCAAAAGTTCTAAGATACGAGGAAGCCAGTGCTTTCCTCTCATGTAATGTTTGTAAGCTCATCCATTAGCACTGGTAACGAAGCTTGATGTATTAATCTAATGAATAAATAAAACTCAGCAGAGAATTCTTTATACGATTTTTAATTCATTTTGCTTAGTTTGTCGTAATATCATTGTGGCTGGGAGATCACCCGAAGATAATCATATATATCTATGCATACACGCACGTACGTACATATAGTGAAAGGTATTGTCTTTTCAAAGCGATATTCATTAGATTTAGCAGGAAAATATCGATTCGAAGAAGAAAGCAAATTAAAAAAATTAATTAGTAAGAAATATTAAAATTCACGACATTCAATCCAGCTATGAAAGTGGAACATGAAACTGTAGACATGATTGTTATTACGTACTCGCAGGGCCCAGTGGGCTTATACATGACGTAGAGAAACACCAGACGTTGAAGAACCATGTAGATGTCAGCATATAATCCCTACTTTTACAGAATTTGTACATCACCATCGATCAGCAGAAAGATGAAGTGAAAGGAAAAAGGCAGATAAAAACACACACTGAGGAGGAATTACGTACAACTCCATCCAGCTTTTAGCATTTATTTAGTGGGTCTCGATTGCACGATTCCTTGCCTCTGTCACGGTGATCTTCAGTGTTGTCATGCTGATCATTCTTATCATCATAATTATCATTCTTACTGTTTTCATTGTCGTAGTTGGATTTGGTGCATACTGTTTGCTCCTCAGAAGTTATATTTGTACTCAATTTCGCAACATCCCCAGTGTGCTCTGGTAGCTTAACATCCTCTACAGCCGTCTTGTAATTCTTGTAGATTGCGTAGAGTATCATCTGAAGAACTCCAAAGACAAAACCCAGTGTATTTGGAATCTGCATCGATCCCCGAAGAAGGGATCAAAACATGACAAATATTCTTAACGATCATCTTCAAATTTCTCGTAGCTTAATGTATATTTCATGCTAATTATGTTGGAATTGTAGAGCATTTACCGCAATATAGAAGTCTTTTAAGAATAAGCCATAAAAGAACCACATGATAGCATTCAGTGTGAGGAACAAGGATAAATAAAAAGGCATAAACTCTACACTCTTGGTGCGTATGACCAGTCTCTGCAAAGTAATAAAAAAGAAATACTTGTTATTTGATAATTAAGTTGGTAAATATATCACCAACAGCCGAACACACCATATATATAAACAACGAAGTACAGTGAAATAAAAAGATCAATAATTGTATATAATATACTTACCAAAATGCTTAAAGGTGCCGCAAATACGCTGACGTTGAATGCTACACAAACCCATCCAAGAAGTCGAACTCGGGCTGATCCTTTGGCTAAAAAGTAGGAGAGAAGTAGAATCGAGCAAAATCCCCCAAAATTCAACAACAGAAGTAGCCTCAAAGTATACACCTGCAGGTTCCATTTCCAAACATTAGCAGCTTGGACTTAATTTATTTATTGTTTGTCCCAACGAAATACGTGTTTAAGAGAGAGAGAGAGAGAGAGAGTTGGGTTAATTATTGTCATACCCTAGCTTGCTTTGGTGCAAAAGCAATGTACAGAGCTAGGTAAATGGTCTCAATAACACAGCCGAAACTATTTATGGTAATGAGAAGGGAAGCGCCAGGCTTCATTGTTGCATAGTATATCCAAAGCATTGCGCTGAACAGAGAAACCACATATGGAATTGATTGAAACCCTTCGGTAGATTTCTTCTTGCAAACCCTATAGAACGTCGGTCTGCAAGGAATTTAAAATTTATACTTGGTTAGCTGTTTACGGGTCAGTACAAGTTTCTAAAATGATCATGAAAATATGAGAAAAGTTCAAATAACAAGCTTACAGTGGGGCAAGAAAAACCACGAAGGAGACGATATTGCCTGTAGCATGAAAAAGAAATTGAGATTAGATTTTATTGGATTGTTTCTAATATGCGGCATAATATATTTCCAGTAAAGTGGCAATGACATTTTTGTAACATTTCGAAGTTGAAGAAGTGTGTGGGAAATTGTAATCTCGGTATATGAATCTAGAATACCTAGAATGCCAAAGGAAAAAGCCAATGGATTTTGAGTAGAAAACATAGCCATGGCTTCAATCGATTGCTTCTCTCTCTCAAAATATGAGGATGAATATGAGAAAAGAAATAAGCAAGGCTTAAAGGAGAATCGATTGATCCCTGAACTTCCTTCACAGCCAACCCTGGATGCGTGCTTAGGCAGAGAGGTTGGTCACGTATATATAGGGGAAGATCCATGCTGTAATTGCATGAAGAAATTAAATGAATATAAGTGTAGCAAAAAAATTCGATGCATCCAACTTGACACCGCAGCAACTCGTTGTCGGTATGTAAATGACTACACTGCCAGACTTACGTTGCATACCAAAAAAGTGTCCAAATCCTAGCACAACTTTTTCATGTGACAATCCTCGTGCCACTTCCCTTTATGTTTTCAGCCTGTTTCTTCTAAATTCATTTGCCATTATATTATCACAAAGGGCCTTCAAAATTAGAGAAAGAATCTTTGTAAAAATGATCTTTAATTAATAATAAAAAAAGAATTTATTTCTTATTAATGAATAAATATTTATTATTTTTAATTAATATAATAAAAAATTTATGAAATTTACTTTTAATTTTTTCATTCACTATTAATAAATATTTTTTTTATTAATTAAATAATTTTAATACATTATTTATTTATTAAAATTATTACCATTAATCACCACCACTTAATCACCTATTAGTGCCCAGATTTCACTTGCCTCACTAAGAGCTACAACAGGTGTAAGCGACGTGATGCAAAACTGCACTATTTCCTTGAACTTGTTTTTCCAATTCCTTTTTCAATTCTGTGCTTTTTAATATCGTTAGTTATATATAATAATGTATGGGCAAAGTTTACTGGGTTCTATCTCAATGTTTTTGACTGTCACGCTTGAACAGGAGATTCAAAGCTAGCCTCTGATGTCATCTTGTAAACCCAAGTGCTTTCTCTCTTTTTCCTCCTGCTTCGATGTCATCTTGTAATAGAAAATTTACATATGCAAATATAATGGACAAAAAGATGAGGCAATTTTATATGCATTAGTTGCTTTTAGTGGGTTATTGAATATGTATTGGGGATTGCTTTAGTAGCTTTTAGTGGGTTATTGAAGTGTAGAATAATGTGTTGCACCTGAAGGGAGCAACAGGTGTAACTTTGAATGCCAGATGTTCCTGGTTACCATTATTGCGGTGTGCACATGTGGAGCGTATGCATTTCCATACGAGGTTTAGTTACTGGCATGCCAAAGCAATTATTTTAATTAACTTGCATGATTGATTGATCAGGAGAAGACATGCAAAACGACAACATGTTTCTTGTTCTACAGTCTGTAAGGATTGTAGTTTTTAATTGCTTCTTCACTATACGATAAACTTGTGATACATACATACATACATAAATATATATATTACAATTTCAGAGGAGGTTTCGAAATTCTTCCGTTCCGTACTATTTGAAGTTTCATGGATAACAAAATGGGAAAGTGCATAAAACATAGTTCATCAATTGAAGAAATTGTTGTCTACATTGAATTGGATTCCAACTTTTTGAGACTTTGACTCTAGACTTGGGTAGGCACATTACCATTGGCTTCATTGATTATGTGAAATGATGTTTTCTTTCGGAGGTCAAATAGACTGCAAACACTTGTATTTTCCCTCAATTGACTGGTTAATTATTAGGATTTGATTTAATCACAAAACAGTAATTACGTCTTTCCAATCTAATTTCAAAGTTGATACGTAATTAATCTATCAAAACTGCTCTGGAAGCTGACATATGTTTGTTCAAATTGGCGACCAGCTGGACATCACTTGTAATATTGGGGGATAGAAGATGAGAAGAAATAATCGTGTTCATATGCAGAAAGATGACGAATTATATCAGCCTTTATGCTGTCGAAGAAAGTATTATTAATTCAATAGATAAGATTTGTACTATAAAAATTGAACAAAGATTTAACCCATGTACTGTGTGCAATAAATAGAAGTGGACGGATAGGTTTTAAGCCACGATGCCATTTCCAATTTGTTGAAATTCATTTAGAATTGGCTTCTTTTCAAATGAAGTGTCTGCTGATCCGATATTAGAAGATTTGAAAGAGATAAGATTAACCTGTACATAATAAAACAAAATTAATTCCATGTAAAATACATAATCTCAATGCTATTTCTTTTCTCAGACCAAAAAGACAACTTGTTTGAAATGTTTAACATCAAGTGTTATTATTATTTATTGCCACTGTCCTAGGATGCTCTTGAAAGATTACATGCATGGACATCCATTGATTTTACAAAATTTAGAATTGTACGGTATTTCTTTCATGCATCTTTCTTGACTAAAATAATTTTATTTCTTTTATTTAAAATATATAATATGTGTTCCATATTTCTTCAAAAATTTAGAAAAATTATATAAACAAAAAAAAATCGTTTAAATTTGTGATTAATTAATATATATATATATTTTAATGTGATAAGTATTCTATTTTCTGTCCCATCATTTAATTATTAAAATTTATTTTGTTAACAGAAACAAAGTATATTATATAAATTAAAATTTATATTTTATGACATCTTCGATCTATATGTATTTGATTATTGATAATAAATATTTGTTTATATTTTTGTTATTGATCATGACCTATGTAGTATTGATTAGTTAAAATAATTATGATTTATATTCATGTTCTTGTGGACGAAAGTGGATAAATATAAGAAAAATTTTAAAAGAATTTATAAACAAAATTTTAGTATGTTATATTTTATATATTTCGTCTTTGGTATATTTTATCTTAAATCGAATTATTTTACTATCTTATTATATTTTATATATTTTTATTTAAAAATAATTTTTTTTAATTTTTATAAAATATATATATATATATATATATAATTTTTTCAAATATCAAAAATTGTATGTGAAAATATACTTAAATGGTCTATAAAAAGATAACGTTATAATAATTATTTTATTATTTTAATTAATAAAAGTAACAACTTTATTATTAAAAAAGTATTTTTGATCAATTTTTAAAAATTTTAATTTGATCAATCCCGAAAGCATGAGATGAAATTTCTTATAATTAATTTATAATTAAAAATATTTTAATTTTAAATTAAATAATTATATGAAAATAATATATAAATTTAATCTATTAAACGAGTTTATTCTATTTTTTATAAATTTACACGCATACGCATACCGTTTCAATTTGAATATATGGCAACCCAAGTCGATTACATCTCTAAATAATAGTTGTCGAATTAAGCAGTAACCTAATCACTTGGATGTTTAACAAAAAGGATCAGAATTCAAAGAAGATGATGCTGACAATATTGAATAGACTACTTTGTAATTTTATATATGATTTAGGTGCATATTTTCTTAGAAGTCTTACTATTTGAAGAGTTTCATGACGCAAAATATCAATTTTGTTCGGCGAAATTGCTCCACGTTGCAATCTAATCGCAGGTCACCATCTAATCAGGATTGCGTATTTCATCTTTACAATCTGATTTTAAGCGGATAAGAAAATGTCACGACACGAAATCCACTCAATCTTGTAACCCATTTATCTTAAAATTTCAGTCCTAAATTAACGAAGATATTGGTTTAATTTGAGCAAAAAATATACAGAGAGAGAGAGAGAGAGAGTCAAAGATCTATAGTCTATGCCATCTTTGAATTAACCTAACCTCACTTTCTCTAAGGGAGACGATGATACTTAATAATTTTCTAGGGAAAAATTCTATCTTAATTGATTTAATATTATCAAATTTGTTAAGAAAAAAGGGGGGGGAAACAATCCCAAAAACGAGATTTCCTTATTTATTTTAATTTAATTTATCTTGGGGTGGTGTGGACTCTTCAATTTGGCAAAGATGATCAAGTGGGTGGGTAAGCTTTATGTAAAGGGCAATCGGCTATAATTGCCGATCATTCAAAATAATCAACCACTTTATTATCCATTTCTGTCGGACAGCTGCTGCAATGCATGCATCATCATATTCATCTGTGATAATTGCATTTTGGTCTCTCAATCATTGCCAAACTGCATACCAAATGCCACGTACATTTTGAGTAGTGAGGATTGTATTTCCGATTTCCATACCACACTTAGGTGGTATTATATTGTTCTCATATTAATCTGTGTCGCGTCGCGTCAAACAACAAAAGAATTTGATTATGATATACACATGTCGGTTATAAATTGACTGTAACAACATAATCAATGTATCATAAACAATCCTATACATCTATTGTTACGTCAATTTTTTTTAATTTTAAATTTTATTTTGTATTTTAAATAATTTATATTACTCTATTATTTAAAATTTTATTTTAAAAATTTTAACTTCAATATAAAATGATTTAAGTTTTACGTAAAAAAATATAACAATATACGCATATATAATAGCCAAGTCATTAAATATAAATTATTAAATAATTATGCTAAAAATTAAAAATTTAACTTAATAAAATTATACGAATTACTAAATAAATTATAAAATATGTATTATTTGGTTAAATAAATTTATTGTTCTTAATATTTTTGTTGGACTTAATTTATTTTTTTTATTATTTTAAATTTACGTGTTTGTTAATTTAAATATTTATTTTTATTGAAATTATTATTTTTAGCGAAGTGAATATAAAACACCATTTTACGACCATTTTGACTATGAATTTAAGTAAATAAACAACTTGGTTTGTAGAATAAATCTCTAATCTATATAAGAAGAAGAAGACGATGATGATGAGAATTAAGGAGTGGTGGCAGAGCTTATCCATGCGATGTCATGATATCATAATATATTATGAAAATAAGAAAAGAGAAAAAGCCAACAAAAAGAAAAGCAAATGCAACTTTCTATCCAAACTTCTTGGATTTTGTCTTCTTTTTTCTCGTCATCACTTGTTGATAAGTCTCATTATTGCACCATGTATAGTGTAGACCTTTTTTCGTGCTGCCTAATAAGTGGAACGCTGTCGTTTTCATCTATAATTGAGTCGTTTAATGTTGAAAACGTGTGGAAATAGCGGTGGAAGGAAATGTGCATTTTATGAGGCATGCCGTGCATGTTGGCAAATCTGCACTGAAATTGCTCGTTTTATGAGAGATGGTAACGTCCACCGTTATCTGCTGAAGTGGCTAGCAAGTTGGACTTTGATTTCAACTCTCGGCATTACTTTCATTCTTTCTTTTCGACATTGTCATTTGGGTGGGCCTGTCATTCTGGATTGGATCTGTTAGAACTTGGCCCATTATTTATTTGGACTTTGTACTCCGAGACAGATCTTTATTTTATATATTAACCCTATTCAATCTTATTTTTATACTACCATCAAATCTTTAATTTTAAAATTAAAATAAAAACCTAAAATAATATACCACTCAATACTCTAATGGTCCGTTTGGAAGGCTGGACTGGACTGGACTGAATAATTCTTGGTATTCGCACAACAATCCTTTCGCCCTATGTTTGGAAGGCTTTGATGAGCTAAATTGGTCTGCTACAAATGCAGACTAATCCAGCCCTTGGCTGAAGCCCCTGGACTTTTTGGTTTTTGTATTTTAATAATATAATATTATTAAAATAACATTTTAATGATTTATAATATTATGTAATATTAAAATAAATTTATTATAATTTAATTCAATCTAGTACATATGAAACAATACAGCCTAGTAATGCACCCGTACTTGACAAAAATGTGGAAGTACGGACATTAAAACGAAGACTCATCAATGGGTAAGGGGTTTCACGTGCATCGCACTAGTTAAGTTTCTAGAAGTGATTCTGGAGGTGATTTTGGGTAATAGACTCGTATGGGTTTCGGGGAGAAAAGCTGGTCATGCAAGGGGGGAGAGATCAGTGCTGACATTGGTACTTTTGACTCTCAGGTTGGTGGAGGTTTTTACTTCTTTGAGTTAAAATCCAAGATGGTAAAGCGAAGACAACTACTAAAATTAAACCATGACAGAAGAGAGACAAAAAGATGATCGATCATGGAGGCAGACAATGTTTTCCTAGACAAAGAGAAAGCATGCGAACTCCTTAATTGAGTTGGGTCGGGTGATTTGTCGAGTGGAGGATTGTACCGGGAGAGACAGGCTTATTCACATTGGAAACAGACTAGGCGCTTGGATGAATGAAAGTTGATATATTTAAAATATAAAATATTTTTAATCAAAAAAATATATTTATATTTGTTATTGAATTATCAATTAGATTCAATTATTTTATATTTAAAAATAAAACTTAAAATTAATTTAATTTTTTTAAATTATAAAATACATAAACTATTCTAGTTAGTCTAAATGAACTACTGTAGTCTTTTCTACAGTGTAATACGTGGCAGAGTACTATTTTCTTTTTTGAATTTCCACAAAGTACAGCCCAAGTTAAATACATTTGGAGCCTCCTTGTTTGACACACACTGTGACGTCGTTTTGTCGGTTTTACTACCACAAAAGAAATTAGAAAAATGTGTGACACGTGTGGGAATTGAAACTGAGAGGATGAAAGTACGAGGGAATCGGATGTCTGAACCTAGCAATTCATCGCGTGCAATGTCAGAGAGAGTTGCTAGTCAATCTCAGTTGCCAACGCATATAATGTCACAGAGTCAGTCAATCTAAGTTGCTAAATGGTTTTGTCGGTAGGGAAGAATGCACGCAATATGTATGAAATTAAATACATGAAATATAGCTAATTTAACCACCATAATTGCTTTGAATTACTACAATTGCGCAGGAAATTGAAAAGTCAATGGCCTACCCTTCAATTAAAAAGAGCCGCCTTTCTCTGCTGGCTCGTTCACTCCCTCTTTTACTTTCATTTTTTTGTTCAATCCTCAGTTTCCATTCTCGTTGACCTTGCAATAATACTACATGTTTTGTATTTCAGACGGAGAGGTTGTTTTAGAGAGAGAACCTCATGGAGAGAGCGATGTATGTGGGCCCTCCCCCCTCTTGTCGGTCTCGGGAATCTGCCATCGGATCCGCCGATGAGCCGGGTCTGGTCAGAACTTATCAAGTCTGGAAAGGAAGCAATGTAAGTTTTAACTTTATTTCTTAATCTGGGGTTCTGTTATTTTATTTTATTTTTCTATGTTTTGAGATCTGAATTTTTTATTTCCTGGAAAAGAGTTTGTTGGTTTATATACCATGGCTTTGATTTCTGTTGGTAGTCGGTCAATTGTATTGCAGTGACCGGATAGCTTGATAAATTTTCAGGAATAAGCTTGTTGATGAATGGTTCAATTTCATTTTGTAGTTCATGTTCATAGTACAGCTAATTCAGACGATTAAGCGAATTCCTTGCATTCTATACCCATCAGCTTAATAATCACTTATTCTGTCAGCTATTTCGTGTGCATTAATCATCAAATCAGGTCTTTGATCTCACAGTACAAACAGCTGTAGTCTCTTTAATGCAGAACTAATTTAGGACATTGAAATTTAACGAAATCCGAGGTAGGAATCATTAATTTATATAATTATGCTGATGTTTTTGAAGTCTCGATTGTTCTATTTTGCAGCTGTTTTTTCTTCAGGGGAGGTTTATATTTGGACCCGATGTTAGATCGCTCTTCCTCACCGTCTTCCTAATTGTCGCACCTGTTGCTGTTTTCTGCGTCTATGTGGCAAGAAAGTTGATGGATGATTTTCCTCATGACTTGGGAATATTGATAATGGTCATAGTTATTGCTCTCACAGTACTTGTGAGTTGTTTTCTTTTACGGAACTGCAATTTTCTTTATTTTTAGTTTACCCATGAAATAAGTTGCCTCACTTTCTGGTACAAGTATCATTTTTGCTTGTGTTGCATGATCAGTGCAGTTCTCTTGAATTGATGGGTGAACTTGTTTTTCCAGGACTTAATTCTTCTTCTGCTAACCTCAGGAAGAGATCCTGGTATAATAGCTCGTAATGCTAACCCACCAGAGCTAGAAGGTTATGAAGGAAATACAGAAGTTAGACCCAGCCAAACTCCTCAAGTACGTCTGCCTCGAACGAAGGATGTGGTTGTCAATGGAATTGTTGTGAAGATCAAGTACTGTGACACCTGCATGCTTTATAGACCTCCCCGCTGCTCTCACTGTTCAATATGCAATAACTGTGTGGAAAAATTCGATCATCACTGCCCCTGGGTTGGCCAGTGCATAGGATTGGTAATGTTCATTTCTTAAAGGAGATTTCATACTTTGCTCAATCCAAACTAGCAGCATATGCTGAGCTCTGCTCGAAGAAAGCCCGAATTTTGCTGTTTCATCTTCTTTCTAGTTCTATTTTCAGATACTTTTTAGCTAACATTTGCATTTCTATGACAATATCTAAAATGGGATGCCTTCACCAAAATCTTCAAATTTTTAGTTCATTTGCTGATGATTACACTTCATTTTTTATGTCCATTTTTGCCTCTATCGATCAAAAAAGTGATTGAAAATTCTTTGCTGTTAAATTGATTGTTTTTAGTTTCTTGTCCAGCAATCACTTGCGCTAGCACAAGCACAAGGATTTGCCACAATCTGTCAAATTTGATTCAATGTGGTGAAATGATCTATCAATTGAAAATTTTCTTTTGATTATGTGTGCAGCGGAATTATCGGTTCTTCTTTATGTTTGTCTTCTTTGCAACTCTTCTTTGCATATATGTGCATGCATTTTGCTGGGTCTACGTCAAGAGGATCATGAACGCAGAGGAAATTTCAATATGGAAAGCAATGACCAAGACTCCAGCCTCCATTGTGCTCCTAATCTACACGTTTATCTGCGTCTGGTTTGTGGGTGGTCTAACTGTCTTTCATTCATATCTTATTAGTACAAACCAGGTAAGAAATTCATTGATGGTTCCTTGAAATCACATTTGTATTTATTGTCCTTCAACAGGAAAAGATGCATGATTCACAATAAATCAAGAAGACTTTTTCTCTCTAATTGCAAATGCAAGAATCAATGTGCTGTTTATTGTGATAAGTTTAGTCTTGGAATTTCATCTACATACACCAACGTGAGTTTTATTTTGCTTGTGAAACCTGAAATCTCGTTTTGTGTGTTTTTGCAGTCTACTTATGAAAACTTCCGATATCGGTATGACCGGCGTGCCAACCCCTACAACAAGGGGGTTATTAAGAACTTCAAGAACGTATTTTGCACCTACATCCCTCCATCTAAGAACAATTTCAGGGCAAAGATTCCGAGGGAGCCAGCAATTACATCTAGACGAATAAGTGGTGGATACACAAGTCCAATCATTAGGAAACCCGTTAGTGAGATAGACATAGAGATGGGACGGAAGCCGGCTTGGGATGGAGCCATGGGAGATGCAGATGAAAATGCTGGAAGGGTCCACAATAATGACAATCTGGATAACCATAAGGAATCGGTTGATTTAAGTAGGATCCTTCCCCCGGAGGGCTTGGAGGGACGAAGTATCTCACATCAGAAACGTTCTAGTTGGGGAAGAAAAAGCAGTAGCTTCGAAGCCTCATCTGAAACTCTTGCTTCATCCTTTGGGGAATCGATGCGGGTTCATGGCACCAACAGTGGCAACTTGACAGGGGAGAACCAGCAAGCTCAGACAAATTTTAAATTGTAAACAAACAGGAAGAAGGAAAAGAAGATTCTCTTAAAAAAGAATTGTTATGGATTTGAATTAGAGATGATTATGACTGTTTCCCTTGGGCAGTTCACGGCATCAATATGAATAGAGTGCGGGCACCTTGAAAATTTCAGTGACCTTACCCCGCCCTTTTCTTATGTGCATAATTTCAGCAGTGGTTTGGTATTACTGTGATTTATAATATGCATACACTTTAAGTTCTTAAAGGCAGAGAGGAGTTCAGGCTGTGGCTCCCATATTCTTCCAAAATCTGTCGCTTCAAGGAGTTCCAAACTATCGGAACAATCTACAAACCCAACACCTCGCTACTCCTATTACTAGGAAGAAACAGTGTATATAACAAACAAACTTCTATATATTTGTACGATTCATATAGGATTTCCTGCCGCAATAATAAATTCCCAGATTTCTAACCATAGCTATGAGCTTATCCCCTTGAATTTGGTAAGGGGACAACAAATTCTTCGCAATTTACTTGAATGGAGTTGTCAACCAAGGGTGCTTCACTGGTTCCAGATAGCCTGCAAAGACATCATCCATTTGCATATGACGAATAGCAAAATAAAAGTATAAAATGTCTGAAAAAATGCATTTTCTTAAGCAGTGAAAGTACAAACATCATTCTAGTGCATAAGTTTCCAGGGATACAATGTGAATCAGTTCAAAAATACATATTTTACTTCTTTCATGACAAAAAGACTGACAACGGACAAATAAAAGGTTCAAATCATGTAATTGGGATAGAGGGTCAATGCTTCCCTGAACTTCATTGCATTGACTGAAAGCGTTTCATGATGATAACACTCATATCTAAGTAACGCTGAGCACAGTTAGCAAGGCAAGCTGATTCACTTGAACTGAACTTACTCCCAGGTGTACTGGTGATACATTTGTCCCAGCAAACATTTGTTAGCTTTGCTACCATCTCAGTAACCATGGCCTTTTCCTTTTCTTGCTGTAAAACCACCACCCAGTTAGATAAAATCCAAAAATTTACACAACAGCGAAGGTACTTAAAAAAAATCATTATATTACATAAACGATTTGATGCAGAAGTTGAGACTTGACGGATCAGTATCTATCCCCAAATTCAAATCAGATGAGCCAATTTACCAGCATTTACTAAAGATGCAAATTTGCATAGCCTTTAAGTAAGACAACATGAGGTAAAAGATGGCCATAGGTAGTAGATACATAAGCCAAGGAAGCAACAGCCTGGCACTAAAGATAAAAAATGGCCCATCCATAAAATCATACAGATATAAACCAAATGCATTCAATAATTTAATATAACTTTTTCTTTCTTAAATTTCCGTAGCGTCCAGCAACCAAAAGATGAAATCATTTACATTTAATCCAGTTTTCACTTAAAGTGCATCAATTTATATAGCCAATAAATAACTGTGCAATAATTTTTCAACTTTTATTTGCAACAGCTAAATCAAATAAATAGTATAACAAGATGAGGGAATTGACATAAATGCCTGATGATAGTAAACATCAAACAATCAAGCTCCAGCAAAAGAACCAAACAAATCAACAAAGCAACGAGAAAACAACTTACTTCAGCATCAGAATAGTTACTATAATTTATACTGTTATCAAAAGATACATATACTACGCACTTCCAGATACCCACGTCCAAATTTTTCTTGCCCTTTTTTTTCAAATTATCAGATAATTCCCATCCCAGTTCTCTTCCTACAAGCTTGTGGCATTAAATTATACCGAAAAATAATCCAGACTACACAATTTCATCCTAAAAATTTAAATTGAAAAGCTTTTGTCGTCACCAATCCTCTCTTTCACCCTTAATGGTTTTTGCATACACAACTGACTGCATAAAAATCAGGATACCATAAAAAACAAGAATAATTTCTTGATACCATAAATCAGTACACCTGGGAGTAAGTTCAGATTACAATTTAAATTTAATTAACATAAATCAGTATACCATTTACCAAAAAACAATTCTATATACACGCATAGTGCCAAAATCCATTTTGCATTCAAAATCAAACTGAACAGCAACTCAAATTCAACTCCGTACAACACTATTCCTTTGCCGGGTGTTTCGATAGAAAAAACAGATAGAGCTTACACTGAGGAATCTCTGCATTTCAGCTGAATTAAGACCGGACGTATCCATTTTTTTTTCTGTTGGTATGGTTGGATTGTTGGCTCCGCTTAAACCCTCTCCAAATTCCAAAACCCTAAACCCAGCCGCCCAACTGCCCATGCTATTAACAGACAAAAGAATCGAATGGGTCGAGACCCTGTTACGCCCGGTACCCACTTATTTTATGGGCCGGGTATGTCGTTGCAACCGACTATTCATTTACTTGCGATCATGATTGTGATGTGATAATAAATTATGACTGAATATATATATATATTTATATTTTAAAATTATAAAAAATAAAAAATTAATTAAAATATTTAGCATAATTTTATTAAAATTATTTAAATAATTTTATTAAAATATTCAATTTAAAGGTTTCTTTGTTTAATAGGTGAATTAATCTTTGAACTCATAATTTATTTAAAAATAATAAGAATTTAATAGTGCATTAATTAAGATAATTTACACGGTCTATAATAATTAAAAAATATATATTAAAATAATACTCAATCTAAAAAGATATTAATATTTAATTTTTAATTTAAAATAATTAACATAAATTTAGATCTGTTGATCTTGTGCAATTTGATAGAGATAATTGATTGAGTATAAAATTCAACTTTCGAATTGTATAAATTCAATAAAAATTTAGTTAAGTTACATTGAATTTTTTTTACATATATTTAACTTAATTATTTAATTTTTATATACACAATTTATTTAATAAAAAAAAATAATTTCAAGGTTAGAAACTAATATTAAAGAGGAGTACAATACAATAAACATTTGGTGTGTGTATGTGTGTGTCTATATATATATATATATATATATATATATATATATATAATATATATATATAAAATTTTGGGTTTCTCCATCTGTTAATTTCCTTCTTCTTTGCTACTTTTTCTTCTTTCTTTTTTACATGAATTTTCTATTTTTTTAAATAATTTTATTTAACGATAATGTTGTCTCTTGTCTTAACATGTCCATTATCAAACCCTAGAAGCACTTACACTTCCATGTTTTTAAAATCTTAATTGTAGCCAAACAAACTTTTTAGTTAAGCATCATTCGTATAGATTGCATTTGATTATCTTTTATCTTTAAGTATTGTAAGGTCAATGATCATGGAATTTGTTTTTTTTAGAAAAAAGATAGAATCTCCCACACGATTATATAATAGACTGTTCGTATATTAGGACATGTTTGGCTTTTAAAAAGCCGTACTTGTAATGCATTAGTTACCAGGGCAAATTAAAGTTGATGAAATACAAGCAGCCTAAATGAATGCACCATGTCAAAAGTTAACTCATAAATAATTCTGATTCAGTTTGACTAGCAAATACAAGTTACTAAAATCCAAGAACACACACACATACATACATACATATATATATACACATATATATATATATATATATATATATTAAAATGGTCTTCGAATATTATACAATTCATTGTGCAACCAGTTTTACCTAACACATGCACAAAAGCGGTTCAAACACTGCATGCTCTCTCAACAAAACCTGAAGATTAAAAGCGAAATATATATATATATATATATATATATATAAGGTAGAAACGCACTAGTAGTGAAAATAAAAGAGCTGAATGCATGATAGACCACCACCCATGTGTGACATTATTATAGAATATTATTAACGTGTGATATGCTTTTGTTGCTATCGTTTCAGTTAAGCAATGACTAGCGGAAAACCATTCACATAGGGAATGCTTTAATGGGAGAGATTCTAAATTCTCAATCAAATGAATGTTACATGGAACGAGAAACCAATAATAGCAAGATCTTCGCCATGAAGGAAAGTACCAATATCCAACTTCAACATAAGAAAATGGACTGGTTTCCTTGACTTTTGTTATCTTTTTAGCTATGATTTTGCTTTTGTTTCAAAAGCACGCATGGCTTTACTATGTGGGTTTTCTTTCAAATATTCGACCCTTTTTGAAATCAACCGGCATATTTCGAAAAGAAAATTTAGGAGATCGAAGAAACTTTGCTCTTGAAACGGCCGCTACGGGATTTTGTTATATCACATGTTTATAATCCAAACTTGGCCACCCTGGAAAGTTAACTCTTTAGTTTAGGTCCATCGTAATGCGAAAAAAAAATGAAAAAAGAAAGAAGACTCAAAGACAATGCCACTAAAGAATAATTATAAGACAAGAAAGACAACGAGAAGCAAGTTGATTGATTACAAAATTAATTAGTAATTAGACCACTGCTTTGAAACTTAATTAGTAAGTCATTGCATCGGTGGTATTTGTTAATGCATCCGTTGACACAAATGCTTAAAATCAGTTGGTATTCCCACATTAAAAAAACTACGAGAGAGGGCCAGTCCCAAAAAATCAAAATAAAACTGCTGTATATATGAATGATTTAACAAATTGAAGAATAAGTTTTGTATTCCTATATTCTTTGATTGAAATATAAATAAATCATTTAAGTTTTTAAAATTTTTTAGAACAAAAAAAAATCAAACTAAGACTTCAGTGAGGACCCATCTCTCATCATACAACTATCTAATTAATTATCCAACATTAATTGTTAATATATATATACACACACACACACACATATAATTTGTCATTTATATGAACTGTTAGAATATAGACTTCAAATATAATCTAAAATGAAAGAAATTAACGAATACTTCATGATATGTGTCTCAACATTTCCATAAAGAAGGGCCTCTTTTCTTCTTCGCTCTCTTTATCTTCTACCATGCTTGCTATAAATACTAAGCATTTGTTGCTTGTCGAGCTACCCTAGTATCTCTTTTCTGACGGCCAGGATATACAAGTGATAAGTGCTAATTCTTTGCAGGAACATTAGGATTTATACAGAGTATGGACAAGTTTCAACTTGTTAGGGATGGAGCGATCAGATTGCCTCCTGGTTTTCGATTCCAGCCAAATGATGAAGAGCTTGTGTTCCAGTACCTGAGGTGCAAGATCTTCTCCTTCTCCTTGCCTGCACCAATCATACCCGAGATCAATATTTGCAAGTACGATCCCTGGGATTTGCCAGGTAATTAATAAAAAGTAAATGTATTAAGTTGTTGACAGTAACAATGCAGTTCATTAATAAGTTATCTATATTCACGCAAGAATTTTTTTCCATCAATAATAATGTTGAAGTCTTTAGATGTAACATTGGTTTTGTTTGTGTTTAGGTAACTTGGAGCTAGAGAAGTATTTTTTCAGCAATAAAGAAGTCAAGTATCCAAATGGGAACAGAATCAACCGGGCAACTGCTTCGGGTTATTGGAAAGGAACTGGCTTAGACAAACAAATTCCATCTTCATCAACCAGGAGCCAAATGGTGGGGTTGAAAAAGACTCTGGTTTTCTATAGAGGAAAGCCACCGCATGAATCCAGAACTGATTGGATCATGCATGAGTACCGCCTTGTTAGCGTTGTGACTACAGGTTCGAGCTTCCCGCCGTCAGACAACTCGACCCAGGCAAGTTTCAGGACGTACATTAATATTTTGTGTCTGATGTATAAACCTACAATCTCTATCACCAAAAGGAGACAAAAGCTCATATTTTAGTTTGATTATCTGCAGAATTATTTGAGAGAAATGGAAAATTGGGTCATTTGTCGTGTGTTTTTGAAGAAAAGAAGTGTGAATGATGGGATTGGACAAACTAGAAAGGATATCAAAAGGAAGAATGGTGTGGCAGAACACCCTCAGTTTTTTGACTTTATGATGAGAGACAAGTTAGGTTTAGGTCCTGCGATCTCTTCCTCTTCATCCTCTTCAAATTGTAGTGGTATGAGTGAGGTCTCTTCCAATGGGTCAGAATATGACGATCAAGGAAGCAGCCGCAGCAGCAGCCCCAACATGTATTGAAATATTGCTTCCGCAAATTCTAACTTTTTGGTCTATGGAGGTTATTTTTCATGTCTTGCCTTTTCTATTCTATAGTCCATTGAAGCAAATGGACATCTCTTCGAAATGAAACACATCGAATGATTTTAAATGTGAATTAAGCTAGTTGGTCAATGAATTATTTAACTTTTGCAATAACATTGCGTACGCAAGAGGTGGTGATGCTTACTGCTTCCAAGAATCTTCAGCTTTTCAAACACAGGCAATGGAATTTTTCAAAGCAGATGATGTTGGTATCGTTTATAAAAGGAAGCAAAAGCATACATCTAACTTTGTAGAAAGAACCTACTTTATCCGGAATAATACAACTAGCAAACTAGTCCAAAATCAGATCCCATATAATACCAAGAATGTCAGCACATGGGGTTCACTTCGGATTCTGCAAGTTCTCAAGTTTTCAGAAGTAAAATTTCTCTTAAAGGCAAATGCATATGTATGTATTCTTTGTTTTGAATCCTTGTACCTTCATTGGTAACATACATACTTTTGCATGGGATAATCAACAGAAAATTATTAATTCGAATGCCCTATATTTAATTTTCCTTTTAGGAGAATTTATTCAATATATATACTAGAAGAATTATTTTTGTTATTATATATGCTCTTGATTTGTAATTAGTAATTAATAAAATAAAAATTGTTAATAGCATGGTAAATATTACATACATGAAATTGCCCTAAATTCCATTAGAACAAATTAAGAAACATACAGTCATTACACCATTAAAATTGAGTTTAGAGCTCTGAAATTAGAAATTAAGTCCTTATTAGTGTTAGAAGAATAAAAGATATATTTAACTTTTGATATATTTTTTTCCCCACTAATTTTATCAAACTGGGTCCTTGAGAGGGATGCACTTCCCATGAATAGTTGTCACCAATTAGTACTTGGAATTAAGTATTCTAAGAGTGTGTTTATTTTTTGAAATTCACAAAGGAAAGGAAATGAATTCTCAAAGGAATAGATTTTTTATTTTTATTTAGTTAGAAGAATAGAGGGGAGAAAGAGGATGTTTTTTAAGAAATCCTCATTCCTCCAAGTAGAAGAATAGTGATTCCTATATCTCAAAAATGAAAATTATGATTCTCCCCTCTAAAATGATTAAATTTCTAATTTTATCTCTCATTTGTATATTTTATCATATATTTTTTTTATTTTGATTAATTTAATATAATTAATTTTTAATTAACTAATTTTAAAAAAAATAACATAATATTATTTTATTTTATTTTTGAAAAATATTATAATGAAGGTGATTTTTGTAATAAATTTTTATACGTAATATTTTTGGAAAATATTTTATAATGCATAGTTTTGCATTTTTATTTCATATAGGTCATTTTTGCATTTTTTTGTCAGTGTGCATTGCTGTTGGTCTCCATTATGTTTTGAGATGGTTTGGTACTAGTCAGTTTAAGGACTTAGCTAGTTGTCACATAAGCTTTGGACTATGGATTATGGATCTTAACTGTTCTCATATTTCTTATGTGCCATGAATTTTCTTGTATACGTCTACGGAATTCATTCCTCAATGTAAGCATCCACGTCTAGACTCCGACGAAATATATAAAACTTCAAGTTGCGGTTTTAAGTTTGGGATGGTTAATTTTGTGTTTTCCCTTCCTTTTTAAGCAGAGATTTTCCTTTGAATATTCCTTAACCTTTCTAATCCAATTTGCTTCCAAAAATCACAACGGGTATCTTGGTTACTTTGATTTGTGATTAATTTTTTTTTGGAATCACCAAATTTTTTCTCAAAAACCTAACTGTAAACTTTGCAAGATGTTAGTGGTTACAGTTTTAAGCTTTGAATGTGTAGTTCATAGACTTATAGAAGTAAAAAACAATTACTATTCTAATTACTGTGATTACAAAAATTTTTGTTGGTAAAATCATCAGTTATAAGTTTTCTCCTTTTAGTAAATTTTTGAGTATTGCTTAGAGAGTTTTTATGATCTAAAGAGTTCTCCATAAAAAAAATTTTATTAATAAATTTTTATGTTTTATTTTTGTTAATTACTTTATTAACTATTTTGATTGAATATGTTGTTAGAATTTATTTGTAGTGGGATTTAGGTGATAGTTTAGAGATTTATTAGTTTTTAATTTATATAAGACGTAGTAAATTTTGACGTATTTTAATTTGTTAATTTAATTTTTTTTTAATTTTCACATCAAACAACATTTACCATCCCAGATATTTTAGGGTCTAGACTTAGGCAACTTCATTTCCTTTCTTTATTCCATTCCATTCTTTAAAATGAACACACCATTAAGTTGTTATTTTATTTAATTTTAATAAACCAATGTCTTCAGATATAGATTGAAGCTTTTCTCACTTCTAATCAATAAAACCAAAGTTTTTTTTTCTAATACCATTGTTCCCTTATCAAGAAATACATGAATATTAAAAATATATGAATAATATATTTCTTGAATGACAAATAAAGAAATTATTTCGGAAAAAAATTTGTTGATATGATCACACAAGGAAGAGGGAAAATATAAAAGGGAAAAGCAAAAGGTTAAAGAATATAGGGATAGTTGCATAAAAAAGAGAAAAACAGTAAAAAAGACATTTAAGACCTCAAAATAATTTCAAATAATCTATATACTTATTTTAATGAAAAAATTGTGTGGTCTTAAAGAGCTAATAATCTTGCCTCTATATATCTAGGGGCATGTCGGTAACCCTTAAAATTACAAAAAAAATTTAATTCTTAGGGATTATCTACAATATATTTCATATACCTTGTAAATTTTTTAATAGGTCAAGTTTTACGTTAATATTTTAAATTATTTATTGCATGTTTCAAGTTTTGTGTTAAATGATGTAAGGTATATTGAATGTATATTAGTAATTTCTCAAGTCTTAATTTTTTAGATTAAAAATCTATCAAGATTTATGAATGAATAAATGCTTAAAATATACTAACTATTTAAGGTCATTAACGACTTCTATTTTTAAATTTTCTTTCACCTTTTCTTTTAGTATAATGTTAGATCTCTTCTTTTTATACCAAACTTTTTTAAAAAATTTGTTTATATCATAATTCATAATTTTAATCCTAATATTAAAATAATATGCATAATATCATATCTATTATAAAATTAGATATATGTTAAATAATATGCATAAAATCATATTAAAGAACATTAAATTATATTTATTTTTATACTTTTTTTTGTTTAATATACAATTGTGTAAATCCTTTATTTTTACACTAATTTTTGTTTTTAATTTAATTATATCTATAATTTATTAATTTAAATTATAACATTAAAAATAATATTTTCTCATAAAATTAAATAGTATTCATAATATTATATTAAAAAGCATCAAAATGTATATTTTAAAATTTTCAAGTACAATATAACAAATACTAGTTAACATTTTATAGTTTGTGTAAACCTCTTGTAGAGTGACAAGAACAAAAATAATTAGAAGATAAAAATAAAAATATGTTAATTAATTATTAAGAAAAAGAGAGAGAAAAAAGAAAAGAGAGATGATATTTAAAAATAGAATACATTAATAATCCTAATTAATGCAAGAATCATTTCATCCAATTTCAACCCTTGATAGATTGTTATTGTAAAAATTTGTGTAAATTTAGAGGATTAAAATTAATTAATTTTTTTACATGAATTCTTAACCTTTAGAACGACCTATGAAGAGTGAAGATTAAATAAAATAAATGTTTAATTTTATTTTATTTTTTTGTAATTATTAACTGAGCTCATTAGTATTCCTAGTTAGTCTCACTTTCCTTGTTCACAGCCCCTCTCACTCTCCAACTTTGAAGCATATGCAGTATTATGTAGTTTGAACTAAGAAAATAAATATTTTTCTTAACATTCTTTAATACGATACGATACATATCATTTACAAATATTCAAATCGGAATAATACTAATTTTTTTTATTTTTAACGAAATGTTCTAAAAATTAACATGTTATATCCTTATTTACATTCAATGTTCACAGATATTATATATCGTTATTTACAGGTTGCTAAATGAAGGACATCATGTTGATTTTGAGATTGTACATGACAAAATTTGACCATCTCAAGTCGCATGAAATTTAAATTTTGTTGCAAATTAACTTAGAAGCATGAAAAGAGAATCTTTACACCTTCTTGTTGTAATGCAAAGCCAAAGCAATGAAAGAAAACGAACTTACTTTCTGTAAATCACTCTCCCCCCCCCATATGTATGTATGTATCAATTAATGTCAAATGAAGTACGTAATAAAATATTCCAAAATCTGCCGGTCGAGGGGTCAGAAATTTCTTCATAATTCCATCCCTCTTCATTCTCCCACTGTCGCTAATAATAGGAATTGAGTTATAGCTGGAAATACAGATAGGCATATGTATCGGATTCATCCCTTTGAATATTTGGCAAAATTAATTTCCAGGCCTGGTTTCTGTTCAAACAAACACTGTTATTCCTTTGTACATAGTGTCGTGTCTGGCAAAAGTAAAATTTGACCCTTACAATTCACTTAATTTTTTGTTTTTTATTTTTGGTTTCAACTGATTGAGTAAAAAGAGAAGAAAAAGTTCCCAAAACTTGCAATTTCAGGACACTGTTTTTCAAATCAAAACACCAACATTCGTACTTGCTACAAAACCAACATCAACAACTGTAAAACACAGTCTGTACGTCTATGACATATCCATTGGAACTATATGCATGATCATGTAATATTACCTGGCAAACGTAACCGTCGTCAAGCCTCCCTTTCAAATTCTCCAAAAAATCTCAATATCTCTATTCGTCTCTTTCGCCATCAATTTTGGCATTCTTCTTCTGCCCACCTTCTGTCCTTCTCTCAATATTCAGGGTTTGCTATTTGATCGTCAATAATGGGTTGTGGACAATCAAAGAATGACCCGGAAAGGCAAGCAGGGGTTGCTAAGCCCATCCCACTTCTTCGTCGTCGAAGAAATGAAGGTTCGAGTATAAACCTTTCGAAAAAAGAGTTGCTCAAACATGGGGTTCATCGAGAAGACGAGCAATCTTTATCCAATTGTCACTCTGATGATGAAATTGAAAATGATAAAAAGAGCGTGGCTTCCCGAGAAGGAAGTGCAGGGCAGCCTGCACAGGTGGAAGAAAAGAAAGAGAGCAATGCAGATAATTTGGAAGAAAAGAAAGAGGATAAAGTTGATAAGTTGGAAGAGACGACAGAGGAGAAAGCTGATAAGTTAGATTTGGAAGAGAAGAAAGATCAGGAGAAAGCAATGCTGGCAAAAGAAACTGATGAGGAAGAAAAGAACGAAGAAGAAAGTGAAGGTGAGGGAAAGCTCAGCGATTGTTATCTATTTCTCGAAGGCTCGCCAAGCTTTAGGGTTTATTGTGTTGATCAATCGTTCGACAACGTCAAGGATGACACTGAAAGTTAGTTTTTTTTTGTTTGCTTTTTTGGGTTATTTCAATCTCTTTTTCAAATTTATTTATACAATTAATTAATCACCAATGCCATTCTGCATATGTGCAGGTAAGAAAGATATTTGAAAACGAGTCAGACCAAGAGCTGCAGGTTGTTGACAGTCGGATAGCTGCATCTGTGGATTCTAAAGAGGTAGTCGCAATGAGATCCTTTCTTTATGATACACCCTTAGGTTTTTTTATTCTAATATGTAAAACATCCAATTAATTAAATCGACTTAATCAGGTCTTAACATTTCTTCTGTTTTTTTGCCTTAACCCAGGTCTCGGGGAAGAGGAAGAAGAAGGGAAAGAAAGGAAAAGGATTTGGCAAAGTAATGGGCAAGGGAAAAACAGGCACGGTAAAGAATCTATTCAACGTCAACTCATGCTATCACCGCAGCCACCATGACAGCACCAGACTTCTTGCTCAAAATTAATGTAACCGATTGATTAAGCTAGGAAGCCTTTGAAGGAGCCTTTACTTTTTCATTTTTGGTCATGATCAGTTCTTGGGTTTTATTTATTTTTATTAAAGTAAAGATAGGAATAGTTTGCGTGATCAAACTTTATGAGCTGCACAATCTTATACAAATTAATTGTTATGTCTCCTATGTAAGAGTTTCCAAAGGACAGGAATAATGATTGAGATAATTGAATTGTCGTAGTAGTTGACATATTAAACTTGGTGTTGTATGTGTGGGTGTGTGTGTTACGAATTTAAAGTTATTTTATATATTCAGCCAGCCAACAGAAACAGAGATCCGGAATACAAGCACAGAATAAGATATAAAATCAGCCATTTAGAAACTCATACAATCTTACAAATTCAGCAACTACCATACACCATAATATATTAATTAATCAAAACAGAAAGAGGGGAGGAAGAAAAGCAAAGAGAAGTTTCTGGCGAACACCTATTCAGAGGGGAAAGCAGCAGACAGGAACTCCTCATCTTCCTTGAAAATCTGCAAATTCTTGGACTCTATAAGATACTCAACTGCTTCCTCATCAAATTCCAGCACGAACGCCAACTTAATCAGCTCAGCGAGTGCATTTGTATGATTCACTCTTTCCCAGAGGATTCCCTTGGATATGATTTCTGACCGGTCTGTTGCATATTCAATGAGTTTTTTGTTTCCACCTGACTTGTCAATCTTCTTCTTTGTGAAAAGCTTTCCACTCTGTCCCACCGCATAGTTTGGGTTGCTCTTACCTCCGCAAACTCTCCTGTAGACAATTTTAAACTATACCTTATTCTAATAGGCTCAGCAGTCTCCAGAATGGTGAGATTCAGGAGGGATATGACAGCTTCATGCCTCTTTGCTGCTTCAAATTGAAGAGAGGGACTGGAAAGAAACCCAAGAACGAGTTTAATCAGCCCATTGCCAATACAAAAATCCTTTTGATTCACATGCCTGAGTTCCAAACCTTCTCCTAAAGATAATTGTTTCTTCTGTACAGATTCAGAAATAGTGCGAACACCAATTTTCCTATATAATTCCAGCAACTTAGTCCGAGGTAAATCAGGCAAGCTAGGCTGAGGATACCAGACAAATACTGCTTGTGGAGAGGATTTTGTGAAAAGATGCTTTAGTTGAAGGTCGTCAGCAATGAAAACGTCCCACTTGTTGAACAAAGAAATAGCATGCGTGCCTGAATTAACGGGCAGCTTCACCAAGTTGTCTGTGAGAAGTTTCTCTGTCATCGAAGTCCAGTGCTCCACGACAAAGCCCCAGAATGCACAACACTCTGCATTGGACGATTTGTGTCCCGAACTTTCCCTAACTGTCCAGAGGTTGCAGTAATCATCCATTAAGGGACTTGGTTTAACACAAAAAGCAACTGTGAAGAAGCTCAGTAACTCCTCGTAGTGTTTCTCCAATATATTCAACTCCGAACTGAACAGACCATATTTGTCATGTAAAACGCATTCTCCAGGGCTGACCCACTGCCCTTTCTGACTTCCATCAGGGATCCAGATCATTCTGGGAGCTTCGCTGTCAGCCTTCCAGTTAAATGCTGCCAAGAAATTATATATGCGAACAATAGTGGAAAAGTCAGTGTGGAAACCAAGGTGGCTGGCAAGCAATGGACATCCTTTTTCTATATCAACAACTACTCCTATTAGCATTGAGCTCTTTTCTGTAGGACTTGATTTCCGAGCCATAAAACTCTACATCAATGAAAGGTCCATCTGTCTGCTTCAAATATTTTTTCCACCTGGAATCAAACAACAAACAATGGCTCGGGCTACTAAAACCAGCCGAACCATAAGTCTTGAACCATTCTCGTGAAACTTTCTTGTCAAAAGAATCGGGTAAAGCGTAGTTGTTCTCTTTCAAAAACCGAATGCATTTGAGCAATGAAAGTAAATTTGCATCGGTGACGTTGCAAGGATCCTGGGGAATACAAAGACCAGCGGCTACAAACTTTACACCATCTTTCAATTCTACAACAACTCCCATGCTCTTCAGCTCTTTTTCATATCATGAATGGCCTGGCCATGGAATCGGTCACTGTCATCAATAAAAGGAAGCACAGTAATGGGGGAGATAAATCCCCAATCGGACCAAACAGAATGCAATCTTCCGGAGATCAATAATCACCAAGTTGCGTCCGCAACCATTTTTCCTCATGGAAGCACTTTTTAATTTCAGGTGGAAATTTATGAGACCCCTTTAGCTGTCTGTAACTTGACAAATGAAATAACGTGTTCTTTCGAAATTGAAGACCAAGAGGCATGGTTCCTAAAAAGGCAAACAAATTTTTTGACAGCCTCCTCAAAATCCACTTCAACCCCTAAATGTTTCAACTCCCTTTTCCAAGAGAGAATGTCGCTTCCATAGAACTTTTGATCAATCATAGGGAAACCATCGAAAACCTTTAAAAGAGAACCCCAATCAGGATCAGACAGAAAACATTCACCTGGACTCTTGTAACCAGCATTTGTCTTCAACCATTTGGCATCTCTAAGCAATTTAACGAGTTTGTCGGAGGAACTTAAATGATGCACGCATGCCAGTACCAAAAGAACAGCTTCAGCGCTTAGATAAGTTGTTGAAGGCAATTTTAAACAGTCAATAACAAGCTGGTAATTTTGATTGAAACCAACTATAACGCCAAGCAACTGGAGTTCCACTTTGAAGCAAAGGATTTCTTCACCGTATTCATTTTGATCAATGAAGGGAATGTCACTAATTTGTGATGTAACTTCCCACTCCTGATCGTATAAAATAGATGTCACTTGTGACCTGTAACCGTGGGATGTCTTCAGCCAGTTTCCTTCTTTGACACTCTGAATGAAGCCATCCGGTGGAAGATACTGTTCCGTCAGAAATTTAATAAAATTAAGTATTGAAAAAACGTTGTCTCTGGTGACAACGGAGGATGAAGCAAGCAACATGAGACGCTTTCCAATGAATTTACATGCTTCTCTATATTCGAACATGACTCCAACAGTCTTCAGCTCCTCCGTGTACTCATTTATACATTCACCATAAAAACTCGCATTTACCAAGGGGATATCAACAAGCATCGACCCCTCCAGCACAACATTCCCCAATGAAGAAGGAAGAAAAAAAGATTGTGACGGTGGTCTATTACTAGAAGAGCAGCCGTTGACTGCCAGCCAGCTGCCTGTCTTAACGCATGTCAGAAACTTCACTGGGATGCGATTACCCTTGTATTTGAGGTTTTTAATCCAATCCAAGTGCAGAAATGCGTTTTCCTTGGTGAGTTGATCAGAAAAATCTGAAATACCAGCATTGGGAGGAGATATATCTGGAATATCAGAAGCTGCAACTTGGCGCATTAGGAAATCCATGAACTGCTTTTCACGTGTACTTTGCCAAGCAAAATTGCCAGGACGCAAGTAATCTTCCCCCAACTCAATATAGCCTTCTTGTCTCCATGGGTTTGAAGAATCAATCAATTACGCCCATTTGTTTCCCTTTGCAGGTACAAGAACGCCATTCCTTGTTGTGTTCACAGCCCCATCATTATCTACAAGTGGCATAAGCCTACACAGATGATCAACCTCCCTTAATGATAAATAATCCCTTGAAAATGAGTGATATAAGAAATGAGCGCAAGATTCCGGTCATTGTAGAGATGATCAATGAGAAGTTTCGCACAATCATATGTTTCGATAGTAACAACCTCCACTCGGCCCCTTAGCCATTCCAATACAACTTCCTTCCTAGAACATGATCGAATTGCATCATAAGTGCTTTCTTGCATGAAAAAACAATTGGCCTCGCGTCTGAATTCCCTTTTCCAATCAATAAACCACGATTGCTGATGTGCTAGAATCGATAGACACACTACCCTCTGACTTTAGTGTGCGGTTGCATTAATACTGCACAAAGCCACTTTCCCATCCCGATCTATGTATTTTATCAAGGGTATATTGCCAATGTTGGTAGTGCAGAATTTGGATGTCCAATTTTCAGCCACAAAAAGGAGAATTTCCGGATAAACATCCTAGGAAACTCCCCATACGAGATCAGAACTTTGGATATACTTTGCATACCATTCATTGTTGACTGTTTCCACTCCCAAGAACTTCAGTTCCCGATCATACTCTTCTCTGTCGAAAGAAGAATTCAGGACTATTATTCCATGGCGAGACAGATTTTTCAAGCTCGCTCCTAGATCTTTTGCCTTCTCCAGAATATTCCAAAAACGGGGCATTAGCCTTCCCACTTCACGGGGTTTGTAAAAGAATTTCTGCTTCGTGCATGACTCACTCAGAACAATATCTTCTTCCACCAACCGTGTTCTAATTGATTCTCTTACAGCATTCAACTCTTGATAGGAAGAGCTGTTGACTGGCAAGAAACGAAATATTCGAGTCAAAGTAGAATGTCTTGGTCTCTCAATTGCACCAATGATATTAATGCACTGACAAAAGCAGAGGGCACACAGTTGAGAATCCCTAGGTTCCATTTGTCATCTAAGAGTATTTTTTCCCTCGACGATGGTAGAAGAAAATCTGCATGAATTATGAAGGGAAAGTTTGTAACCATATCGGTTGGAAGAAATGCATAGATTCCCGGACCCGAAGGGTTTGTTCCTCTCTGTACACGCTGACCATATGGAAATGCCAATGTGATCACCCACTCGTCTATTTCCATTCTCCTCTCCACTCTATTTTCCTGTTTGACAGGAAACTTCTGCCTCCACATAGTAGAAGCACGTGCATTCTTCATCAAACTCCTCACCATTTGCTGATAAACGGATTGTATACGACTCAGCATCAATGCTCTTCCTTGTCACCCCATCCGTCTCACTGTTGATAATTATTGCACTGCCGGCTTTGAGCCTGGGATCCTCATTATCTTCCCTGAAAGAAAGTCGCTTAATCTTGGAAAGGATAACAGAAGTTCAGGATGAACACTTAAGAGCTGCTTCTTGACAGGCTTGACTTTATCTGGCTTCAAAGGCAATGCAAATGTCTTGGTTGGAAGGATAGAACTTGAGCCATATATTTCCTGTATGTCAAACAGAGATGGATTCTCCTCGACCCATTCGGGAACTACGTGCCCAAAGTAGCAATGCGGCCACGGCTCTTCACTGAACCTTATTTGATAACCATTTGCTGAATATGTAAGTCTGAGAAGTGATCAGAAATACAATCTTGAGCCCAATCCCTGCAATTTCCGAAAGTATAAAGATGCGCACGCACACACACACAATATATATAAGTAAGAGTATTGGAGAAAATAAGAGTGATTTAAGGAACCTTTCTCGCCAACATAGTCACGTTTTCTGTTGCCTTTCTTGGTGGACATTGCAACACTGCAAATGGATTCAATATTCTTGGCAGAAAATCCTTTCTCATTGTTGAAGATGAGCAATGTAGCTGGAGCTCCGGTGCCGGTTATATCACGACGAGTTATCACAAATTCCAGCGACGGATCCACCCCTTCCGGATACTCGTTATCTTCTGCATTCTGTCAAGTAAAGGTTCTTTAAAGTACTCTTAGTGCCGACCGACCTGTTAACCCCCTCATTTCCTTGTCACGTTCTCGATTAAAATCACTTGGAAATGCAGTAGTAAAAGAATCTTGGATGAAATCAAATTATACAGTAATGTACTTTAAAATGTTCGTCTTATCTATTTTAACTAAAATCAACGTAGTGGTGGAAAATGCATGCATGCATGATAACCATAAATTATACCAATGCCGTTACATGAACATGTAAAACAAATATGTACGAGAACGAGAGGTTGAGACCTGAATGAGTTCCATAAGAAAGTGGACATCCTTGGGGTAAAGTTCAGCAGAAAGAAGCTTAACAGCTAGGTGAAATTGCTTTAACACGCGATTGCTGATCCCTAGATCACTTCCTACCACGTACGTTTTTCTGATCTCCTCGATGTGTTCTTTCCGCGTCGCCATGGGTGTTTGCAGTTTCAAGTGCAAAGTTGCGGGGAGCTTCACGGAGACAAAACCGTTTGCTCTTGCTAACCAAGTGAACTGAGGTAATTGCCTTTGTACGGAAAGAGAAAACTTTGGACGCTCATTCGACCACGTCCCGATGCGAGCTTTGATTTATTTTCCAAAGTTGGGTGGAATATTTATTATTGAGGCAAAAGTTTGACTTGTGGATGTTCATTACTAAATATTTCTTCTCAATTATTTCTAAGTTCTATCATATCATCAGTCACAGAGCTCATGCTTGGTAAGTAGTTGTATAGGTAAGTTAATATTAATGTTGTGAGTCCAAATACAATAACAATAATACTAGGGGTACCAATTTTATTAATATAATTAAATGCGATAAAATTATGTTATTATTTTATATTTTTTTATAATTTATTATTATTTTTTATTTTTATAATAATAATATAAAATTGTCCTATCAATTTACATCTATAATTTTGCATACAAATATGTTGATATATATAAAATTATTTATACAAAAAAATCAAGTGCAAATTCAACAAGTAAATTCAATGTGCTTGAATTCATTTGGATTAAGTAAAAATTATCAAAGCTAATCAGTAATTGAGTTATTGAATCCTTTAAAATTTAAAAGAATTTTGAGATTTAATAATACGAAAAAGTGTATATTTTTTGCCAAAATAACTTTACTACGAGTTAAATTGTATGTTCCAAGCATCGTCTCATTTTCAATTTCAAATCAATTATTTTCATCTCAAATTCGCTCAGTATTTCTAAGACAAGGGTATAAAACATAAGCCTTGTATAATCTAAGCTATGTAAACACTACGATTCATGTAAATTGGGACTCGAAACGACCTAAAGTTGTGATCGTTCGTGGGGAAAGAAGAGAGGGGAGACAGAGGTAAACAAAATAAATTAAGCAAACACTACAAATATAGAATTACACACAGAGGAAGCTAATTTGGATCAGTAATTAAGCAACTGATCCAATTCTTAAGACATTCAGTAAGCTGTTAATAAAACACACCATACGCCACACAACAAACAAAATAAATTATGAAAAATATAAGCACACACTGGTGGACAGGAGAAAAGAGCAGAGTTTAGATCACCGACTCAGGATCAGCAGGAGGGAAAGCAGCAGTCAGGAAATCCTCATCTTCCTTGAAAATCTGCATATTCTTGGACTTCATAAGAAACTCGACGGCTTCTTCATTGAATTTCACCAAGAAAGCCAACTTAATCAGCTCAGACATTGCATTCCTGTGCTCTTCTCTGTCCCAGAGCACTCCCTTGGATATGATTTCGGCCAAATGAGTTGCATATTCAATCATATTTTTGGGACCGTCGGACCTGTCAAACTTCTGAGTGAAAAGCTTTCCATTCTTTCTATCCCAACGTATCATTTGGCTTGCTCTCACATCCACAATTTTCCCTGATGACAATGGTAGAGTATACCTTACAGAAATAGGTTCTGCAGACTCAAAAATCGTGAGATTCAGAAGGAACTTGACAGTTTCATGCCTTTTTGCGGCATCCATCTTAATAGCAGGATTAGTCAGAAACCCCAGGATGAGTTTAATCAATCCTTTGCCAACCAGAAAGTCCTTTCGATTCACCTGCTGGAGCTCCGCAACTTCTGCTAAGGATAACTCTTCCTTCTGTACGGATTCGGAAATTGTGCGAACCCCAATTTTTCTGTAAGTTTCCAGCAACATAGTCCAAGGCAAAGCAGGAATGCTAGGCTTAGGATACCAGACAAATAGCGAGTGAGGAGAGGACTGTTCGAAAACATCCTTTAGCTGAAGGTCATCAGCAAGGAAAATATCATGCTTGTCCAACAACATAATTCCATTGGAGCCTGAATCAACGGGAAGCTTTACCAAGCTGTCAGCAAGAAATTTCTCCGTCTTTGAACTCCAGTGCTTCAGAACACTTACCCAGAATGCACAACACTCCTCATTTGACAGTTTCTGTTCTGAACTTTCCCAATCCTTCCAGAGGCTGCAATAATCATCAACTGAAGGATTGGATTTAACACTAAAAGCGCCTGAGAAAAAGCTGAGTAACTTCCGCTCATAGTGTTTCTCCAATACATTCAACCGCGAACTGAAAAGACCATCTTTGTCATGTAAAACGCATTCTCCGGGACTGACCCACCGTCCATTCTCATTTCCATCTGGGATCCAGATCCTTCTGGCGGCTTCATTGCTGGGCACCCACTTCAATTCTGCCAAGAAATTATAGATTCGAACTATAGTGGGAAAGTCGTTGTGGAAATCAAGGTGTCTGGCAAGCACCGGACATCCTTCTTTTGCATCGACAATTACTCCAATTGTATTGAGCTCCTTTTTGAAGGATTTAATTTCAGAACCATAAAACTCTTCATCAATGAAAGGTCCATCTGTTCGCTCCAAAAGATATAATTCCCACAAGGAATCGAACAACAAGGACTGATTCGGGCTACTGTAACCAGCACCACTGCAGGTCTTCAACCATTTTAGAGAGACTTCCTGGAAAAAAGAATCAGGAAAGGAGTAATTCTTCCCTTGTAATATCCGGATGCATTTCAGCAGTGAAAATACATTTGCACGCGTGATGTTGCGGGGATTTGAGGGAAAATGTAGACCAGCAGCCACAAAATGTACTCCATCTTCGAGTGCGACAATAGTTCCCATATTCTTTAGCTCCTTTCTGTATTCATGAATGTCCCTGCCATAGAAACGGACATCAACGAAAGGAAGCCGAGTAATTCGTGAAATAGGTTCCCAATCTGGACCAAACAGAATACAATCTTTTGGAGACCTATAATCACCTAACCGGGTCTTCAGCCATTTTTCCTCACGAATACATTTCTTAAATTCAGAAGGAAATCTATGATCCATTCCCTTCAGCTTTCTGTAACATGACAGAAATGACAGAACTTGATCTTTTGAAATTGAAGATGTAGAGGCCTGCTGCTTAAAATGCTTAACAAATGCTTTGACAGCATCCTCAAAATCCACAAGAACCCCTAATTGCTTCAGTTCATTTTTCCAAGAGACGATGGTGCTTCCATAGAAACTTTGATCAATTAGTGGGAAACCCTTGAAAACCCCTAAAAGACAACCCCATTCAGGATCAAGCAGAAAACTTTCACCTGGAGACCTGTAACCAGCATTTGTCTTCAAGCATTTTGTATTTCCAAATGCTCTAACAATTTTGTTTGAGGATCCTGAATGGCGCATGCATGACAGAACCAAAAGAACAGCATCAGCTCCGAGACAAGTTAAATGTGGTGGCTGTTTCAGGTTGTCAATAACAATCTGGTAATCTTGATTGAAACCAACTGTAACACCGAGCAACCTGAGTTCATCTTTGAAGCGAAAGATTTCGTCACCATAGTAAACTTGGTCAATGAACGTAATGTCACTGAGTTGTGATGCAACTTTCCACTCCTGATGATATAAAATAGATCTTACCGGTGACCTATAACCATGGGACGTCATTAGCCAGCTTCCTTCTTTGACACTCTGAATGAAGCTATCCGGTGAAAGATGTTGTTCCCTCAAAAATTTAATAAAATTTAGTATTGAAAACACATTGTCTCTAGTCACTTTGGAGGATGCAGCTAGAGACATGAGACGATTCCCAATAAATTGACATGCTTCTCTATATTCGAACATGACTCCAACAGTCTTCAGCTCTTCCTTGTACTTGTTTATTCTTGCACCGTAAAAAACCTCATCGACCAAGGGAATATCAACAAGCACCGATCCCTTCTGCAGAATGTTCCCCAATGATGAACCAAGGAAAAAGGACTCGGACGGTGGTCTATGATCAGAAGAGCCGTTAATAGTGATTTTCAGCCAACGACCTTCCTTTATGCTTCTCAAAAACTTCTCCGGTATTGAAACTTCCCGATATTTCAATTCTTTGATCCAATCCAAGAGGAGGAATGCATTTTTGTTAATGAGTGTGCTAGAGACAGCAGGAATACCAGCATTGGGAGGAGATATGTAAGGAAGATCAGAAGCTGCAACATGAGACTTCATGAACTCTATTAATTGCTCTGCAGTTGTACTTTGCCCGCCATAATCGCCAGAGCGCAAGTAGTCTTCCCCTAACTCAACATAGTCTTCACGACTCCAGGGGTTTGAATCAAACAATTCCGCCCATTTGCTTCCATTTGCAGGTAACAGAACCCCTTTCCTTTTTGTGCTCACAGCCCCGTAATTATCTACAAGTGGCATAAGCCCACACAACCGATCAACCTGCCCTAATGATAGATAATTCTTTGAGTAAGAATGAAACAAAAAGTGAGCATATGCAATAATGAGATTCCGCTCATTTTTGAGATTGTTAACGAGAACGCCTGCATATTCATTCACAGTCAAGGTAACAACCTTCACCCGGTCTCTCAGCCATTCCAATACCACTTCCTTCTTAGAAAATGATCGAATAGCATCACATGAGCATTCTGGCACAAAAAATATATTGGCCACGCATCTGAATTCCCTATTCCAATCAATCAACCATGATTGCTCACTCGATATACACACTACCCTCTGATTGTGAGAGGATTCAGTAATACTGCACAAAGCCACATTCCCATCCAGATCCACATATTTTATCAAGGGTATATTGCAAATGTCGGTATTGCAAAATTTAGAAGACCAATTTTCGGCTACGAAAAGGAGAAGCACCCGATAAACTTCCTCGGATACTCCCGAAACAAGATTAGAACTCCTTATACATTTGGCATACCATTCAATGTCAACTGGTCCCACTCCCAAGAAATTCAGTGCAGGATCATATGCTTCTTTGTCAAATGAAGAATTCAGAACATTTTTTCCATGGTGCGATAGATTTTTCAAGCTCACCCCTTCAACTTTTGCATTCTCCAAAATATTCCAAAACCGAGGCATCAGCCTTCCCATTTCACGGGGTTTGTGGAATAACTTCTGCTCCGTGAATGATTCACTCGGGATAATATCTTCTTCTGCCAGCTTTGCTCTAATTGATTTTCTTACATCATTCAACGCTTCATAGGAGGAGCTGTTGACCGGCAAGAAGCGAAACATTGGAGGCAAACTAGACACTGGAGCATCTTCTGTCAATTTCACCAATGTGATTAATGCATTGACAAAAGCAGAAGACACACAGTTGAGAATCCCTTGGTTCCATTTGTCATTCAACATTATGGTTTCCCTCGATGATGCTAGAATAAAATCCGCTTGAATTATGAATGGAAAGTTTGTAACCATCTCTGTGGGCAGAAATGCATAGACTCCAGGAGAGGTTGTTCCTCTTTGGAGACGCTGCCCGTTGGGAAAAGCCAATGTGATCAACCACTCCTCCACTTCCATTCTTCTGTCCACTTTATTTTCCTGCTTGACAGGAAACTTCTGCTTCCACATATAATAGCTGCATTCTTCATCAAACCGGTCACCATTTGCAGAGAGATGGAGTGTGTACGACTCAGCATCAATGTTCTTCCTTGTCACAAAGTTAGTCTCACTGTTGATAGCTATTGCACTGACAGTATTGAGCCTGGGATCTTCATTATCTTCCCTGACAGAAAGTCGCTTAATGTTCAAAAGGAATAACAGCACTTCAGGATGAACACTTGAGAGCTCCTGCTTGACAGGTTTGACTTTGTCAGGCTTCAAAGGCAAGACTAGTGTGGTGGTTGGAAGGGTAGAACCAGAACCGTATATTTTCTGAATGTCAGAGAGAGATGGATTCTCCCCGACCCATTCAGGAACTACATACCCAAGGCCGCAGCGTGGGCAGGGCTCTTCGTTGAACTTGATTTGGTAACCATTGCTGAATATGTACGGCTGAGCAGTGATCAGAAACACACTCTTGAAGCCAATTCCTGCAATTTTCCAGAATAATATAAGTATACCGAGTTGCATTAAGTAGCCCGTAACTAGTCATAAATACTTAATTTGCAAATTACCGAGAAGCTCTTCTTTTGAATAACATGGAATATAGATAACCTCAATGAAACATGTTTAATTTGGTCATTTCCAACAATAAATTTCAACAATCATCTTTTCGAATTTCATGCAAACTGTATCTCAAAACTTCAAATTTTGACCCAAGTTTCTAAAACTGATTCAATTGGCAAAGCAACAATCGACATCTCCAATTACTTAACTAGGAATCAATTTAAATTGATTATGATGACTTTCTTTTTTCTATGGTCATACCGATTCCTTATAACATAAAACAAAAATGCATAACATAGACAGTAAATTATAAGAGAAAATCAAGCGAGTGGAGAAACCTTTCTCCCCAATATAACCACGTTTTCTGTTGCCTTTCTTGGTGGACCTCCCAACGCTGCAAATGGACTCAATATTCTTAGCAGAAAATCCTTTCTCATTGTTGAACATGAGCAATGTAGCTGGTGCCCCTGTGCCTGTTATATCACGAGATGTTATCACAAACTCAAGCGATGGATCCACCCCCTCTGGATACTCATTGTCTTCAGCGTTCTGTCAAGTAAAATTCATCACTCAGTCAATTTTCCTTGCCTACAATTCTTAATACAAGAGAGAAATAAAAGAAACTGATGGTCAATTTGTATGCATCGGACAAATATCGGTTCAAAACAAGTCATTTGTTCAACTAAACTAAACTATGGTTATTAGTTTGCCTCTGTTTAATTATCACTTACGATTAGTCCATCCGGTGTTATCTCCTCAACCCATTTTGTGACAAGGCATGTCTGTAACAATTGGGAGCTACACTTTTCACAGAAGTAATTGCTCTCAAATTTTTCATGTCAAAATTACATGCAAAACGATAGTAAAAAACTAGAATGAAGACTCGCCACTGTAACCCTATCTGTTTTCACATTCCTATATATAGTTTGCCTCTAGCAACATGCACAACTAGTCAATTTAATATTTTTATGAATCAGTAAATAGGTATGTGCAAAAACATGAGAAAATATTGTTAGCTATGACCCCATATCCACTTCCATCAGATATTGGATGGGTAAGATTGTTATGAAAATTGAATAGGAATATAAGAAGAAGTATTTATCTCTACACGTACCATCTCATTGTCAACCTCATTGTTACAAGTCTATCATACAAAATATTTTTATCACTCTTAACTATCATCATAATCAATCATTTAAAATTAATACATATACATATGTACATGTGTGTATCTTTATATATTTCAGTAGATTATAAAAAGATATACTCCGGTCTACCTTAAACTCTCTCAAATTTCTATCTCAACTTCAAGTTGAACACACACACATTACACAGGCACGGTGAACTTCTGTATAAATGATAAGGAAAATGAATATAGATTGAAAACCTGAATGAGTTCCATGAGAAAGTGAACGTCTTTGGTGTAAAGCTCAGCGGAGAGGAGCTTAACAGTCTGGTGAAGTTCTTCTATCAAGGGATTGATCACTTCACTTCCTATAGAGAACTTCGTCTTCCTGATCGCCTCAATGTGTTCCTTCGGTGTCGCCATAGCATAAGCCATTTCTAAAACGTTCCAACAGAAACAAAACACAGCTGTTGAGAGATAGAGAAACGAGGAGAGAAGCTTGAACAAACACGATTCGTGTTTGTTTCTTGAGCTAGTGGAAGAATACTTAACGGGAAGGAAAACTTGTCGAAGAAGGAGTTAAACAGTCAGAAAACAAAGTCTATGCAAAAAGAGAGGCCAAATGGGAAAAAGTACTTGTACGGAGAAGAGAAAACTGGACGCTGATTCGACCACATATAGTTTCCTTTACACATCTGCGAGTCGAGTCGGCTTGTCTTCCTTTCCTTGTGGCTTTTGGGTTCTGGCTTTTGCCTTTTTCAAATTTGTTTGGTAATTCTATGTAAAAGATAACAACGATACTGCTTCTGCTACCACTATTAATAATATTAATTGTTGGCGTTTATGCTGTGGATAATTATGCACTTGGAAATTCGGGATTTTTTTGCTCTTTATTAATTGGAAGAGGTAATTCTTCAATGTGCACCTTGAAAACAACGTGAAAATTTATCAAATTCAAAATATAATAATAGAATTTAAAATTTTTTAATTATTTTAGTTAATCATCTTTGATTTTTGTTTAGAGTTAAATGTTATTGCATTAATCAAAAATTTTATCTTAAGTTATACGTGATCATCTTAACAAAAATCAGGTCTCACGTCTATTTTTATTATTTTTTTAAAAATCCAAATTGAAGAATAAATTTGCATGTTGGAGAGCTTCTTCGTCCTAATCTGCTCCTTCGGTGTTGCCACAGCATAAGCCATTTCTAAAACATTCAAACAAAAAACAAAGCAAAACTTCAGAGAGTGAGAGAGCTTGAACAAAAACGAACATAAGCAAGGGGAAAGAAAACTTGTTAAAGGAGCAGTAAATGGTTAGAAAATAACGTCAATGCTACAGAGAAAAGAAAAGCCGAAGAGGAAAAGTCTTCGCGTGGGAAAAAGAAAAGAAAATCATGGACCCTGAATCGACGAGGTATAGTTTTTCTTTCACATTTAGGAGTCGTCGTCGGCTGGTCGTCTTTTTGGATTTTGCTGCTTCTTCAAAGTTGTGTGGAATTACTATGCAAAATCATAACACAACTACTAGTAGTTGTTTGAGCGTATGCTGTTGATAATTATGCACATCGAAATTGGAAATTTGTTTATCATACTTTATTAATTAATTGAGTGCATTGAGGGATAACTCATTAATTTGCATCTTAATATTTGGATAAAAATTTATCAAATTCAACACATAACAATGGATTTAAAATAGGGTTTATATTGCATTGACTAATTTTTTTTTAATCTCTAATTAAGTGGTAGACATTAGGTAAATAATACTTATATAACAATCTCATTATTGCTATGATGAATGTTATTAGGAATAAAAAATTTTAGAATAATTGTTTGTATTTGTAAAGTATAATATAAATATCAATTCATAGACATTTTACTTGTTACAACTACCCTTAAAGCCAATAATAAGGCTAACCCATTAAAAGTTCTAAATGATTCATTAAAATTTATCTCAATTATTTAACGAAGCTTTGTTGTATTAATGGAGAATCTAAGTTTTAGAGATCTTCATGTGACATGAACATACCAATATTATTGATATATATATATATATATATAATTAGATGACTCTTTCATGACAATAACATCAAAATTACCCCATATTGAAAGAAAATTTTACATTATGCAAAAGACATAAAGAAAAAAAAAGAACAAATTTATTTACTTTGTCAAGTGTTAAAAGACATTTCATAATTATTGCATGACTCTTTTAAAAGTGTGATTCTAATCTTTTGGGCTAATCATAATTCATTGTGTTTCTCTATAATAATTATATTTTTTAGTATTTCAACTTAACGTAAGTGAGAGTTTAATTCTTATATCTCTTATATCACTCAAATTTTATCGATGGAACATATTAAAAATATTTAGTTATATTATACATAAATAATATACTTAGTTATATTATACATGAATAATATATATATATATATATATATTTGATGTTTTGCCACTGAAAAATATGGTTGCATTTGGATAAAAATATTCTAACATGTTAAATTAAAGTGAATTTTAAATACAATTATAATTGCCTTCTTATTTGAATACGAATAATATTAAGGGTTGAATATTTTCTATATAAATGATTATCTATAAATTGATGTAGCATAACTGTATTGATTAGATAAATAATTAAAACTAATAAATTATTTATTGCATTAATTTTATATTTTTATTCAATATTCAGATAATTAGTTTATCATTTTGAATAGTAAATTAAATATGTTTTTGATATGGGTTTTTTTTGTTGAGAATAAAAGTAAAAAATTAAAAGTTATATGATTTCTTCATTGTTAAGATTACGTTCATTTTTTATTCAAGATAGATGTGTTTCCGTTGAACTCATAGTTGTTTTATATTTCAACCAATAATATTTTCTTTTGTAATATTTGGAATGATGGTAGAGATACAAATTTCGGTATGATTGATGTCTAAAATTATGATTTTACACATTTATCATATAATTTTGTTTAATTTTGAAAATTCTATAAAAATATAAGACATGTGACAATATTAATTTGTATAAAAATTTGTATCTATAGAACAATTAAATATTTATTAAAATGTAACAATATTTATAATAATAGAATAATTAGTAAAATAAGTAAAATTAGAATTCACTCTATTGTATATTTAATGCAATATTATAATTTATTTATTTAATTTTTTTACAAAAAAAAACGTATCGTGTGTGTTAAGTATTCAAACCAAGGAACTACTCTCATAGTTTTCTTTTAATTCAAATTAAACAATTATTAAATAAAAATTTATGAATTTTATTTGGAAAATCGAATTGTGTGTACAAATTCATTCATGTCAATTAGTATAAATGTGATATTGTAACTCCATTATCGTATGTTTTATATTTTTTAGAAAATAATAATAAAATAAAATTGATATAAAAAAGTATGATAACAATAAAATATTAATGTTATTTTTCAATTTCTAAAAGTATGTCAAATATTTTACAATTTTTAAAATTTTAGAGATTAAATGTAATTAAATAATTTATTTATTTTTAATTATATTTTTAAAAAATTAATTAGTTATTTAATTAGGGTAAAATAACAATTTTATTAAATAGGACTAAACTCTATTTTTATCTAAATACTTCTAATGTGATTGAGAATAAGTAACTAAAAATTATAAATATTTCTTCTTTTCTACAAATAGATAAAGTTAATTTTTTAAAAAAATAAGATTTAAAAAAATTAATTTTTATGGACGAAACACTTAAATCCCAATTCTAGTCTTTTTTTTTAAAGTTAGTATTAAAAAAATACATACATAATTTTAAATTTAGTAAAATTTATTTTTAATTTTTTATTTTGTGCGAATACTATCAAAAAATACACACTTGAGTAATTCATTCATTTAAGAAAATGATATTTGTATAATTTTTACATTTTAACAATAACTTTCGGCTCAAAGATCAAATTGATACGATTTTAACGGCAATAAAAAGAGAACTCAAAAATCTAAATTTTTATATTTCACAAAGAGAATTTAATTTAGACGTATTCAAGGTCAAAATTGAGTTAAAAATTATGGGTTTATAGAAAATTCAAAAAAGAGTCATAATTATAGAATATTTTATGAGTATAAAGCATACCATATAATGTTATTAATATTATTAATTCTTATTTAGTGTAAACCATGCATAATAAAAGGATTCTTATATGGGAATTAACAAAATTTTTTTATTATGCATAATTTACGATAAATAAGAAGTAATAACATTAATAAAATTACATGATATAGCTTACACTAATAAAATCTTCCACAATAATAGTTTTTTCTTGAATTTTCTGGAATCCATAACTTCTAACTCAAATTTGTTCATAAATACATTCAAATTAATTTCTTTTTGTAATACACAAAGATGTATATCTTTGAATAAGTCACGTTTGCCTTTCATAAGAGATCTATATCTCCCTAACTCATAGTGTATTCTTAATCTAGTGGTTATTCTATAACTAATCTTTTATGAATTGAATGTAATTTAATATCATTTTATAGTTTTAAAATTTTATTAAGTTTTAATTTATTTTCATTATCTTTTCTTAGAAAAAACTCTTTTTTCTAAAAAAAAACAAAGAACATTACGTAAAACAAACATCTTTGGTTCATTTTATACCCAAATGAAATTTAGGCTAGTGTTTCACATAAACTTCACAGTTCCAAACTTTCATAAATTTGAAATTTAGTCATTTGCCATGCCATATCTTATATGATGTGCAATCTATAATCTTCTTGATATTATTAATTTTTATTTTCCATAAATCATACATTATAAAACAATCCTTCTGCAAGAATAAAAAACTTTTTTTTTAATTTTTCTCGATACAGACACCCTCAATTTACCAACAAGAAGACCATAGCCAAGCTCAAGATTTCTTGGTCCGCACAGTGAACTCCTTTTGCCCTTTTACCTAGATGCAGCTTTTTATGCATTTTTGTTTTTCGATTACCAGAACGATTGAACATAAAAACAACATTGTTTACAGCCAATACCTATGCTTCAGAAAAACCACTCACTTCGATTTCAAGAAAACTAGTAATGTTCCAGAAACCGTACACAGAAGTGGATCATTTCTTATCGTCTCGTCTTTAAGTAGGTGTACACCAAACCCTTATGTTAAGTGTATAGACTATATACTTATATTGCTAGAGGAACAATTGATGGGATTTTGAAGGGGAAAAAAATTGGATTTATTACAAAATATAAATCCCTCACCCCAAAAAAAGGCTTAAACGCATCCCATTATTTTCTCTTTCGTCAGCTGCCAAAAACCTCAGATTTGCCCTTCAAAATCATATCCATTGAAAGACCTATTGACGAGGGCTTCAATCCTTGGATGAACTTCCGAGAAGGAGCCCCAGGGGGTTCTTGCTTGTTGGTTTTTCTCCTTCTAGAAGGCCCCCCAACAGTCCCGGTACTTTTAGAAGATCCTGAAGATTTTGTGTTAAAAATATCAGGTGCTCCAAACGATACAGGTGCCTTATGTGATGCATCTTGCGGATGCCCAACGGCACCATCCTGATGGGGAGGAGGAAATTTCTCACTCTTGCTCTTTGCATTTGCTTGTGTTACAACTCTCCACCTCTGAAATTCGGAAAACAAATATCAATATAACATTGCTAAACTAGGAAGAAAATAGGAATCAATTTCCAATTTTCTTATTATTCATTTTTACAATTTTTTTTTGTAAATGTATGTGTATGTGCACAACCATGCATGTTTGACACAAGGAAAATGCAACTTGGAGGCAGAAATTAGCCAATGCTTAAACCCAAGAGATCTATACATATTGAACCACCGAGAGTGGCTACTTTAACTACAAGTTAGTGATTATCTGGCTCGTGAGCAAAGTAAAAGATTGACTTATAACACAACATGGGAAGAACCAAACATCATACCTACACTACAACCAATGCTGCAATGTGAACCAACCAAAATTTCTGACCAAAGTAAATCTTAAAGGCAGGACTTACCTTTCAGCAGGCATGGGACTCAAAACCTAGATTAAACTAAAGAGTACAGATTGCAGCCTAGAACTGAAATCTTTAGTTAACATGACACTCAGAGAGATATTAATACCAATAATAAAAAGCAGGTGAAAAGGGGAATGCAGTAGGCAATTGATAAGCCATGATATAAACATTTAGGAATTCAAAACTCTTCAAGAAAGGAATGACACCCAAGCTTGTGCAAAGCGCAACTGGGGATGTATGGACATGGTTCAGCATAGGGTCAAAGGTTCTCTTCCATCCTCTGGAAGGGGAAAAAATGAAAAAAGAAAAATATATAAACCAACAGGGGGAAATCTTGGCATACATCTAAGTTGGCTTGAATCTCTGCATTGGCTTCTGGAGCTGGAACAGCCCGACCAGCTCGATCACGATGTCTAGCTCTTCTGCCACCATCAACTGCATTAGCTTTCCCACTTAAACCTCTTTGCCTAGGACATATTGGATATCATCTGTCAGCATATAGCCAAGACCAGTCCTTGACATAGAAAACATAAAGAAAGACAGGCAAACCAACCTTCTTGCTTCTTCATCTCTTAACTTTACATCCATTTCTTTGCTGGGAGGATACTTTGGCAAACTTGATGGCTCACAAGCATAAGGTTCGGTAGTAAAGAACTGTACCCAGAAAATAAATTTACAAATTATAGTCAATCAATCAGAACCAGTGTCATTCCTTGCACTTAGTCTATTACATGCACAACACAGAGTTGTTCTAGTTCAGCAGCAATTATCTAAATCATTTTAAGCAGCAAGTAAATGCCACTTAAGTAATCTTCAAGATACAATATTTGTTTTCTTTGCCAAAAAAAAACAATAAAATTTGTGCCACTCACTTCACTGTTTAAAGCTGCAGTAGCAGTCCCTCGTTCATCAGGATCAATAGAAAGAAGTGTTTCAACTAAAGGAAGGGAAGAAGATGGAAAATCCTTGAAAGTTCCTGGTATACAACGTTTGTAAGGTTGCTGTGGCTTGAAAAGTGTTGCATTAGGCAATTTGGACTTCTTCCAATATTCTTCTGATGGGGAGCCACATAACTTAAATATCTTGTGCAGCTGTTCAACCTAAGTTAAAGAATCAAAAAGAGTCAAATACGAATAAACCAACCAATTAGAAAAACGAATTAACAGAAGACAACTATAGCATCAAAAGAGTAAATGCATCCTTCAAATGATGAAAGTATATATCACTGCTTTAGAGGCATTGCCATTTTCTAAACTAATTCCCAAGAATAATTTGAACAAACCATATTGATACCCCTGTTGTTTCATGCCCAAGAAGGTTCCAATGGTGATCGCACTCAAATGACAAGAAAATCACAACCATACAATTAACCCCATGGTTTAATCCTAGTAGTTCCCTCAAAATGTTTAATAACAAAAGGTATATGTACAATAACTTATTATACAAAGCTATCAGTGCCTAGGCTATTTCAATTGAGGCACAAACAATAACCATTCAAAATTAGCTTACTCTGTATTCCATTACCCTGCTGCTTTACATATTAAAGTGTCATGTTTGATTATAACATGTTTTAAAACATATAAGAACTCAGCCAAATGTGTATGCAACAATAGAATATCCTATGGATTATGAGTTTATTCAACAAGCAATATGCAAGATGTACCATATGTATCATATTTCAAAACGCTTTGGATGCAAATTGAAGATTGATGTGAAACTTTAACCTTCTTACATCATGAACAAGAAAACAGATAAATAAAAATGGAAATATTTTTCCATCTAAGGAATACAAGAAAAACAAGAGAGAAAAGTACCTCAGTCCTTCCTGGCATTATTGGCTTGCCAGCAAGCAACTCAGCCAAAATGCAGCCAGCACTCCAAAGGTCAACCCCAACATCATAATAAGTAGCCCCAAGAAGAAGCTCTGGGGGCCGGTACCAGAGGGTGACTACTCGACTAGTCATGGGTTGCTTGTGTCCAGGATCATAGAAAGTAGCCAACCCAAAATCAGTAATTTTTAGCATCCCTTCATTGTCAATAAGCAAATTGGAACCCTTAATATCACGGTGCAAGACACCTTTGCTGTGACAGTGTTCAAGCCCAGACAATAACTGTTTCATGTAGCATTTGACCTGCCACAGAGAATATATTAAGAAAACAAAATGGCCTGCCAGGTTTAGATATTTAACCATGTAAAACTCAAACTCAGACAGTGGACATTGAAAAATTAGAAATTGTTGAACATTGCTAAATTGAGAGGGAGTCATAGTTTTCAGACCTACTTAAAATTTCATATATTTCCTTACCTTGTATTCTCTTAATAATTCCATCTACAAAACCCAGAAAAGAAATCATTTCCATCCACATAACCCCAAAAAGAACTCAAAACGACTATCTTTGGAAGTAATGAGTGCTATGATCAACAAAATTTCAGTGAATTCACACACTCAAAACAATACAAACACAAAATTATTTGAAAAGCTCCATTCCTTATAATTCAAACAAATACATAACATTGTATTTCTAAACCACCTGGTATGGGAACCAATAACCAAGAAAAGTTCTTGCTGTAACATTGAAGTTCACAGATACACACACATATGTATACATAGATAGATATATACATAGATATATATATATACACACACACACACACACACACACACACATAGGTAGGTGTGTGTGTGTGAAGAGAGGACAAACTTAACCACATGGGCATAGCCAACTGTTGAAAAATAAAAATTACATCACACATTCAAAATAACCCAAAAACTCAGAGACTAATCAAATTTAACATGAAATTACAAAAGGTTAAACCCGGAAGTCCACATAATCACTTTAACCGGTACTGCAAGGAAAGTCGAAATTCATACATCCAAAAAAGAACACACTTTTAACAAGCTGGTGACTTTAATTAATTAAAAATGCGCGTACCTGAGGCTCAGTGAATTTGACACCTTGGCAAGCAGCAAGACCAGCAAGATCATGTTCCATGTACTCAAAAACCAAGTAAAGACTACAAGACATTCTTGAAGTAACCAAGCCCTCAAGCTTAATTACATTGGGATGATCAAGCCTTCTCAATACAAGAATCTCTCTTGCCATAAACTTAACACTCTCTGGCTCTAAATTGTCAAACCTAACCTTCTTTAATGCCACTATTTTTCCTGTTACAAGATCGCGTGCTTTGTAAACATTACTATACGTCCCTTGCCCAATCTAGACAACAACACAGAATATAACATAACAATAACGTAGTAATTAAAGCAAAATAAATGAATCATTTTAAAAATTAAGATGATAAATGCGGGGCTTTCATTCACTTTATCGAGTTTTTCAAATGTGTTGGCACGGCGTGGGGTCCAATCACGTATGGCGTCGCCGGCAACAGATATGAGCCAGGACGGCCATCCTAGCTGACCCTCCGCACGAGGTCGCCGTCTTGCCGGCGGCGGAAAATCTCCGGTGTGCGATCTACTCTTTTGTTTCTCAGCTATCACGTGTTCCTTCCTAACTCTACCGACGCCCTTGACGGCCTCGGTAACGGTGACGGTAACAGAGGACTGATCAGAGCTCCGACGACGATCCGGATTGCTCACTCGATCTCCCTTGCCGAAAACACAACCCATTTTATTAGGTCCAATTCATCTGAGCAGCAAAAGTCAGTGGCTTCCGGTGGCGCGAAAACCCCAGTAGCGTTCTCGTACTTCGTCGTCAAACGGCTACGTTTTCGCCAAAGATAACAATCGACGGTTGAAAGAGAGAGAAACTTGGCTTTAAAAAATAAAAATCCGGAGGAAAGAAGGAGAAAAGGAAGCCCGCAAAGGAGGCAAGGTAGCGAGCGAGCTACTGAGCTAAGCTTCTTGGTTTTAACAGCGAGCAGAAGCCAAGGGCTTCGATATTTGTGCTATGCTATGGAATAGGGTTGGGAGATTGGATTTAATTACGAGATTACCATGGAGGAAACGGAATGAAAATGCACAGCACGTACCCGTCACTCGTCAACCTAAAAAGTCAAAGCGGTAGAAGAATAGAAAGGGTTTAGCCCTTTTTCAATGTTGTGTTAAAAAAGGGTGTGCTCTTTTAAAAAAAAATAATAATAATTATGAATACAATATACAATAAATATGACTTTTCTTTTTATTTTTATAATATTATGAAATTTTATATTAATTTATTTAATTAAAACTCACATAATAAAATATCTTCCTAAAAAAATTATAATAATCCGGCCAAACAGTTAGAAATAATCCGGCGGCGATGAAGGAAGAGTGAAACAGTAGAGAGGTGACAGACATTTACTGCAATAACTCCTCTGTTTTCACATTTCTTGCAATAGACATACTTCTTGGGCACGTTTGTACGAGTCTTCCCTGTTGAATTCGTTCAAATTAAATTGAATTTAAGTATAATTTTTTTTATAAATAATTAATTACCTTTTTATTTAATTATTTAAATATTAATATAAATACAATTATAAGATATAAAAATTATGATTTTTTTTTCAAAAATATCACACATAAAACATGTCATTAGAGTCTAAGAAAAGTTACAACATACAAATAAAGTGCATGACGTATTATTATTAAATATGCAAATCATTTAATATGTGAAGTGTAATTTAATTAAATAGTGTGGTAATAACGTCTTAATATGGATAGTGTACGTGATTTGATGTTAATTAATATTACATAAGTATTTATTTATATGTTTTGATATTAATTATATTTAAATATTTATTAAATTTAATTAATATTAGTCATTATTTTTAAGGTATTGTGTAATTATATTTTAATTAATATTATATTTAGATTTTTTTATGAATAATATTAGATTTTTTAAAAATTTTATTAAAAAAAATATAAAAATAATTAAATGCTCGTGCATTTGAACAGTCTCTAAACAATTTAAAAATTTTATAACGTGATAAAAGTGGAGGTTTTCTGAAAATAAATGAATATATAATATATAATTATAAATATGAACATTTGATTTCAAAAAAAAACTATAATTGTTTAGATTAAAAAATTGTCTTAATCATATTAAGAGTTAAATTAAGGATTAATAATTAAAACAAGCAAAGAAAAATTACAAGGAATGACGATAAAAAAATAATAATAAAGTTTTAATTCAGAACACAACACGTTGTGGCATTATCGATTGGAGCTAGGAGTTGGTAAACCTCCTTAATTTAATTTACTGCGATGCGCGTACCCTTTGATGTTTTAGGTGAACACATTAGTCTAATTAAGTCAAAGATTATTAATTAATTAATAATTTACGGGCCAGATTATTACCTCAAGTGGGCGTTAAGAAAATTGTACTGCTTTTGAATAATGTTTTGTAGGGTTGGATAAGAAGAAGATAAAGGATTATCGTTGACGACAAACACTGCCCTGCTGTTCAATTTTGACAAAATCTGTTGTTGATTGTTCAACTTAAGTTAACACTTCTGTTAAACGGAAATGTTCACAAACGATTAAAATCCTCAAGGGAAAACTGGGGCCTAACTGTTACTCAAGGATACGAGCACGACCCCGGGACTTGCATCCATTACCATTTTTGGCGGAGGAAAATTCATGCAAGCGCATCAATTGGCTCCCGACAAACGCGAGTCGATTGGGAAAACGTCCGAACACGTTGCTTTGAATTTTTGAACGTGCCGCCTACTTAACTCGTGGAAAGATCTAAGTGATATTTTAAAATAAAAATAAATTATAAAAATATGTAATAATTTTTTAATTTGGTATAAAATAAATATGTATAAGAATTTGATTGTACGGTATTACAATATAATATTTATAGTTGGAAATATTTACAATTCAATTTTTTGTAGCATGGGAAGAGATTTTCTCGTCTAGCCATTATTTACATACAGCAAATGCAATTGTTGAATGAGCCCGTCTTAGACTTGATCGGGAGTCCCAAGTTTTGGTTGTCTTCTTTTTCAAAGTAATAATTGCACGTCCATTTCTCAGTCAGAAAAACTTGGCATTCTGCTGGGCATTTAAGAGGTTATGTCAGCTAACTGGGGTATGCCCATTATTCACAAATTTTGCAATCCAACCACCCAAACCCAATCGTCTTCTTGTCCATCGTATCTGATTTTTGCACCCGCATAGATTACATTGTCACCATCCCATGCGCATTTTCTTTTCCTTTGGTACTCGTTGTTGCTGTGTCACTCGTGTATTCTTACCAGCACCGTGCTTGAAGTGCTGATATTCAATATTTTAATACGTATCAGATTACGAATTCAACACACGACAAAAACCGATAAATCTAACCAGAAAATTCCAGAATAACGACCCGCATTTCATTGCTTTGTTGTTGCATACGCATAAGTGTATTACTGTTACCAGATTGCATTCTTGTTTCATTGAGTCCTTGATCACGTTTGATGACTCGAAAAAATGTAATGATACTATTGGACTCTGCTATGCTATACCATTGGACTACATGTAACAATATTAAAAACTGATAATTCAATCCATTTTAAACTATATAATCCGATTAAACTATCCAATCCCCTGAACGGTGTCCTTTGCAGTCGAGAATTTGCTTATGTTCTGTACAATACATTGTACATACAATACGACGGGGATTGCTTGATTGCTGAGCAGTTGAATATTTGGTTCCTTGTTTTGTTACATGGCGAGAGAGAAGAGCCCCGGCCTGAAGATCCTCTGGGTCTGGACCATCGGCACCGCCGCCAGTACACCATCCCTCTCTCTGCTTGTCTCTATATGTGTTGCAAAACATTGGTAATTTTTTATTTGACAGTGTTATTCTGTGGGCAGTTTTGGTTACAAATGTGGCGAGGACTAGACTAAGAGACCTGGAGCTAGCCATGAACCACGAGCAACAACAGCAAGAGCAAAGTACTCTCAGTGATTCGGTCCTAGTTGACACTTCACCAGAATCAGATGAAGGAATTATTAAAGAAGTTAGAACATAGGTTTGCATTTGATTTTCATTTGTGTTCCTGAATTTTTTTTTCCTGATAAGAAGTTTGGTTTCTTGGTTTTGGATTAGATTCTCTGTAATGGGTTTAGTTTTGAATGGTAAGTTTTGTTTTTCTTCCATGTGATTTGGGCGAAAAAATATGACCGGTTTTTACGAGGGTACGCTATCTGTTTGTTGAATGTCCACAATGAATATTTTCTTGAATAATTGCGTGGATGTTGTAAGCATTTGTAATGGGTCTGTGGAATTTTAAGCCCCCAATTTTGCTTACCAGCCTATTTTTTGTTAAGCGTGATTGTCTGTTCATAATATCAAAAAAACCTTTTTAAGGTTTTTCGTTAAAGAGTGATAACAGCTTTGATTCAGAACTCATCTTCTCCGGCTTAAAAACTTGTGTGTTTGTATGAACTGGTAGAGAAGAGATTGAAGGAATATTAGTCCCAATGATCACATCCGTTGCTGGGATATTTGGCAGCTGGACTAGGTTCTCTTGGCCTTACTTTCTCAGTTCATGCATATAACTCTTAGAATTGGCACAGATTGGTGCTATAATAAGCTGATACTTGAATACACCCGCTGGATTAGTGTTCAAAAAAATGTGTATGCATTCAATACTATCATTTGTCAGTAGTAACAGTCTGCAAGTAATTTGTAAGGCATTTGCAGCTCTACGAAGAGAAACAAATGCCGTGGTGCACATCGAGCCATATCTGATTGCATCTGGGGATTGCTTTCAGTTTGTCTATGATGAAAATATTAGAAGTATAATCTCTCAAATATTTGATTTCATTTTCTTTGGTTTAGACCATTCCAAAATCCTTATTGGATTAAGGTTACTCTAAGCTTCTTTGCATACAAAATAAAAATTGCTGTATAATCATCATCATCATCAGTCTTCAGTATCTGTATACATTCTAGCATTATGGAGATGTGCTTTTTGTTTGCTTATTTCTGCAAGTGCAGATATTACATTTCCTTAACGATCCTATGCATGGTTTAGACAATAATTTGAACTCAGGTCCTAAATTTAGGCATTTGTAAGTGCACATTAAAGAGTGGTCCGATGTCACGTATCTCTTCCCTTTATATGTGTGGTTAAGCTGGAATCTCGTACTCTTTAGTATTGAATTTATGGTCCAGGTGAGCTAGGGCTCAATGCCTAAAGAAAGTGTTCTAGTGATTTTTTAATCAAACAAAAATTCAGACCCCCAAAAACAACAGAAATATTAATGTGTTTTTGGCAACTAGTGCCCAAGCCTCTTGTCCACATGTTAGTTGTGAACTAATAGGTGAAGCTACCAGCATTTGATAAGGACAACCAAAAAAAGGGAACCTCTGGAAGTAGAAGAAAAGAGCCACTTGGGAACTGACATGTCCCTTATCCACTGGCTGCTCCTATTGCCGGGGATAGAAGCCGTACTACTGTAAACTCAAAGCTTTTTGTTTATGGTCACTACCTCTCCCAATCATTTTCTTTCATTTCGTTAGTTTTGGTTATTTGCCCTTTGATTATAATAATTACTACACTAGCAGTTTTGAGTGACAAAACTTGAAGACGACAGTGAAAATGGGACATGTTTGGCGCTCAGGTTGGGATGATATGCTGCTTGGGTTGGTGGTAGTTCTGGTCTTGGCAATGACTGTCTTCATCATCTGTCTGCCTCCTGCCTGCAAGGAGAGTTACTGTATATCATTGCTCTTGAATGGTTGTGTAGCACATTGTTTTCTGGTATTGTGCTTGTTCTTTGTTTTCCCCACCTTTATTATTGAATTTGTAATATTGATGGCTGTTTATTAAAAGCATTGATGATAAGCTGAATCCAGTAGGTAGGAAATAAGATTTAGAAGTAGAGTGCGATAATAAATAAAGTTTTCTATCATCTGTTTTCTCCAATTTTTCGTTTCTTTTTCCTGAAGACTATTTACCATCGTGAGTTGTTCAAATTTTTGGGAAAAAGCACAGCACTGTATTATATAGTAAATAAGTACTTTTACTTTGATGTTCACTGGCCAACCAAAATTTTAGATTAAAAATCGCCTAAAAGCTTAACAAAGGCCGACGAGTATTGTACTCAAGGACAGGATAATTTTAAAGAGGTAGTTACTGTGCCAAGTAAAATTAGGTTTAGCAGTATGTATATTTTACTGTAATGACTTGATGAAGGGCCAAAAATCTCGCAATTTCCATTAATCACATTCTGTTTTCGCTTAAACTAGGGACGTTTGCTTTGGTGTGCGTATACTGTGGCCTGAGGTGAGGAAGAGCTGATACTGGAGAAATTTTTCTGAACCTGTTTGAGAAAAATTAGCAGCTTTCGCCTCTTTCGCAATTCCTCAACTGCTACACATTTGGCAGTTACGTGAAAGAGAGTTGTATTATATCCTAAACTTCCGCTCTAGAGTTTCATAATGAGATCACAACAATGCGAAAGATACCAGAAAAGGGTTATATATATATATATATATATTTACTTCAAGTTTCATGGCAACCAAATCTTTCATCTTTCCACCATTCGCAAAAGCTTTAGCTCGAATGAAAGAAATTATGCAGCGTATCAATTGGTATTAGACCTAAGTACTTCGTGACATGCAAATTTTTGCATGTTGGACGTGATAGACAGATTGGAACACTGGATCAATTTCAATATACTTATGTCGGTAAATTTTATTGTTTAATTCATTCTCTATAACCTAATTACTCACATTTCCGTTCTCCTTCTCAGACTACCAGTGTATTCATTTACATCAGCTGAATTTGGGAATTTGATGAGGCAATAACCATGTTGCTCATCAGTTTCTGTAAGATGGCAATGATGAGAGCTGGCAAAACATGTATATAAATTTTTTAAAAATTCCTTGAGTTGTTATTGACACAATTAGTTCTAGCATCAACTCCATTCATCAGAGCAAGTTTCCAGACAATGAGGTAGACGCATCCACAATGGAAGAAAGATTCTAAGCAAACGATGGATTGTCCAAAACAAGCTAAAGTTTACTTGAGAAAAAGCTTGTAATCCAATTAGTCCTGCTCCTCCTATGAATATTCAGCCTGTTTCCAGGTATCCTTTCAGCAGTAGACTGTCAACTGGAGAGAAGCTTTTCCAGCGCCATATTTTCGTCACCACCAACAGCTTCCAGAGTACTCCTCACCATAGATTCTGGGAAACCCATCTCCAAAAGTCCAAGTACCTGTAACAATCCAAAATTTGCTTGTCATATCAACTTCTGTAAAATGAAGCTTTTAGACTTGAATAATAAGGATGAGCCTGCTATTAAGCTAATGCCTATTGCTGAAGATGCTAAACAATCATTAAACAAAGGCCTAGATTACACATACTTTTTCCTCTAGCCCACAGGATGAAGCCTTGGCAAAGGTTTCCGTCCAGTACCGAGCTGTACCAACAAAAGTCTGATAATCTCTAAGATACTGCAATGTACAGATGCTAATTTAGAATGCAACAAACATCTTTGGCAGCGAATACCAAAATAAAACTTGCTTCCCACAATTGCCAGTTGACTGTCACTAAATCAAATTAAGACAAGACTATCTTTCTGAAATATATAAGTAGAAGCAGAGGGGCAAGATTGGGAGCAAACTAAACCTGTTGTGCCACCACTGCATCTTGGGGATCATCAGGTTCGGGGGCTGACAACAATGCTTGTACAGAAAGAAGTGCTGTCTTCAAAGTGAGTGCTGGGCTCCATTGATCCTTCAAGATATCTAGGCAAATTGCTCCACTTTGACTACTTATATTTGGGTGCCTTGATCCATATGGAGACAAAAAAGAATGATTCAGGTCTGCCATTTTAAGCTCAATTGACATAACATGATAAACAGCACTCGACCAAACATTAGAAGCATTCACCACAAGTGGACAAATACAATGAGATAATGTCTTAATAATTTCAGAATCTTCAAATAATTTGTATTCTTGAGAATGAGGTCTAACATATCAGAGAAGAGAGCAGAAATAGACCACAATATATCCAATGACATACCTACAAGTAACTCACTGAAATCTCAGACAACTGCAAAGAAATCCCAAAGGAGAAGGAGCAGTAATACTGGTATACATCAAGGCTTTGCTATGAGATTTTCTAACCATGGCATGAGAGGGATAATCCAATAATACACTCAGCTTTCAACCAAGAATGAAAAAAACGAAGCAAAGATTTAAGGTGCTAAGCAACCATTGAGGGAAAAAAAAGTATTTAAAAAAGCAACCAATAAGTCCTGCTCATTGAGGTCAGAGAAAATGAAATTATGGGCTGGCATAGCAACCAAGATCTACACAAATAGACAAAACTATGGATTTTGAATCAACTTAATTAACTCGTCAATTTCCAGCATTTGACAAAAGGAAAGGTGAAATGATGGTCCTGACCCCACAGCCATTGGAATTTAAGTGTGTTCTGCCTTCAAACATCAATTTTTTCTGTTCCTTTGCTTGTATTTGCATGTCTATATGGGCTTCATTGAAGCCTGATTGTTTACATTAACATAGTTTCATATCAGCAAGACAATGTAGTCTATCAGTTAGGAAGAAACTAATGGCAGAATAGATTATATGCATCGTGAATGCAGCTTGATTAACCCTAAGGATATAATGAATGCTTTAACCTTTTTCTCTTGAGAGATTTCAAGGATTCTTAAAATCTTCTTTCAGAGATTGTTTCCGTAATTTTAGTGTAATGTTTTCACCAAAACCATGTATTAAAAGGACAAGCCAAGAGTAAACTCATAAAAGAACAAAGATCAATGCCAAAAATTAGAACCATGGCGTGCACAGAACGAAATTAATCTTGAAGTCTAAGAATGATCCTGAAGGTATAGGATCTTGACTTATCTCCCATTATTACAGAAATAAAGCCATTGACAAATATATGGATGAACAATAAATTTGCTTTATCTAAGGTTATTAAAATTAGGGTTGGTCTCTAAAGGTTGGATCAAATATCATAAGATCTTAGAAATAATAAAAAGTAGCAATAATAATATCGGTCTATACAAAGAAATCTTTTTCCCTAACCAAAGCCAGCCTTAAAACTTTAAAAATATGGAACAATTTGGACCAACAATTTGAGCACATAATCTCTCGCTTGGCAGGGACAGGATGTAACACCAATGCTCCCACTTTATGTTATTTTAGTTGTCATCAATTTATCTGGTCAGTACACTCAAATGCTTCACTATGCTTGCTGGTCTGTTATTGTCCAATTATCATCCACTATTATACACCAATGCAATGAATATAACATGATCCTATGACAATAGGAACTATTAGACCAATTTGGACGGCTAAAAAGTTCAATAACCCAGAGTAATTTTGATCACTTTATTTGTAACAACCCCAATGGAGAGAGTCCAGCTAACCCGCTAGAAAACATGAACTCTAGAACAATATTTTCTCGAAATATATGTCAACAAGTCAATATATTAGTTGAAATAACCGCCATTCTCAATTGACACATCTGTAAAATTAATGTTACAGTTGAGAAATTTAGGACAAAAATATTTTGCAATTCACAACCATGCTAAATGGATAGTGTCACAAGTTGTTCAATTGGGCACCACAATATTTTGCTCACAATTCTCCTCTGATAAAGGCAGTGCATTTGAACTCTCTTTACTTGAAGAAATTAGAGCATATAAGAATAATAACTAGTAGCAAGTATGATAATTAAATAAACAAAAGCCAAATGAAAAATTAACAAGAAAGAAAATCAAAATACACTTTATTCCTACCAAACTTTGGTCACAAAATGCATTTTGGGAGGCTCAAAAGGGTACCCATCTGTAAAAACAAAAACAAAACAAAAATCACAAAATGGGAATCAACCACAGCTTCACATACTCTTCCAAACAAAATACAGCAAAATTACTACTATAGAACCCTAAAAATGAAGAGAAAATAAGATACGGTAACTTGAAAAGACACCAAACCGGATCAAATTATCCCAAATGAACAATCCCACGAAACTATTTAAACAAAACCCCACAAAAAGCAAGAAGAAAAGCCCACAAAGAATTAACATCAACAGCCTCAATTATGTATGTACATTTTTACCAGGCAATGTGATGTCGATTTGGAAAGTGCCGCCCTCGTACGGAGTGCCGACCGGCCCAGGAATGGTTCCGGTTAAATGAACGAGATTGTCGGAAACAGGATTAACCTTGATACCGGAAGCCGAAATGTCTTTGCCACATTCTTGTAGCTCCTTTTGTACGCGACCAAAGTCTATCATCTTCAGTTGATCAGAGAGGAAAAACCCTAGACAGAGTAGAAGAGTACGATTAAGTTTTCTTGAATACCAGTCCAAATTAATGCCTTTCTTTCCAGCTTCTTAATGCCTTTCTTTCCAGCTTCGTTTACTTCGAGGGAAAGAAAATCATCACAGAACGCACTTTCATATTTCCTCTGTTTTGGCTGTGGGAAAGTACGTGATATGAAAGCGTTTCGGTGAAATACCATATAGGCCCCTTATTTTGACATATTTACAAAAAAAGATATAATTTGTACGTTGATAACGGATAAATACTTGTCAACTTCTAGCGGTCAATTTAATGGAACCGCCAACACTCATCAACTAAATTAAAGTCAACAATGTCACAAATACCAAATGAAGTTGAATACTGAAAACAAAATTGGTATATGTTTATTAAAATTACTTATATTTTTATATAAAATAATAATAATCACGTAAATATGATAGCGAAAAATTAATTCTTAACAAAAAATATATTTTAATTTAACAATTTTTTACTTAATTTAGTGAAAGTAAGAAGGCATGCATAATTATAATTTAAAATTAAAATTATTGGATAATATTATATTCTCTTTTCTAGGAGTTTTAAAGCAAATGCATGAGCATATTACTTTTAAGTACACAAATAATATTATATTATTATCACGTATTTTATATTTATATAAAATTTTAAATATATATATAAAACATATAATAACAATATAATAATAGTATATTATAGAAAGTACGGGAGTATACACTAATATTATTGACACAAAAATGATGATGAAGTATGAATTTAAGAGAATTTTATAAATAATATTTAAAAATGTCTACTTTTTGGCATCGTGAATAATATTCGAATTTTCACATATTTTTTTTTAATATGTTTAAGATTTGAGGGATTGTGTTTTGAAAATCATAGTTACCTAACAACATCAAATGTTAATAGAAAAGTGAATAATTGTGTCAAAAGTTAGAATTGGTACCAAACATACAGAGTATTACAATAAAATATCACCACTAAAAGTTAAAATTCAAAGACTTTAAAGATAGTGGAATTATAATTGTTGGAATACAAATATAATTTTAAAATAATATATCATTTTTATTTCAAATATATGTATTTTAAATTAATTAGAATCATACATAATTCAATAAAAAGATGAATAAAATCTGTTTATTATATTAAAATAATTTTAAAATTGTAAAATCTTCGATAATCAATATTAAGGGCTCTAGGTAAGATAATTCCGCTAAATTAACATAATGACGGGATAAGATTATTTAATTAGAGTAAAAAGGAAAGAGAGAGTTGATGATAAATATAAAAAGTTAAGAAAAGTCCTCTCATCTAATTTACTTTGCTCTTACATATTTATTTTTAAAAATTGCAAGCGGTTTGGGCCAACTCGTAAAATTAAAGTCCTTATGGACCTATGTGCCGAGCAAACCCGAGCTCGCATAGCAAATGTGCTAGGTCGAGCCTAGCCTGCATTAAAATCATGAAACCCAACGCGACTAGGGAAGCTCGACCTACGCAAGCCGTGCTACGCCCAGGCTTTGCTCGAAATGGTGATTTGGGTATGGTTTAGTTTCTTGAACAGATCTAAAATTTTGCTACTTTTACTGGGCGGAGCTCATAGCAGCATGTTGCTTTGGTCAAATCTTTCTAAAAATGGAAGATTTTGATAGTTTGTTGTGCTTTGATTGAACTGGGTATCTTTTTTAATTTTTTGCTTAATTACGGAGAATATGTTGAATAAGGAAAGAGATTAAGGGCATTTAATCATGGATTTAGCATTTCTGTGTTGCAGTAGTTTGTGCTGATATTCTATCTCCGTAAATATTTTAATGATAATTAATAATAGTAATTTTAATAATAAAAAAAGATAAAATATAAATAAAATAAATTATGTGAGCTGCGGACTTGCAGGCCTGAGTCATTCTGCTACGTTAGGCTCCTAGAAAGCTTGTTCATTGAGATTGGGCATGGCTTTTCTTGGCCCATTTGTACTGTCACTATTTATTTCTTTTATTAATTTTCAATTATTTATATATTTTAATTAAAATAATCTAACATCTTAATATAATAAAATTATTTTATTTAAATTTTTTTAACACAAAAAATTAATAAAAAATATGAATAAATGTACATTTGAGCGGTGTTGATTTTTTTAAAAAAAAATTTTACTATAATTTTTATTAAATTAAAAAAATAAATCAAATTTTAAGTCTATATCGCCCTGTGCACACACCATAACACAAAAATCCTTTGAATTCATAGCATTTGGTAATTTCCTGTCAGTCAAAGGCGGCTGGTATAAAATGCAAAGTATATATGTAGACTTACAAAAGGACAAGCACATTGGACACATAGCATGTTACGACCTCAAACTGCTAAACGCGGAGAAAGACAATGACAAATTGAAAATGACATGTGAACCAGGGAAATGAGAGGCCCAAACCGCACCGCAACTTTAGGCGTGGAAAAGAGCATGTGGCGTGCCAGAAATGAGGTATTTGTCTTCTTTATTTCTTTCGTTATTTCGTTTCAACGAAGTACACAACAAAAGCACGGCAGCCAGACAATTGTGGTGAGGCGATGACGCCATAACTCCTTTCAAACATGGAAGGCTTAAAACAAATCACTGAAAAGGTATAGAGGGAGAGAAAATAGATATATGGATAGACGGAGAGAGAAAATAAAAAGAATAGACTTTGTATGGAAATGCGTGGAATTGTTTAAAGTAAGGAGAAGACACGCAGGAGAAAGGAAAAAAGAGGAGAAAGTTTTAGCATTAGAAACCCGTGGGGTTTCTTTCTAATCTTTTGCCTGATTGACCATTAGAAACGCTGGTCGGTTTTTTGTTTCCTCAGTGGATGTATCTTAGGTAGAGCAAGCTTGAGGGTGGTTTTTATTTGGTTTGTTGTATGTGATCAGGTGCTAGAGCTTTACTGGGGTGGCTTTGATTTTTTATTTTTTTTGGGGTTGTTTTTATAGATGAAACTTATGGGGATTGGCTTTGTTTAAGTTGCTATTTTGCAATTTTGGTATGTTTTTCTTGTATTATCTGCTTGGTTGCTTTGAAAAATGGGCGAGAGGAAGGGAAGTTAAATTTTGGTTTTGGATTATCGGTGTTTTGGTCTTTGATAAATAAAGAATAACTCAGAAAAAAAAATACTTGTATTCTGCTTGGCTTGTGCTGGTATTAGTTTTGTATGGTACAGACGATGAAAATCTATATTTTTGAGCAATCGAAGCCTTTTTCTCATCACTTTTTTTTTCTTTTTTCCTGAAAACATTTGAGCAATTAAATGAAACCTTGTTGAATTTCTAGTGGAAAATTGATGCATATCTGTCTTGTGTTGTGGTTTGCGGATGGCTTGAAGGTTGAGGTTGGAAGGACTTGAATCTGTGCATTCGTTTTCTCTGTGTTCGTTGATTAGGTTGACTGGTTGAGTAAGCTTTTGGTTATCTTCTAAGATTGCTTATTAATGGGTTTCCGGTGCTTACATTGTTGTTGAAGTCCGGGTGAGAATGTCATTCGTGTTATCAAAGGATAATCTCTCTCCCCTTTCGAGTAATATAAAGATAATTGGCAACTGTACTTGATGGAAGAGATATATCCTCAATAATTTATTTTGTGCTCTTTCAGAAAGAATTTCATCAATTGCTTTCCATTGAGGAAAATAATTAAGCTGAATGCCAAACAAAATAAATTGTGTTTAATGACAAAAGGGGTGGAAAAATGGCAGAGAGAAAACAAGTTTGAAGATGTTATACCATACGCTCTATCTACAGTATTTATCATGACAAATTGATAGAGCTTTCTTTTCTTGTGACTCTATTTCCAGGATAGTTCATTGGTTCCTAGAACCCTGAAAGAACCTCATCTCTTTGCTGTCTGGTGTGAAGGTGAGAAAGCGAGAGACAATGTTCTGCTCATTCTGTTACACATCTGGATATTGCTTTTTATTTCGTCCACACAATCTGATGAAAGAGCTGTATTTGAGATGGTGATGAACTGGTAGATAGAGAGTAGCAGCCTCTGCCATAGAGTTAGAATCAGATTTCGGTTAAAGTTTTTCATTCATTTGTGGGAATTACTAATGCTCTCGAATAGAAGTCATGGGATGGAGAGACGCAAGCCCCATTGGCTTATTGGCATTATGAAATTGTATACCTTGAATTGATTAAGTGGTTAAGGAACAGAGCACACAAGAGTAAATACAAAGTTAACTAAAAGACGATCGCTTTGGAAATTTGAAGGACAATTTTACTCAACTTTGTAGATGGGCTTGCCTCAAGTATCCTCAGGTGGTATTGCTGAGGAAGTGGCAGCATCATTGAGCACATTTGTACAAACATCATCCCAAATTGTTAATGTGAGCAGCTGTGATCTGAGTGGAATGCATGGAGGAAACCTGGGCAATAGGACACAGATGGAGTTGCCCTGCACTTCATTTGGAGATTTCCATAAGAAAATCATTGCGGAGATTCCAAGCTCAGATGTTTTACATATGTATAAAGATGGTCGATCAAATACATATGGGTTGAATGGCTTTGTGGAGCAAAGTGGCAGGCTCACTTCTAAAAGCAGTCAGAGTGTTCGAACACCCCTTCCTAGGATTGTTGGTTTTGAATCAAAAGCATTGCATTCTCCTGCTGATGCATTCAATGGAAACCCATCTTTGTCTACTGTGGTTAGTGTCACTGGTTATGCAGATGAAGCCACTGGGTCACTGGTCAGGAAACGCCTACTGTCTCCTTTGAGTGGAATGCTTATACCTGATCAATTCAATGGTGACACTCTGGACATTGACGGTCGCACTTATCAAAGTTCTTCTGAGGACAAAAACAAGAAGTATACTTTAAATGTGTCACAAGAGCATCAGAAAGCACACATTGGTAACTCCAGTAATTTCAATGCTCCGATCTGGTCTAAATCTACTAATCCAGAATTGAAGAGCTTAGAAGATAGAAATTGTGGAAGAAACTCCAATTCTTTTACTGATGGCCCTTTCCTTGGGAACGAGGAGTTGCAATTTCATAATCACTTCATATATTCTTCTGGAGCTCAGTATTCCAGTGAACCAACAAAGGTAAGGTCCTCGACTGGTGCTATAGCTATACCTAAGAAAAAGGTGGGATCACCTCCCTTGTCTTTATCTCCACTTGGTCCAAAATTCCCTGAAAGAATAGAATCCATGGGAAGAAGCAGGGATGTAACAAGAGAGTTAGATGACAACCATATAACTTTGAAGGATATGAAACAGTCACTTGATGGGACTTTCTCAGGCATTTTTTCTTCCCAGAAGGATGATGATTATAGTATGCCAAGTAAATTGTCAGAAGGTTTTGATTATTTTCAGAAAAAGTTTGATCTGTTTACTCCTGAGTTTGCCACTGGCGCAGGATGGGATTGGGGTCAGGATTCAGACCTTACTCCTCCTTGCATCAAGTTGGTTAGAAGTGTCAGTGGACTGCCGGTTAGGAGGTCATTGGTTGGGTCATTTGAGGAGTCATTATTGTCTGGTAGATTTTTATCCAGAAAGGTTAGTTAGGTCAGCATTCATCTCTTGCAATATACATTGGTTGTAATTTGCTTAATTCATGGTGTGATAATTAATTTTTTTTTCTCTCTAGTCAATTAACTTTCAATTTCTTTATTTTCATTTCTTATATTCAGAGAATCGATGGTTTCATGGCTGTTCTTAATGTGACTGGAGGAAATCACTCACCAAAATCTCAAAAACTTCCATTTGCAGTAAACAGCATTGACGGTGAAAACTACTTGCTGTATTATTCATCAATAGGTCTTGCTGGGCATTTTCCATCAAACAAGGGTACATGCCCTAAATTAAAAAGGAGCCTTAGCATCAATGACTCTCAAGTAGAGAATAATCGCTTGCGTATACCTATGAAAGGACGAATACAATTGGTAATGGATTGTTTTGTCCTCAAGATTTATTAGTTGTCTTAGACATTGGATGACTTTTTTTTTCATTTATATTGTTATCGAATAGCTTCAAAATGATTTTGTCTTTATATCAATCTATTAGTGCTTTTAACATTAATTCCTTCTTTGTCCTTGTCTATGTATCTATCTAATTTATTCATTACTTACCCTGATCAAGTTTGGTCTAATTAATAGGTTAACATATTTTGTGAAATTCTTTTCCGGATGAGATTTGGTAATTTGGTGTTCTTTCCAGCTTATATTCTTGATGTGCATTGAGCATTTTATAAAGATGCATGCTAGCCTACTTAAGAGTGAACAGATTGTGAAGATAATGTGGCTATTGGTGATACAGTCCCACAGTGACCTTCATATACTGACAGACTCTACTGGTTGCAGGTTCTCAGCAATCCAGAGAAGACGCCTATTCACACCTTCTTCTGTAACTATGATTTGAGTGATATGCCATTTGGTACTAAGGTAAGCCAGGATAAATTAATTCTAGCACTTCATTGGCATGAGATATGTTGTGAGTTTAGAGAATCATCAGAACTCTACCATTATGATCTCAATGATTTGATATAGCTGTATTGATTAACATCCTTTAATATATATATATATATATATATATATATATATATATGAGAGAGAGAGTATTAAATACCGCTATATCAATTAATGGCATGTATATGAATATACTTAATATGAACTCATTGCCTTTTTTTTTCAGTTTTTAGCATTTGTTCTCTTTGCCATTAAAAAGGTTGAAGTTTCTAAATATATGCCATAACAGGGGAAAGAAAATATTGTGGGTGTGGAGTGTGTTGTAGGAACTTGTGTCACTTGTATGAATTAAGTGCATGTTGGGAGGGGGTTAGACAGGTATGTTTGTGGGTGGTGGTGCAATTGGAGCTGCTTGGCCTAAATGTAGGGAAACCAATCACAGTCTGAGCTTCACAGCTTCAAAGCCCAATTTGGGTGTGATGTCTGTATGATAGAATGTAATTAAAGTGCAGAAATAATTTAATAGACCAAATTTCTGGCAAAGTGGAGTCAACTTATGCTAGTTGAGACCAATATAAAACTCACATATTGTATAACATGTTATTAATTAATGCACAGAGTAGAATTTTGTTTTCTTGCCCAAAGCTATATTCTATGTTATTTTATGATGCAATGTGCTTCTTTCACTTTTTGAACTATTCATATTAGCATTGTGAACTGAGGTTCTGATGGTGGTTGTTTCTGTTTATATCTTTTCCATATTTCAAATAGACATTTGTCCGCCAAAAAATCACTTTAGCCTCTTCTGTGCCAACTGCCATACCTGGAAATGGAAGACAGAGAGATGCTGAGTTAAAAAACTATATCAAGCAATCTTCTGTTCCAAATATTAGTCATCCTTCACCACTTAGCATGGAGCTTTCTGATTCAAGTAAACCTGATGCTGTGGATAGATCTCCAATTGAGAGTTTGAAAGAGACTGAAACTGAAGGCTCTGGCTGCAATGGGAAACTTGCCACTCATTCTGGTAGATTTAACAGTGGTAACGATATGAGTAAAGGTGGGAAGGATGACAGCCCATCAAATACATGCAAAGGAACTATGAACAAATCTGTAAATATTCCCAAGGTCAACAAGAACTCCACCAGTACCGGTGTTCTGCGCTATGCTCTTCACCTCCGCTTTTTATGCCCTTTTCCTAAGAGCCGTTCAAGGTCAGTCCAGAGGTACGAATCTGATCCTTTATCTGTACCAGCACTAAACAACGAGAGTGAAGGGGAGCGACGCTTCTATTTGTGTAGTGATATGAGGGTGGTATTCCCCCAACGCCATTCAGATGCAGATGAAGGAAAGGTATAGGGTTTATGTGTTTTATACTAAACTGTTGGAATTTTTTCTTGTCGAAGTATGTGCTCCAATCTGCTTATCATTTTCTTGCATTATGCTTTATCTGGCATTATATGTGACCATATATGCATGAGCCGATTGTCTGTGTTTCTTGACTGAGCATTTTGATATTTCTAATTGTTTTTTCCTTATTATATTTGTCATCACTTTTACTCAAAGGAAAACATTGTGACCATTACTGTTTTAGCATGGAAGTTCTTAGAACATGCTGATTGATCCAGATGTGTTTTAGTTTAAAACTAAGGGTAAGGCGCCCCATTGCAGCAAAAACATAAATGGTGTGGGGTCGTCTTAGGATATCTTGTCTTGTCGTCCTTAAATGACAAAATTAATCAAGGATTAAATGAGGCATGTTAGATTTATACTTCCGAAATTAACTGAAGGTAATGTTTTTCTTTGTCAGAATTTAAGGTGTGGTTTATACGGGGCACTAATCTTGTGCTCCAATGATGTGAGTAGAGGAGTTCATATGTTTTCCAAGTTCTCTTTCTAAAAAATCACTGAAAACATCTTAAATCTGTTTTTGAGTATTAAACTTGTCTTTTGATCATGAATTTTGTGTTTTTCAAGTCTTGTTTATTAATTACACTACTGAGACATTTCTTTTTGTGTTTTTGCATTTGTTAAACAGAAAATCAGTTCGAAAAACAATATCGAAAAGCGACTTTAGTTCTTCAATATTTTCTTAATGCATTGAGGAACCATTTATCAACTTACAAACGATAAGTGCTAGACCCTCTTTTTTACCATGTTCCTATCTAACTGTATGTTGTTTATCTTTGCAGTTACGTGTGGAATATGATTTTCCATCCAATCCAAAGTATTTTGACATCAGCAACTAAATTGCCCAGTTTTTGTTCTGCTCAAAAGCTGGTTGTACATTTCTGTAAATAAGTGTACATGCAATTTCATAGCATCAAGCCCTCCAATGTGGATACAAGCCCATTTTTATATGTACAAAATTTGATTTAATAATAAATTAGCAGATTCAATTTATTGACCACAATCGTGGCCCTTGATGATATGGTTTATTAGGTCTGCCAATGCCCTTAGCCGCATCTTTTTTTTGAAAAAATGTTTATATCAGCAGTTGCATGACCCTAAGTGGATCTAAAAGAGTCTACGTGGACTATATTTCACCCTGTAATTTCTTATCTTCTTTCAATAGCTGCAGCAGGAAAAGGAGAAAGTAGGCCTGAGGCTGAGAGGCTGTTGGGAAAGAATTAAGTACCATTAACATCTTTTCTATTTCCTTTCCTTCTCATGTCGCCCAAAAATCCTACAATTATTGAATAAGGCCTTATATGGATGTTAATTCCATTAATGTATATATAATAACTTATTTAAAAAAAAATTATATCTTATTGGCCAAAAGTGTAATATCAATGAATGGATCCCTGAATTTTAGCAAAACAATAAATAAATGTAGTGATTATTTACAAAGAGTAAGTCTCTAATAGCAATAAGGATGCATTTGAAACCAAACAGTACTTTTTTTTTATTTTGGACTTATCTATTATAAATCATTGAAGTATATTCTTATTTTATTATTTTATTAAATATTAGAGACTTATTTGTTCTTATTAGTTAATATATATAATACATAATTAGAGTAAAATCTTTTTATAAACATAATGTTAGAACTAAACTAACTTTTATTATTACGGGGAGATTAAAATTTAATAAAGGCGTAATTATAAATTTCTTTCTCAATCACATAAGTGAACAACAAATTGTTTTTACTTTAATTAAAAAATAAATCATTGTTGTAGTTAGATAAGGAAAACAAATTGACATAATCTTAACGATGATAGTACAAAAATATAAAATATTCCATATCTAAAATTTATAAATATTTTAATTTCAAATAAAAGATGTTCGTATTAACAAGTTATTATGTATTCATGAGTTCAAATATGTAATAACAATTTTAAAAAAATAAATTATTATTCTAAATAATTTTTTAAGAGATCATTTATTCTATCTTTTTCATTTCTTTGTTACATACATATAATTATTACCATATAAGTACAAGTTCTAAAAGTTATAATTTATTACAAAGTAGAGTTCATTTCTATTAAAATTTTTATAACTATATGAAAATTATTTTTATATAAAGTATTACTATATAGATGTTTTTTACATATATATATATATATATATATATTCTTCGCAAGAAAAAGCTACTTCTTGCACAAATATTTTGCACCTGACATCGATGTATGATATTAAAACTAACACACATTACAATAACAATATATCCACAAATATTATAGACAACTAAAGTTTGTGTCACAAATTACGTACTATTCATATTTTTTTAATTGAAACTTGAATTAAATCTTGTGAATGTCTTATCTAAATGGCACATATAAAATGTGAATGAAAGTACTAAAGTATTTGTTTTGCTAAATTAAAAAAAATCTTAAACGAATACTTTTACATTTGTTCCCCTTAAAAAATTTAAATGTTGAATAAATAGTAAATTATTTTTAAAGAAATAAAATAAATTAAACTAATTTTCACACATATACAATCACTCAAGTAGTAAATGAAAATGATAATAATTGTAATTTTTCTTATGGTTTATGATGTTATACTAAAAGTAAATATCTATTTTTTTTAAAAAATTTGTAAGATAATTTAGATAAATTTAAATAAAAATAAAATTAGATATAAATATATTTTTAAATTAAAAATATATACAAATAAATTTAAAAAAACAAAAAGGAGTTCACCAAAAAATGCATATATTTAAAAATATATATAAAAAAAAGATAACTATCGATATTATTTTAGAAAGAAATTTAATAAAATTATTTATTTATTTTTATATTCTACTATATATATATATAAATAGATAATTATTTTTATAAAATTTAAATTATCTAAAATTTTTATTAATATCAAAAAAAGTATATTTAATTACTTAAAATAGATAAATTAGGTAAAGTAAGTATCAAGTCCCGAAAAAAATCCTTTAAAGACCATCATAGTTTGCCACCAATGCATTTAATGAGAGCGATTGGATGGTTGGAACCACTGAGCCAACACTAGATTTACGCCTTACGGAGAATATTTGACGCTTTCCCAATATTGCAATCCAATGACAATACTTGAACAAACGAAATTTTCAGTGTGTTGTGTGTGTGTGTGTATTTATATGTTTACATACCTTTAAATAGTGAGCCGTTTTGACACACATGGGCTCAGTTGAAACGTAATTCAATTTCTTTTGCTAGATATGCATAATCATCAACTGATGATATGACACGTCTTAGTATCGTAATACGTGTTTTGGCGAATTCTCGATGCGTATGACGACTTGAATTGAAAGTAGTTTGTTGAAGGTAATTTCTTTTCTTGGTATGTTTCAGTTGTCCAAAAACCGAAAAAAAAAGTATCAGGTGTTTTAATCAGGACAAGATGTTTGCCATGGGAGCTTGCTAGGCTAGGAATGCATGACGTACACCAAAAGTGATTCCCCGAAAAAGAAGGGTTGGTGGCATTTGCTTTGAAGTGCTTCTTAGCTTCTAGCATTAACGATGCAGGTTGAGTCTAATTGGTGCAAAGAACCTGTATTAATTCCATATTCCAATTGGAGACGCAAGCAGAAAATTCGTTTGTTTGTAGTGGAAAAGAGAAATAGCATGCAGTTCCAGGACACATAAGAGGATGAAACCAAAACGATACGATCCTAAAAAAGGAATTTTAAAAATCAAAGCAACCAAGAAATTTAACAAACACATTTCGTATTCTGGTGAAATAGCATTGTATCCATTGAAGATCTGTGGTCCACCTGCTTTTCCAGGAAGGTTCTGAAGAATTTGTCTTCAAACTCTCAGAGAGTTGTATCAAAATGTCTTTATAGCTCCGTCTACGTATCATCATTTTTTTCAGGTTTTTTTTTCTTGTTTTATATGGAGAAATAAGAAGATATCGCAATAGGGTTTCCAAACTTCTTCGCAGTTGGCGATTCACACCGACATTCAGCTTTCTGTTTGTTCGTTTACTTTCGTAAAGTTTAATAAAATTGTGATGATACCCAGAAAAAAAAAGCTTCTAACGTCCAAAACTGATAGCATGCAGCATTGAATGGTGGATAGTATAGCCAGACAAGAATCTTAATATATAAATTATACGATGAATATCTGCAAAATATACGTGTGGTGTCAGCCTCCTTTCATTTTGTATTCAGTGATTGCGGTGCTGATTACAGATTACTGGCAACAAAAATGGAGAAATCAAACCAAAGCTAAATCTTAATCCGACAACAAGACAAAGAAATATATATATATGCACGCATGCCCTTCGATTCATGGAATTAATGATATTGCAAATGAAAGAAACTCTTCTAAATTAATGCAGCATATCAAATACCATTAACAAACAAGTTTGTTGATGGTGATTGTGATTTGCGTGCATTCATTCATAGCCATACCATTATTTCCATACTTATTAATTAGACCCCGGTGGATGTAATGGTGATTTCAAGGCACATTGCATCAATCCCACATACAGTTCGATCTTGATTTGTTTGCATATGATTGAGAAGTATGCAATCATGGAATGCCTGCCTAATTGTTAGTCATGAAGCTTGATCAATCTTCAATTTCAATAAGTTATTTACTATATTTGTTTGGGCAACCTAAAATTTATCATAATTTTATTTAAGATAATTAATAAGTGTCTTCTGTAGATTTTTGCTAAAATAATAAATATATAAAAATTTTGTAAATATTATAGATATCTTTCCTTAATATAATTACAACTATTTAAAAATATAAATTATCCTTGATTTATTAAAAATATTAATGTAATATTTTTATAATTTATAATTTATATTTTTAGTATGAAATTAATTTATTAAAAAATTGAGTGCATAATAGCTATTGACAAATATATCCTTATTAATAAAAAGATATTTTATGAATAAAAATAAAATAAAACAAAAAAATTGCTAAATACTTTTAATGATTTATTGAAAATTATTTTTTAAGAATAAAAAATTAAAAATGTGTGTATTTGATATTTTGAGTGATAAAATAGTTCAAAATTTTTTTAAAGTATAAAAAATATATTTTATATTTTATTATTAATATTATATTTTTAGAAAAAGAGTATCTATAATTTTTATAAATAGTTTTCGTCTATTTGTTATTTTAACAAAGAAAGATTTCTGTTAATTATCAATTACTAAGTTCCAACCTAATCCTTCTAATCTTGTAGGATCTATTATCTCTGATTTTATCATTCTAATTCCCTTAGTTAATAATCCATTTATTATAATATCAGTACTTACTCTATACCTATTTTCTGATTTGTTACGAGTTCTTCTTAAATATCCTATAGTTATATTTAAATTATCTCTTTCATAATCTTCATATCCTTTTGTTTGTATTCCTATTTTTAATTTGTCTATTAGTTAAATTAATTAATTAAATAATTTAAATTATAACATAAGAATTTCACGTTAATATTAAATCAATTATAACATATCTTTTCATATCTAATCACGTCTAATGTGAATTTAATTTTAAAATTAAATTAAAATTATAAGATATCAAATAATAACTTAATATTAATATCAAGTCAAGTTTAACGGTACTCTTAATTTGTAAAATAAATCTAATTATGTAGATCAAGATGGCATCATGGTGTAATAAGAGTAAGTATACAATCTTCTGTATAAATTCATTCGTACAAACAAAAATAATATTATATTTTTATAAGATTAAATAAAAATTTGTAATAATAAAAGAAATTAAGTTTATAAAACATGTAAATTCCCCTTTTAAGGACAATTCGAGGGTTAACTCGGTCCAAATCTTAAAAACCTTTCTCCAAGAGTGAAACAATCAAACGGCCTATATCATCCAGAACAAAAAATCACATGCATATGCAACAGAAGTATCTCTCGAGAATTTAGCAGGAGAGATTTCCTGATGTGTGTTCATGATTGGTAGTTGATACCCCACCATTTTAGTCGCTTGAGGAGACGATCAATCACATCATTATTCTTCCCTTTTCTCGTCTGCTCTTCTATAAAAACCATATAACCTTCACGCTCTGTCCCTGCATCCGGAACCTATGCTTTTCCTTTCGCTCCATACCATACAATAATATACGTCTCCTCTGTTTGTGTTGCTCTGTTTTCAGCCATATTTGTCACTCACAAGGCTCTGAAATTTCCCGATGGAAAGCTCTGAAGCAAAGTTCCCAGAAAACCAACCTCTAAAAACCCAAAAGCTTTTTCATGTTGCACAAATTTGCTTGAGGATTTTCGCAATCGCAACTGGATTGGCTGCAACATTAGTGATGGTCACCAGCAAGCAAACCACTATGATTTTTGGCACTAGATTCGACGCTCGATATAGCTACTCTTCCGCTTTCAAGTAAGAAACCGAAGACAGCTTTCGAATCTATGAAGATATATTTTATTAATTTGCCATTTCAACTGCAGGTTTTTTGCTTTTGTTAATGCTTTTGCAAGCGCCTTTTCTCTTCTCTCCTTATTCTTCGTTCTAATAGTTGTTCGACCAGGCTCAAACCCTGCAACCTATTTCTTCTTGTTCCTTCATGACGTGGTATATTCATACACCTGCCTTTAAATGCAAAAAAATCTACAAATTTACCAAACTTTGTTGCATAATTTTTGTTTTCTCTTCCGGGCTTTGAAACATGCAGTTCGTGATGTCCTTGGTTCTCGCCGGATGTGCAGCAGCAACGGCAGTTGGATATATCGGCCGGTATGGCAACAGCCATATCGGCTGGTTGCCAATTTGTGACCAATTTGGCAAATTCTGCAACAGGGTGACAAGTTCAGTGATACTTTCTTACTTGGCCTTCTTTATCTTGCTGATTCTCACAGTCATCTCAGCAAGCAGATCCGGACAAGTTCGGGTTTAGAATCTAAATATCACACGTAAATTAAAGAAGAGAAAAATGACGATGGTGATGAAATCCGTGCCAGTTTGTAGCTACTGTTTCTACTCAAGAAATCACAACTCCTATACATGTTCTCTGGTAGTCTGATTGACAAAAAAAAATTGTTACAACAATGTTTGTTTTTCTTTTTCTCCTTTCGAGTTGTTCTCCAATGGATGCTCTGCTCTATGGCATGAAATTTGATAAAGAAAATTATTGCTTAGATTATGGCAGAGTCATCTAAACGTATCAATCTCCCATGGATAAGAATTCTTTTATAATCTCACGTGTCCATGGCAGCTTAAGTTCAACAACACAAAAGATTAGAAATCTCAAACAAACTCGTAAACATATCAATTGTAAGGTCCGATTGATTATTCTTTTCATTCATTTATTTATATTGGTATGTATAATTAAGTGGTCTACATTCGCTGGTCCTGTAATACTATTCTATACTGTCCTCTTGTTATCTTAAGAGTATGAAGTATGTACCTCATTTTGGTGGGTGATGATAATTGAACTCAATCCTATTTGTTCTTAAATAGAGATGATAGATGAATTTAACCAATTTATTTATTTATTATTATTATTTTTTTACAAAAAAAATGCTCTGTATTTATATATATATATATATATTATAAGTTCTAATTGATTCAATCTATGATATTTGGTATGCTGTATTCATATGCATGCATGCGTACGTCTATTTATATAAAGCTGAAAATTTATATTATTTAAATAAAAAATAATACTAAATTGTAATTGTTAGTTTTTTTAAAAAAAAATTATATTATTTCATTCAAATTTATTTTATTATTAATTTATTTTTTTTTATATTTTTATAAAAATTATACGATGTTTACAAATAAATTATTTTTATTGATTTTATTTAATATTCGATAATTTTGTAAAGATATTTTTGAGATTACACAATATTAATATGATGGGGTGAAATTTATAAAATGGGTTTTTTTGTATATGGGTACAAACACAAATTCTACTTAGTCGGTGCACTGCATCTAATAAGTTGCAAGAACCCAAGATAATAGAAAACTTAAGTGCAAGAAAATTATTTATAACGAAGACATTCTTATAGAATTATTCAACATATATTTTAACAATATTGTTAAAAATTAATATTGAGTTGAGTCTTTCTCTTTGAAGAGGTTAGGCTCCTGGTGTTTCTCTTCCTAGCATTTATTTTCATGCAATGTAATGATATCTTGATATATGAAGTCCATCCCATATTTGAACAATGCTTACGCCTTTAATCCTAGTGAAGACTATAGAATCAATAGACGTTGCTGAGCCAGGATTGTTCCTTTGTTATCTGTGTTAAAGCATCCTGTGGTGCTCTCACACACGCGCGAACAGGCACACACGCATACCCTTTAGTCCCCACTTCTTGAATGATGCATGTGGTTTTTTCTTTTAAAATTTTTTTTAATGCAAGACAAGGCTGCCTACCTTTTCACATAACTTTTTCAAATATGCTTGAGCTAATTCCAATCCCCCACTAAAGAAATGTCTGGATGAACTTTTTTTTTCCTCCAGCAAAAGATTCAATGCAATAAACAATTCAAAATGAACCCCAAATGCCAAGGTTCAGAAGACACAGGCTCTCTTCTTAAGTTTTCCAACTGGGTTATTGACACTGCAAGCAACAAAGCAAAGCTGCTAATTGTATTCATTCTTTTTCCTACGCGTATGAAGAGAAGTCTTTAAGTCTTTATTGAGTAGTTTATTAGCAAGGCCAAAAGCCAAGTCAAGAGCGCAAACAAATTTTTTGTAGGTCCTCGACTGTTTGGGTAACAGCCAACAGAAGAGTAGGCATAGCAGCAAGGAAATGCACATGCTCAGGAACAAATGCACATGGTTTAGACCCAAAATTTTATGGACGACGATCTCGGAGATATATGCATATCAAACTACCAAACAAGGCTAAAACAATCACAATAGTCTCAATCACTACCAACAAAGGAAACAAACAACGAGAGATAGAGATTTGGGTAATAACTTTGGGACCCAATATTGACAGCCGAAATTGAAGTTGGAAAGAGGAAGCTCTTACCAGCTTAGAAGATTACAAATTCCAGACTCCTGTGCAGCTTGTTGGATTACGACAGCGGCATATACACATTGCCTAAATCTAAAACGAATACAGGCACATCTTGCATTTGCTTGACAGAGCGACCCTTAACTACACAAGGAAATATCATTTTCTGCAATTCTAAACAATCTAATTTTGCACTTATGGTGAACCATGGGAAAGGTTATTATTAATGCAATGGCTTAAAAATTTTCTTGGATACACAATTATTGACCAAAATGTAGATGTTTGAGCATGAAATCCAACATAAAACTGGCTAGTAATATTTTTTTCATCCGCTCCTGCTAACAAGATATAGAGGGACTAGTAAATCCCTGATTCAGACCACTGTCCCAAACACCCAAGGGAAACACCATAGGAAATAATAAAACACTCGGAGAATGTTTCCAGGCTCCTACAGAACAAACGATTGAGTAGCAATGACCAGCGAGATAAATATATTTTATCAATCAACAAATCATACTGAACAAGAGTCATAGTCTCACCCAAATGAAACCCAATTTTGCAGAAATTTCGGACTTATACAACTTAAACATGACCCCCAAAAAACAAGAAGAAGAAGAAGAATAAGACAGGATGAGGATTATGGAAAAAAGATCACTTAATTCATTTATCAAACATCTCTAAATAGTAAAAGAGAAGGTCTGCTTTGTAGAGTCTGTGGAGGAAGAAAAGCCTACCACCAACATGGCAGAGTCAATAAATCTTAAAGTATAAAGGTTCACTCACCATTTGTTAAGAAAACATAAAACAAACTCATTAGTTATCATTTAGTTCTGGCATCTCTTCCAATCCAATTAAGTCAACAAACCCAGATTATGTCTTTACAGAGAAATCTGTCATTGGCAATTTGACTGGCAACATTTACTCTACACGAGTTAAAAATAATATAAACAAGAAAAGAAAAGGAGAAAAGGAAATATTAAGAATCAAAATAAACACAATTACTGTAAATACAGATCCAATAATCACGTCGTCCTCCTCTACAAAGCTGCCCGCCCACTGTCATGGTCTGGCAAAAACACCCCACATTTTACCACGCCCAAGACTTTCCAATAGTTTCTTGGCCCCCTCAACATCCATCTCAACAAGTTTCTGCAAGTGTAAACAAGCACCAGCAGCAACCATTTGTTTCCGACGTTTGCTAGAATGCACAAGCGAAGCCAATACAGCAACAGGGTATTTCTTATCCAAGTTCTGAATCAAAGGATCCAGCAACTGAACCGTACTCACAATCCCTCTCTCACCCTTCTGAAAAATCTTTCTATTACCTGCATACAACATAAGTTTTGACAATGCCTTTGCAGCAGATTCTTTTTCGACAACGGCCTTGCCATCCAGCATCTTAATCAAAGGTCCAATGCACCCACATTCACCCATTTCTTTCCTTGCCTTAGAGTTAATTCCTAACTGATAAACAGCCCGAGCAGCCGCTATTCTCACACGTAAAACCCCACAATTCAATACATTCACAAGCCTAACCAAAAATCCATCAGAAACTAAAACTTCAACAATTGGATGAGAAGAAGCCAAATGCCTTAACAATTCAACTGCCACTTCAAGACCCCTAAATGCAGAAACTGAATCCCAGAAATTCTTCAAAGACTCTATCCCTCCTTCTTTAACAATAAAAATCTTCAAATTTTCATCGTCCGAAACCAAATTACACAAACACCCAATTGCATTTTCTTGTGCTAATACAGTCCCAGAAGCTGCAAGGCCAAGAAGCGCCACAGGCGCGTTCTCCTCAATGAAATTCTCTTTTATTTCGCTTACCCCAGCAAGATTCCTCAAAACCCCTGCTGCAAAAGCCTGTGAACCGGGTGTACCCGCCTGGCAAATTTCTAACAAAGAAGAAATCCCACCTCTAGAACCAATCGCTCTAGCGTTTTCTTTAGAAAAGCTCAAAGCTTGTAAAGCAACACAAGCTCTTTCCTTCGCAAACCCACTTCCCGATTCAAGAACCCGAGTTAAATGATTCAACAACAACAAACCTTCAGTAATCAACACATGTTTGCTGCTATCAACCATCGAAACCCTAGAAATTGCGGCAACGGTTTTTTCTTTCATTTCCAACGAGCTCGAATCCAGTAACTTAACAAGAACCGGAACCACGCCTTGAGCCACAGCTATCATAACATTCTTGTCATCTTCTTGCAAAAGCCCAAGTAATGAGTCCATCGCCGAGTTCTTTGACTCAACTGTCCCAATCTGCAACCGAGTTACCAAGTTCCTCGACTCAGCTCTCACAGCCTCCCTCTTCGAACCGGATGAAACGATACCATCTTGTAGAACGCCACTTTTAGTCAAAACCTCTCCGTCTTTCACATGCCGATCCAATTTCGCTAAAACAGAATCGATATCGCTCTGAGTCTTGAGTTTCCCTTCCGTTAAATTAACCCCTTGACATTTTTCCGCCACGAACACGGCGTCTTTCAAAGTGTGCGAAACCGATTGGAGATGGTCTAAACAGAGCGGATTAGAGGCGGCAGTTGACAAGTCAGAGAAATCTTGAAGTTGGGTTTGAAGATTGTTAAGTTTGGTTTTGATGATAGCCCATTTGCCCTTGAAGTTGTGCACAAGAGGAATTTGGTCCAGGAGCGAAGAGAGAAGGTGAGTTGAAATATTGATAGGGTCGGTTTCTGGTACTTGCATGGCGGTTCACCGGCTTTTTACTTATTTCACCTTTAATGGATAAAAGGGAGTTTATAAAGGGAGGCCAGGGACGGAAAGGAAGAGAGAAAAAGATTAGGGTTTAGAGTCCGAGCAGCCTCGACTCCAGAGAGAGAGAGATTTCGTGAGTCATGCTGTGCCTCGGCAAGTACGGAAAGAAATAGGTGGAGACGGTGAACTTGAGCATCAGACGCAACTTACGAGCGTGGACTTTACCGCTTTAAAGAATGGTGCAGCCGGATTCTGGAGTCCCTAAATTATAATGGTTTGTTCCCGCCATTGGCAATTTTATTTTATTTCATTTTATACCAGAAAATAATAATAGCAGTTTAAATAAACTAGATTTTAAGTCACCATCGGTCCAATAGGTTTGATTATTTTCCACATTTAAATTTATTTTGATTTAAATAATTAAATTTAAATATAAAATTATTAAATATAATTTTAAATTTTAATATTAAACTCGAGTAAGTATTGTTATTGATATTTACTTGTTATTATTATTTTTTATTAAATTTATTGATAAAATTTATACTGTAGGTTGGGGCCCAGAGACACCAGACGCATGGTCAATTGGCACGTGTAAAACACGGCCAATAAAAGCAGGCAGGAGAGCACGACACCGTTAACAAATCCGGAGTCGAGCCAGAAAAAGGTCGTCGCAGAAATCAGTAGCGGTGGGCTGAGCCTGAGAGTGAATCAAGAGATTAACAGTGGGGCCCAGGACGTGCAATAATTTGCAGCTTTGTAAGTCTAATGACAGGTAAGACAGCGAATTCTCCGAAAAGTCTACCTCGTTCTGTTCACTCTGCCGTCCGATCGTCACAACGGTGACAGCCACTTTACTGCCGTCAGATTCATGATAAGTAAGTATTGAGCAGTTGCGATTTGACCAATCATTTATGAGAGTCTGAGAAATAGCTGTTACTGTAGAACTACGTACTTATTAATAATATTTCTTTTCCAAGGAGGCATGAAATGATGAGAGTTCGGTGTACTGTCCATTAAATTCCGGTGAATTCATTGGCTAATCGTTTTTAGCAAAAAGCAAATGAAGGCGGGCAGGTACGATTATTCCTTTATATAATTATTAATTATCGATTTTGTGGGAGCGAATAATTGGGGAGTTGATTGAATACGACGACGTCACATGCAAAGCAAAAGCAAACCCGTCTGCGTATTTGCTTTCCCTGGATGTGAACTGAAATTTACGGCTTGTAAGCTGACTTTGTCGGTCAATGCCACCAAGTCAATCGCGTAGGAAGTGGGTCTTCTAGATTTTTTTCGCACGCATAGGAAATAGTCAAGTTGATGCATTTAATTAATTATCTTGGGTACGATGTACCTTATGTTCAAATATTTGTTAATTACAATTAAATAATTTATATAAAAATTCATAATATTAAAATTTGTATTATTTATTTTAAATCTATATAAACTTTTTTAAATCATAAGTTACCCCGAATGTGATTTCATTAGAAATACATGAGCTTGAAGTAACGGTATGATCACAAAGTATCAATCAATACCAATGTTATAAGTATTATTTATGCAATTTCAACTACTAGTTTTGATTAATTAAGCAAGAAAAAGCCTGTAATCCATATATTTTATGTGATTATCGATCGCATGCAAATACATAAACATAGTAAATTACATAAGGATGATTCACTTGATGGATCTATATCTTCCTAAAAGAGGTTGCAGATGCCATCACTTGTAGGAAAAATGAATAAAAAAAATAAAATATGATAAAAATTAAATTTATATAAAATTTTATTTTTTAATTAACGAATGTTATGTTACCGGAGGCTAAAAATATTAGCATGGATTTTGAATAAGTAACAAAATACTTGTGAATCATGTGCCTAAAATTGTTTGGTTCAACCATAGGGTTAATTGATTGTAATAGTAGGATTCCATTCCTCGCATCCTAATTTTGTTCTTTCGTCCAGAGTTTCTCGTTGCCATTCTGATCTGAAAGTGAATACTTATAACCCAAATGTGAAATAAGCCCAAACCAATGACTCAACCCGTCCCAGCCCAGTAGAGGTAATCTCCGCTTTTACCCAATAAAGTGGTAAGAAACCCACTGTGTATTAAAAATTTGTGTTATTGACACTTCACTTTTAAACTATAATAGAAATACCACAATCTAAATCGAAGTGTTAATATATATATATATATTTCTCTTTGAGAGAACAATCGGAGGGGAGAACATCCGAATGGATCTATGAAAGCTAAAATTTAATATAAAAAAATATATTTGAATACTAAAGTTGTAAGGTTGTGAATGAGCCAATTGGCAAGTGATAGAAGATAATGCAAAGTGTAGGCTTGGAAACTAGACAACAAACACTATTCCAAGAGCATATATAAAGTTGAATGCAATTGAAAGAATATAGTGGATTATTTACTTTATTATTCGAGAAGCTTGGAATAAGGCAAAGAAATTCGCCATGCATGCTAAGTGTTTGATTCAAGAAGCAGCTGAAAACTTGACGTGAGAGGTGTGAAATTGACCAATTTATTTCAAAGGTCAAAATAGAACAAGAAGCAGCAAAGGGTTGGCTAGTAGAGGCTTGACATTATCTTGAGAAGATAAAGCAAATGGCATTTTATTGATATTAGCATTGGAATAATTAGACAGCTTACCTCAAAGTGTTGAAACTAGAAGAGGTGATGGTCACGATCGAAATGAGTCATTTTTATCTTTATTGTGTTTCATTTCAAACATTAACTTTGCTCCATGAATATTTCAAGTCAATTAGATTTGAGTAGGTCAAATATTATTATTCCCTTTAGTGATAAAAATTGTTATTGTTGGCAGCTTTAAATGGGGAAGTTTAGTCCATATTCATGTCAAATCCTCCTTTTAATCTAAGATCTATGCATAAAATCAATTAAGAAAATATATAAATAAATTTATTCATTTTGTTTTCAACAATCTTTAAAAAATTAATAAGAATTAATTGAAAGTACATGTGTGATCATTATATATTTGTTCGATTGATAAAATTTATTAACCATCCACACATTTATACTTGTATAATTATGAATAAATTTTTTTTATAATATTTATAGATTTAAAATTATAATAATTTACTTAAAAACATATATAATTATCTAAATTTAAAATTTAATAAATATTATATTGATTGTTACTTGTCAAAGTCCAATATTCTTTGTTTTCATTTAGACGAAGTCATCTTCGAATATTATGTTGGTAAATTGTTTGTCTCCAAAGAGCTGGAAACAAGAATGCAATGGCAATAATAATTCAAGATTCTTTCTTGCGATGTCACACTTTGAAAGTGTTAAAAGGTCAATTCCTAAATGCAACTTTCTCCATCAGCATCTATGCATATGTGGCTAAATCTTAGACGTTTTTCCCCTGTGTTTCACCTTCTGAATTACAAGACTTGATCCTTAATTTCCCTATTTCATATACATGTAAATAATGAAGGACGCTAGCTAGTCAACCCATGAAAGCAGGGCACCTCACAGCAAGCAAAATCATCAACATTAATGGATATGGTTGGTCCCCTGTAACAAGTAGAATATATTCCATTACATAATGGGAACGAAGGGATCTAATCGATTCAATTCCCTCAACACATGGTAGCTGCTGCATGGGTATAAATATAAGCGTTCAAAATGCAGGCATAAGCAAGCAAGCGGGCATTGAAACAAATTCGATATTGATGATCTAATTTGAGAGATCGGTCGAGGAAGAGAGGTCTTGTATGATGATAAAGAGCCTTGTTTGCTAGCCAAGGATGACTTGCCTACGTCCACCACAGCTAGGGTTTTCTCTTTTGTCTCAGAAGAAATTAAGAGAACCCTCCTGTGAGGGTTATTACATTGGGCAGGCATCCTGGGCTAATTGACTTGCTCTTATCTTTCATGCTAGACCTACTTCTCTTCCATGCTTCTAACCTTAAAGCTTTATAAATGCTAGCCATTGATTCATACAATCTGACTTCTTGTTTGTATGCATACATGTTGCATGTTAATGCATTTCAGCATTTAATTATATGTATTAAATAGATTAAACGCTTGTTATTAGATAAAAAATGATAAAATATTTTATTTTATTATATTTATTCATAATATTTTGCATGAATGCCAAATTAAGAGGGTATCATTTGGATCTCAAAACGACGCCGTGTTTTAAGTCTTCCACAGAAACGTCCACGCAAAGGACTTTTTGACGTGGACAAATGTTATTGGAGAGAGCTATGCTGGCGATGAACGTAAGCGAACAACTCCGGATTTGAGAACACTACAAACCCGAACCAGCTATGACGACGTCGATCAAGCGAACAACTCATCTCACACAAGAAGGTCAGTCCAATCCGAATCAAGTCTTGGTCCTGGCGACTCTCCGTCGTCGGCGACATCTACAATCGCTAATCTATGTACGTTTTCTCAGTTCTTCACTAATTTATTCCTACGATTTAATAATAAATCCGCATTAACTAATTACCTGTTTAAAAACGAATCTGGCTGTCGTTGATGCATTTCCCTAGCATATGGTGCTTGCCAATATTGACAGACCTATGTTCTTTAGGATTTTCATTAGTACGAGTGAAATGCAACTCTGGTTCAATTTAGTTCTTGAAAATTCATAACTGAATTATCGGAGTTTGGATCAATTGTCTTTTAAGATTTATAATTGAACTTAATAGTAATTAATATGCATATCTGTCAAACTCTAAGATGACGTGCTGACTAGTTATATTCGGAGAACGGAGAAGAGGTCTAACTTGGCCACTATGTTTGCTCAGTGAATAAAGGCTCTCTTGTCTACAACTCTTGGCTAATCAAATTCCGCAGATGAGTCAAACCTTTCTACAGTTTCCCTGCCAACTATATTTGGGCCATTTGGTTGGTTAGGAGTGAAGAGACACTAGGAGAGAGATGGTGACACTGATGAAGCAGGACGTAAAGGCGGTACTGGCGGTAATGAGGATTTTTTAGTGAGTGATTTCAGAGTTGTGAGCACTTGTCATAAATGTCAAAATAGTAAAAAAAAATAATAATAAATCATTTCTTAAAATAAATGACATGTCATCATGTTATTGTGTAATTCCACCTAAACTACACCGAATCAATGTCTAGGATAAATTAAATGGATGGTAAATCATCAAAAACTAAGTTGAACATGTTGAAACTTAAGAACTAAATTGTCCAAATTACAATTCTTAAAGGACTAAGTTGCTGAAATGACAAACTTCAACAGTTAAATTGAGCTAACTGAAAATTGAATGATTAAAGTGAAAGAAACTTTGAGTAGTTAAATTGTATTTTTTTTCCAAAAGTTACTGGTATTTGTAGGTTATGATTGTTGATGCTGTTACAAGATCCTATGCGTAATTATTAATGCCTTAGCTTGAAGCACTTTGATATTTGCTAGTAATTCTGCAGCGAATTACTGATGCCGATACCATTTATTAACTGTTAGATGAGTTGTCCAACAACACAATCATTAATGCAAAATTTGGGGCATCTTTGCTTAGATTTTTTTTTGAAAAAAAAACTGAGTGATTGCTTCATATGATGTGTGTGTTCAGTTATGATTGCCTGTTCATTGTACATTAAATCTTGTTGCCCGTTCAGGACAAAATACATTTTCTTCTTCCCCTTTTGTATTTACACCGTAAAGGATTTATATTTGGTACATAACTTTTGAGAACTGCATATGGTGTAAGCTGACTGTTAGGCTGGGTGCAAGATGTCGTTGATTTCATCTGTAGCAACACACCTAATTCCTGGCAAAGAGTAGATGTGTAGGCTATACATCTTTTTCGTGTTTCTCATTTCTCTTCAGCTGGAGGCTGAAGTAAAATGCATGTTTTACAGTGCACCTGCTGGTTGCTGTCCTTTATTTCGTCATGGTATCACTACCAAGTAATGCCAAAGACTGGATACATGAGCTAGAAGATTTTTCCTGTTTTTTGTTCTTTTGAGTTGGGAGTTGGGGGCCAAAGTAAAGGGCATGCTTTACAGTGTATCTGCAGGTTGTTGTTTTGAATATTTCCTCCAAGCCAAAGCTGCTCTGAAGGTTGGTGCTTTGAATATTCTGTCCGGCCAAGGCTGCTCTGCAGGTTGGTATTCAAAGTCCTGTGTTTTTTTCTCCTTAACTGGTGAGATTTTGTTGGGTGGGTTATAAAAAGGATATTTCTACGAGGAAAATATGACTCCTATTCTCTTATTGGATTTTCTTACTCATAAAATTAAGTTTGGACTGCTAATCTCTTCTTCTTGCAATTGTTTAGAGGTTTGAAGCATATTGATTTTTATCTGTTAAACTATTTTATTGGCAATTTTCTTTTCTTTTTCATTTTAACGTGTACTAGTGGTCACTGAAAAATTCAGCTTCTCTTATCATGTCATCTTTTAGGCCTAAGTTTCAAGCAAATGTAAGAATTGTCCTCGTTCATTTTTTGGATTTTATTTTTTATATATTTTTGTACACTCTTGACTTTCACTCTCAAGAAGAAATTTAAGAAATTTTGCGTTCACAAGCTTAACTTTATAGTAACTTCATATACACACACTCGTCACATTATAGACTAAATGAACCTAGGATCTGCATATTGCCATTTCTTACCGCGTTTGACACAGAGTCGTGTAGTTTTGATTTGCTTCTCCAGGTAAATTTGCATGTTTTTTAGCCATTTGCCATTCGTACAGAATGCTTCTCTAACAACAACGTTTGTTTCACTTACTCTCATTCAATTTAATTTTTGCAGAAATATTGACAATTTATGATCTTAAAAACCTCTGCAATCATCGTCCTTGGTTGTTTGCTCACCTAATTGCTGCACGTTAAAAAAACCAGAGTGCTCTCCAAGGGAAGGAATACGAGCTGCAGAGCACCAGAGTTGCAGGACCGATTAACATTTCCTAGGTTTAACTTTGGCACCTTGGGCTTAAATTTTGCGCAAGGTAATGCTTTCTGAACTCAAGTTTTGTTCTCTTCATTCTCTTCCTAAGAAATTGATAGCAAGAGTTTCAACCTTCTTTCCTATTTCTTCGGTCTTGAACCCTGGCCTCATTTTAAGGATGGATGGTTTTCCCATTGATGGCGCGGTGCACTCTTCCTCTAGGATTATTCTGTCTGGGCAAAACTTTTACTTATTGCATCAGTTGAGAAGTAATGTATCTCCTCAGAATCATATAATGGGATAGGACAGATTAATCAAACCCGACGAGCTAAGAAGAAGACTCATAATTTGATTACAAGCTGTTTAGAACAACTGACAGCTTACTGCATCTCTCTTTATTTTTGAACATGCACATCATTTATTTATTTTTTCACCCATTCAGTTTAAGATCAGATTACTCTAGATCGATACATGTCCACCAATGCAAGTTTTATCTCCATCATAAGATGTTTCATAAGTATGTTTGAAGAAAATCTGAGTCTTGTTCTTTCTATCAAAGCTGTCCTAACTACAGTGCTTGACTTGAGTGCTCATCCCTGCGATCCATTCAATGGTTTTCATATGAAACTTGTATATAAGCATAAACTCTAACTATACCCAACAAAATACAGGGCATTGAAACTTATAGTAGCATCTTGTATAAGATTCTCCAAGAGGAAATATCATATGCCATCAACACCACTGCACTTTAGATTTAATAAATCACCCACACACTGAGCCCCATGCCTGAAAAAACGAACTTAAATTCCCAGCAAAATTCTAACTTCTCACCTCATGGAAAACTGAGCCTCGAACTCAAGAACCTCTAGAATGTGTCCTCACAACCAAATGGTTATCCCTTCTGAAGACAGTAACACTTAGAAGAAATCAACTGAATCCGCTGGACTACAGAGATTTGAATGTTTTTAAATTGCCCTGCAACTTGATGACCTCACTATCCTAATAATTCCCAATGTGCATCTTAACACTCTTAAACACTATAATTGCAAGCCAAAAATTGCCAAGAAATAGCAAGCATCAACCACCAAGGGAAAAAAAGAAGGATCTCACTTCAGCTAGATGTCACCCACTTTATGCTAACAAAAACGATCAATAACCAGTTTCATGAATGCACCATCTCCACTGCAATGCCTGAGAACCAGAATGGGGACTCCATAGAAGAAGAGAAGACAAGTATCTACAATTTGATTTTCCCACTATACTAAAAAATGGACATCCAACTTCCAGTTCATTTACAGCATATGTATTCCAATTTGTTTGCATTAAATAAAGACCAGCCCAACAAACATAATATGCAGCCATAAAACATAAGTCAGTCCTCAAAGAACACAAACGCACTCATCGTCCTTTGGATGTTGTCCACCTCATGCAAACCTAAGTTTTATTTAATTACACATTCAAAATGCGACAACCGTCTAAGATTTATCACCAACACTTGAAACGTTTCTATACAAACCATCTCCTCAATCAAACATGTTCTCCAAGCAAACCTTGGTATGCTATAAGAAAGCACTTGGAATTCAGAATAAATAAAGATCACTGAACCAACAGGACAAGCCGCACATGAAACGAAAGTCAATTATCAAAAGACCTTTTTTTTAAATAAAACATGGCAAATGTTTTGAAAAAGAAGAAGAAATACAAAATGGTTCAGTAATCCACAAATCATCCCAAAAATATACACAAAGAAAGGAATTTAAAACTATGCAAACTATACTTTGTGACTGTCTGTGTCAACTAAATGAAATCAACACAACCCAGTAGCAAAACTGCTTTCTCCACGTACAATCTATCTTAAACCACCTTCCTGAGTCAGATGAATAAAAAAGAAAAATTATCCCCAAATTCCCCAAAAGACTAAGTGTAATCATTATCCACCATTTTCATGCACACACTAGCTGGGTTGATACACAGTATACGAGATTAAATTAAAAAAGAGGAGGATACAAACCTTAATAAGAGGTTTTAACATATTCGGCAAAGTAGAATGGTAAACAATAATAACTGTTTAGTACAGATGGCTGTCTCAAAGCATCACAAACTAAATCCTCATGTAGCAACATTCAGATACATAAAACTCATTACCAGACCACACAGATACCAATCAAGGAACAGTCAGTAGTCCAATTTAATGAAGTCTACATTCAGGCATTGGAAAACATTACCTAGATTAAAAAATTTAGTATTCTAACACCTCCAATTTCACTCTCCAAAAGAATGAGAAAAATAAAACAAAATACCCGAAGTTATCATTCTTTATTAAGCATTTTCTGTTAAAACCAAGTCAATCTAGATTCTCTTTCATTGTAGACCATACTCATCCAAATTGATAACCAAGATTACTCCAGCATAATCACCAACCTACTATGTACCAGAACTGCACTTAATTAGAACACATATAAGTGCAAGAATATAACCACTAACAAGAAAATCTACTATTTGAAAAGCTACAACTAAAATCACATCAAAAAACAAACAGAAAAGAAAAAAAAACTAAAAGGCTCAAACCACTTCGGTCATTGCACTGCATCATATATTGCCATGGCTGTGAACTCAAAATATCCTCAAATACTACAACCCACCTACCAAAACTTCACGAAAACCCCTTCCCAAGTTTCTGTATGGCGCAATACATCTTCCTCCTCGACCCCACAGCATTTATCCCCATATCCTTCAAATCCTCCAATGTCAACATTGGCAACACCTCATCATCCACCTCATGTACCTCAAAAACTGGGGCATATCTCCCTAACCCTAAACTATTCAACCAAATTCTCACCCCATCTTCACTCCCTCCCCTATTCCACTCTCTTGCATCATTATCCGACGGCCCAGATAACTCCACTCCATCACTGCGGTCCCTACTTCCTCTAATGGGAACTCTTCTGTTGTAATAATGAACATCCCTTTCATGCCCGTCAACAGCTAAATTCTCAAGAGAATGAAGCGGGCTGTGCTCTTTTAATGGACTCTCCGAGTTTTCCACATCGAAATCGAGATACCCATCTTCCATATCTTCTCTACCGCTATACTTGGAATCTCCAACTTCAAAGTTGTTATTAACGTCTTCGCTTTTGTTAATATTATCCCCACCGCTTTCGTTGTTTTTGGATACCCAATTAGTCCTAACCCTCTTAGCAGATCCCCTCTTCTTCGTATCCTTCACTTTCCAGCTTCCAATTGCGATACCATCAAGATTCTCATCCAGGGTTTCATTCAATTCCCCCGAATTCGAGTTTAAATTAGTTAAAGCTCGAAGCTTTGAGGATTTGCTGGCCTCCTTTTTGAGATCGACATTGTTCATGTGGAGATGGTGCTTGAATTGCTTGGTGGCATTAGAGGCGGTTGTGGCTCTTCGCATATGCGAGTCGTATGGAAGGTGATGGTGGTGGTCGCCGCCGATGTCACCTAATCTGACGCTTGGCCTTCGCTGACGCTTTGATCCAAGAGTTTCAGAAGTGGGTGGTGCAATCATAGGTCCTCCTCCAGCTACGACGCCGTTTAACTGACCTTCCGGTGGCTCCTCCATCTCTAAAGGAGAGAACAAAAGAACTTTTGGCCTCTCTCAACTTTTATGTTTGTCTCTCTAAACGACTCTCTTTTTTTAATAAAAATAAATAAAACTAGGGTTTCTCTGCGAGTATTATGCAAACAAATTTTATATGCAGCAGAGAAAATAATAATAAGAAGGAAGAAGAAATCAAAGCTTCCGGGGAGAATTTCATTCGTTCTGCGACAAAAAATTAGAGAGGGTGGAAAGAAAGAAAGGAAGGGAGGAAGAATGGAGTTAATGGAGGGGAAGTGAGAGGGTCATCTGTGTTCTTGGGCATTGGACGCGTGTCTAATTTCGGAATTAATGTTTAATTAAGACAGCATGTCCACGCGCTGAACAACGAGCGTGAGCTACCCACGCATTCATCTAAAAATTATTGAAGCCACTCGTGATTTAATTACGGCTAATATATACTATTTAAGTATTCAGCGTAGCGTCATTGTTTGTCGATATGACGCGGTCGTCGAAGACTAGACCCTCACAATGAATAATGACTCAATCCAGGAACTCAGTTAGTCTCTTTTTATCTTTAATCTTATCCATGTTGAACACGTGAGAAAGCCTTTTACGCCGTTATTACAAAACCGTTTACTGAAATCATTAAACGTGTCGCGCATGTACATGACCGTTTCTTAAAATCTTCTATACCTTACGAACCAACAACAACAACAACTAACCCTTCCTCTTTGTTCAATAGTACCATGTGGCAAGCTTCCATACTCATATGGTAGATTAATACAGAAGCATGCCTAATAACACAATTCCATCGCAAGTAGAAAGCGAATAAATCAGAGTTGTCCCGACCAATGACAAACAGTATTAGAACAACACATGCTAATGTTAAGTGAATCTCAACTTAAATGTCTCTCAAAAGCCAGGTCGTCGTAGCCCACAGAAAATGGGAACGTGCAGTAGCGTTAGCAAGCAAAAACATGCTAGAAAGAAAAGTTTGCTCAGAAACAAACACATTGTAAATCTTAAGACCTGTATTCCATCAACCATTTCTAAAGCAATTTTATGTATTAATATGGATTTGGCCCCGGTGGCACTCATGAAGAACAATGGACCAGAACTTGATGTCAAAATGTTATTTCTGAACCCGCATTTGGGTTTTCCCAACAGGAAACTAAATCTGTAAGGTGGGAATGAATAACTTACACTCATATCAACAAGCAGCCTCTTCTTTTTTGTCACCTAACTGTATACAGGGATGTAAGGATCTAAAACTTCACAGATTTGACGAGCTGGCTCTTGACAAAGAATATGGAATCTAGTTGCTTCAATTTAATTAGGCTGGAGCCAGGCAAAGCTGACGGTGTGTCTAGGGCTGTGCTCCAAAGGGTACACAGTCATGCCCACAAATTTTTGATGGTCGATGGCAGCCTTTATGAGGCTGGAAATCGATGCAGGCTTCCTTTTAACTTGCTTCTTTATTAATGAACAAGTATGGAGTGGGTTCAAAGACCCTTCTCCAACCATCCTATGGGCAAAAAGAAGGCATTACATGCATGTCAAAGAAGATAGTTTAGAATAAAAGTGGAAAAGGGGATATAAATGAGTGATCATTTTACCTCAACAATTTCTCTGACGCTAATCTAGTGGCTCTAATTGTATTTTGGCTTGGTACGCATTTCACAACACGGTTTGGATCAGATCACATGGAGGAATGGATTTTGATAAGCTTCATGACACAAACAGCAAAAGATATTGAACTATGTTAATGATTTAGCCTTCAAAGTAAATGAGAGGATTTAGCCTTACAGATAATTTTGATGTTACCAACAAAGTGTTAAACAAAACTATTCAGACATTCCCCAGGATATGGCCAACTGGTTCCAATAATGCTGAGTTGATGTGGCCACCTCCATGTTTTTAAAATAAATCAAACTAAATGTCAAGATTACATCATGAGAGAGAGAGAGAGAGAGAGAGCTTACACCTAAAAACATTCCATCATCTGGCAGTAAGCCCTACCGTGCAGATGAGTACGACCCTTTCAAGATTCAGAAAAATATCTGGTCCTGAAAGAACATTGTAAAATGCCTCAATCAGTTTAAATCAATAAAATTGCATGAAAATTTGACAAGACAAATAGTTAAATGTAATTCCAATACCATTCTTTGCAACCCGGATCCACAGTGAAACCGTACAAATTACCGTATCACACATGGAAAGGACAAATTCAAGAGCCTTGAGCCCAGTTCCCTTAACTGCAGAACCAAAGGCTGCACCTAGCATGAAATATACAGGATTTTTAATAGGAATTTCCTGCAGAAGAGAAAGTCATATTCAAAAAGAATTTCATAGAAAAAAGATAAAACAATAACTGAGAGTGAAAGCAAAAGGTATTTCTCAAAACTTCGAATTGGATAATTTTCACCATAAGCAACAAGACAACATCTCTTATTTTAATATTTGAGCTCAAGAAAGACTTTCATATTGCAATACTGCAGCCCAGTTTACAGGGCAACATCTTTTTATGTTAGCACGCTAATCCATTACCCAAAGGCATCTACATCTAAACTACAATTTGGTCTGTAAGTGCTCAATTGATATGAATATGTGCCCTCCCTGGTAGTCAAAACAAAGAAATTAAACGAAAAGGAAGAGGGAAAACAAAATTGAACTCAGAAACAGTATACTGTTTGTCCTGTAAACATCCTGAATAGTGTATGATCTTGTAGCTAGCAGAATGTATATATATAGCCCCCAAGCAAAACTCAAACAATCCAGTAGGAAGAAATTAACTTAATGCAATAGACAAAGAGATAATGACCTAATCAATGTCTTATGCTGATTATGCCTATATCAGCAAATATGACCATACTCCAGCTAAGCGTAAGGGCAATATTCACCTCTCAGAACCTGATAGTCCATACAAAAAAGTATAAATTTGGAAGCAAGAACTGTTGAGATTCAGAAGGCTGGTTAGTAAACAACCAAAAAGATTTGTCGAAGAATATTTCAAAATTGGAAATCACAAATTCCAAAAAAGTCTAACATGGTTGAGAGCTCAATACACAGAAGTTTCACAAGTAAAGCCAGTTAAGACAAATGGTATAAAGGTTAACAATACAAAGTTGAGAAGAAAACTAGAGATCTGCAATAGTAAAGAATGGGAACAGAGAAAAATAGGATCATTTCTGACCTCCAAGAGCGATAAAAGCATGTTAGCCCCCATTAGCAAATAGAAACATCACAGAGACTGAATCATAGTGAATCAGTCCACGATGGATAGGTAAATACTCAAACAAAAATTTGATAGACTGCAACAATAAAATTTCAGGACTTCAGGAAAGGTTTATAAGAAATTTGATATGATTTGAGTCTCCACTAATAAAAACAAACAGGTTTACAAACCTATAACAAATGTGTAAAGCAGCATACATACAAGATGTTTAAAAGAGTATTAACAAATGAAAAGTTTCATACTTAAATACATCTGTTTCCATAAAAACCACAATTTTGTGAAGAAAATTAATCCTAAATGGAGAAACTGAAAGTTACATACATACCTGGATTATCTTGTTCATGATGTCATGAATGGTGGTTTTAACAATCAAGACCTCCTTCCTTGTTTCTGCCATAAATAAGCTATTACGTATGTATCTTGTAGTAAGCAATAGATAGAATATGCAGAGGACTGCAGCTCATACCATCTACCTCTACAACTTTATCAACAGCTTTGGCAGATCCCCTGTTAAGAAGACGAAATGTACTTTTCTTGCCCCACGTAGTCAGAATAGTTCTGCATTAAGCACAACAAGAAAGAAATAACTAAAAAGCAACATAGCAGGTAAAAAGCAGCGCTGTAGCTGGCATCCAATATAACAACATCTTAACCTGGATTGGGGCACCGTTCTCTCTAATAACAACATCATAACTATCAATCCCCTTCCCAAATTTTGTTTTCAAAAGATCTCCCGAGTTACCAATAACAGCACAACAACCAAACTGCCGGGGAGAATATGGTGGTGTTTCAGGCAGTACTAGTGAAAGTTTCTCCAAGCATAAAGTTTTATTCTGACAATTATTGCTGCAATAGAATATAAACCCAATCAAATTTTGTGTTCCTAGCTTATAAATCCGAGCTCATCAATTAATCCACAATGATCATCATAAGAGAAGAGCTACTCAAGAAGTTTCTAACACAAAGAAAAGTTATTCTTTTGTAAGTTTGCTTATGGTTCCTCATGATTTAACAGTAAACATTAAACTAGAAAGGCAAATTTGCACAAGTTGGAAAAGAAACAAGGAATCATAGCTAAGCACGATTTCATAATGTTATTTGTACAGCCATTGTGCAATAAATTAGCCTTACTTTATTCAGTTACACATCACCAGTTGAATACTTATGTAATGCGCCATGCATACTCCTCCCAGCCATTCCGTAAAGCATCAATGTATTCCTTGGTGAGAATTGTAGTACTGTCCCGCACCTAAGCAATTAACTCACTGAATAATAAATCAATTATAAAGAATAAAACAAAAACTAAAACGAGTACATTTACAGGGCAACACTTAGTAGCAAACTCACCCGTTCCGAACCAGCTACAGTCTCATAGAGATTAAATTCAAATGATAAACTTTCAAGCTCACCAGTTTTTGGATCTATCTGTTTAAATTTCAAAGAGAAACTTAGTCATAATATACTCTTGTGTAGAACCACATAAAATTTCTCTGATTAGATGATAGTTAAAGATAATGGTAGCTTCCTGAATATCATTTGCCCACCTCATGGGGCATCCAGTTTTAATTCTTCGAAAGAATGTGAGCATTAAAAATCCGTCCGGTAGATAACTAATACATACCCATTTGGGGACAGTATCTCTCGGAAAGTTAATAGTAACTTGGCAATAATCTATACCACTGACAGCCTCTAAACCTAGTCCATTTGCACTCTGCACCATTACCAAATGCATTACATAAAACCACTGTTTAACACACAACTAGATAACTATATTCCCGTTGTAGGGGCAGCATATGTGTATGTCTAATACCTGCAACATTAAATCAAAGACAGAATCAAGAAGATAAACTCTTCACTGCCTCATGCTCGCATTTGATCATTTTATATACCCATCAAACTATTTGCATATAAAAGAAGTATAAATCAAATCTCAGCTACAATAAGAGAAAACTAATAATAACAATAACAACAACTAACCACACACTTGCGGAAATCACTTCGCAGGGACTCCAGTGTCATAATCTTCATCTGTAATCCGATTATAATCTAAAAAACAATCGTATTAAAAAGAACTCATAAAAATAACAAAGTGTATATTCATGGGGAGAGAGAGACAGAGAGAGCGTACATAAATTGGACAGTCCAGTTATGTGAATGAAGATGGCAGCGTACGCTAAAGCAACTACAAAACCAAACGGCAGTAGCCTCATCTAATGGAACTTCTATATTGTTTAAAACTTTTTCCGATGCTGAAGTTGAAACGAACTTCAAAACTTAGGCTCCTCAGTAGTTGTTGTACGATTGATTTAATGACCAATAACAAATTTGCTGGCACTGGATCTGGAGAGATCCAGGTGTGATCCCGATTGCCGATTTGAATGCAACGCACGGTCTAGGTTTCTTTGGACTGAAAGCCCAAGCCAGCCCAAATTCGAACTCCACCTCACAATATTCTGATTAGAGACCCCTCCTTTTTTTAATAATCCTTGTGACGTACGACCATTTACAATACAAATTTAAAAAGGAGTATTCAGAATTCAGAAGGGTGCAATTAGACACATTCAGATTGTTTTTCGCTTGTGGACAAACGCCTGTTACTCTCAGCAGACAAGAAGCAAGGGGACACAAGAACATGTTAGCTTAGCTAGGGTCAAAAGATTTTGCTTTGCTTGAAGAAATAATAGGTCAAGAAAGAATACAGGACACCGGAAACAAACAAACAAGCGGTGTCAATTTATTACTTGAAAGTTTCTCGGGACAGCCCGCATGAGGCTTAGCTACAACAGTAGATCGATTGGATAAAGACACCACACCACCAAAAATATATCGATGACAAGAACAGAGACAAGAAGCCAAGACTAGCTAGCTATTCAATGAATTGAAGAAGAAGAAGAAGAAGGGGGTCCGGTCCTAATTGCCATGCAGCTTTGCCTTTGCGCCGATACCATGGCTAGTGGACCCCTGGCCCCATTGGCCACAACCATTTGCTAGCTAGCTGCACCGCCCCAACCCAGAGCATGGTCCCGCGCGGAGCCCAAATGAACCATGTCAATCAAATCAGCAAGAATTCGAGTTCAGAATATTTTAGTTATTAATGCACTTTGTTCGTTTGTTCCTCAGCTTAATTTTTATAAAATAAAAAGTAAAAATTAAGAATATAAATATATATATAAATAAATATTGATTTGTTTGGTTCGTGTAGACTTTCCCAAATTTAAATACCACCAAACTAGACAGATAATGACAAAAGGAAAAATAAATAAAATAAGAGAATTAAAACTAACGAAGATGTACAGATTGTTCATTGAACTTGAATTATTCATCCATGTTTTTAACAACTTTCACTATAAGAAAATTTTAGGTTTTCTTGTTATATTAGGTATTATTGATATTTATGCTAAATTAGAAAACTTAGTTTATAATGTATCTCTAATAAAATAAAAAAAGAATTGAATAAATAATTCTATTTAGTAAAGAATTCTTTTTAAATAGATAATTACATTTCTTGTTAACTTAGGAAACAAATCACACACAATTAAGGCTATATTTTTACTATATATATTTGTTTTATTTCTTTTCTACAACAACCAATAGAGAGTGCAAAAATTGTATGTTTTGCTACAAGATTTTGTTTTCTTATCTCTTAGTGTTTTTTAAGTTGTTTCATGCTATTCTTTTGATCTAAAAAAATAATTTGATAAATATTATAAATTTGTAATATCTAATTTTATAAATTTAAAGAGAGTTCTTTTAAGTATTGTAAAGATGTTTTTTTAGTACTTGAGCTTGTTGAAAGGAATTCAATAATGACTAGTAAGAGAATCTTACTGAGTTAAGTTGAAAGAATTTTGACGTATAGAGATAAGAGAACCTCAACAAGTGAGCAGTGATGAATAATAACTCAACATCTATCTTATGCTCGAGCAGCTATGTTATCTAAAAAGTTTAATCAACCTATGCTTAATTAGTACCCAAGCTAAGAACATGAATATGTGAATAGTATTTTGCAAATAAAATATATGTAAATCCTTAAAAAGCTTAACCTAACTCAATGGTCACTTTATGTTTTTAAAACTTTTTGAGCATCAATATCATCTTTTGAGTTTCTTGAGAGTGTTACCCATTATTCTTTTTTACAAAATATAAAAGTATATTTTTATAAAAGAAATTTACTAGAATGTTTACTTTTTAAAGAATTTTAACTTTCTCTCTTTAAAATCTAACTAAGAAATTGCCAAAATTTTGTAAAGTATTAGTGGCCAAATATTCTAGTTTTGTGAATATGTTGCTTAAAAATTACATTGGAAAAAAATTTCGAAATTTTGAAAATGGGATTGCTTAAAGTGTGTTACTCAAGATTGGTTTACAAGAATTCTTGTAAAAAATCATCATGTATAAGTTTTTTTATACTAGTAGAATATTTTGGTAATTTCTATTATTAGCCAAAGAATTTTTATTTTGTGAAGAGATTTTTTGTAAGATTTTTTTTTATTAACAAGTTCTTGGCCTTTTACTTTATTTTATTTATTGTTTTGAATGTGTTTATTATTGTTGTTTTGTATTATTGAATTGTCTAATATTAATATAGAATCAACAAGTTTTAATTTATTGATAATTTAAGTTTTTTATAATATGAAATATTTTTCACCTCTCCTCAAATGTTTTAGAGTTTAAACATTAGAAATTTTAATTGGTATCAAAGTCAAAACTTAATCCTTGATTTTAGTTTTATTTAGATAAAGTATAGATCTTAAAATTTATCTGTTTTCTCTTATTTTGATGGGAATAATTATCCATATTGGAAAGTTAGTATAAAACCTTTTCTCAGATCTATTTATGAACAAGTATGGATGTCATATGTGAAAACCTCTAATCCTCTTCTGATTATAGTTAATGGAGTTATTAGTCATAAGGATTTTAGTCAATAGACTAGAGTTGATTAAGTATAATTGAAATAATAAAGCTATGAATTAATGGCTGTTTTCCTTGAAAAGTTTTAAAAAATCTTCATGCATGTACTTAGGAGGAAAGATGATGAAACGTTTAACGAGCTTTATGCTGAGTTGAATAATATAGTAAAGTCAAGTTTTAACTTTGACAAAATGATTTCTAAAAGTTGAGTAATTAGAAAAATCTTTTAAAAAAAGCAAGTTGACTAGTAAGAGAATAATTCAAATAATAAGGAAGATATTCATGGTGTATTTGAGAAACTTTATAGAAATAGCTAAAAGATCAACAAGATGAACAAAAATGTTTTGAAAAGGCTCAATTTGTTTGAACTTGAGAAAAAAGATCTTATAATATAATTGGGTTAGTTTCTAGTTTAAAGGAACAAAATAGAATCTTAGAGAGTGAAATTGAGACCTTAACTTATGATTTAAAATACGTTAGGTTATAATCTACTAAATTCTCTAATTGTATTAAGAAATTAGATGAGATATTTAATGTAAGTCAAAATATAAGTAGCAATAGAATATTAGATTTTTTTGTGACTAACCTTAACAATGTTGACTTTTAAAATTGTATTTATTGCTCCCAAGATAGTTGATCCCAAAGTTAAAAGACTAAGCCTAAATTTATAAGTGTTCCTCATTTTGTGAGTCATTTTTTAGTGAATATGAAAAATATTGATTCTTGTAAGGATAGCCCTTCACCTAAGTTTGTGTATATTTGCCGTGAATATGGCAAAAGAGGTCACATAAGGTTATATTATTTTGAGTTTAGGAAGAACAATAATATATGGAGAAAAAAGAATGTCTTTGTTGTTCTTAGGTCTGAATTTGATCAAAAGAAACATAATTGTCAAGTAGTAGAATTAGCTGAACAAGTTAAGGTAATCAATGATATGCTTACTTACTTGCCCGAGGGTATTACCAACCACAGAAACCTCTTAAAAATATGAGAAATTGTTAATCTATGTGATTCATATACTTTAGTGTAGATTTGTTTCTTTTGAGTTATCTTCTTTTTTTTGTTAGTTTATTTGTGTTTTTTTTTATATTTTATTTGGGTGCGTTTATTTTTTTTACATTTTTATAAAAAATAATAATAATAATTTTATTTACTTTTTTGTTGATGAGACTAATATATGAACTTATCGTTGTATTATTATATGAAAACTAGTTTTTGACTTATGTTTTATGGTAATTAAGTTTAAGTATTTACTATACGTACTTTCAATGTCTTTTGTATATATATTTGATATTTTTATTTTGCATGGCTTCATGTTTGTTGTGTACTCGTGATTCATTTTCTTAATCAATATGCACTTCAATGTGAATTCGTTTGACTTGAATGCATATATGATGTTTAGGTGGGTAATCATAGGTTAAAATAATACCCTGTAACGATTGAATTGACTTTTGACTAATACACATTTTTTTATGAAATGTTTTATACCCTATTGTAATATTTGAAATGAGATCAAATATACCTAATGACAATGAAAAAGTAAAATTAAAACAAACCAAAATGATCTCTACTTTAAAGAGAGAAAAAGAAAAATGAACAACAAAGTTAAAACTTGTTCATGCTTTGATGGCATTGCGTTTGATTTTCTTCCATCATGTTATACATGTTAAAATTGATAGTTTCATATACCTTAGCCCCACTCATAATTTTTTTTTATCTTAAGTTCTGTGTTTATTATTAATTATTACTTTACATATGTGAATTACTTATGTCTCACGATACATTATTTTTATGTATAATATTTTCTTAGGACTATGATGTTTACTTGATTTGAATTTTAAACTATATCTTCATGCATGTTATGTGTGAATGAATCCAATTTTAATCCATTAACTAGTTTTTAGGAGTTCTTTTATGTTTTTTTTTAATTTGTTTTTTTTAACTTTGTTTCTCTTTATTTTTTTTCCTAGATTTGAATATTTTTTATGCAGACACTATGGACCTTGGGGTTAATTTGCTTTATAATTCTAATCCATTTGTCATTCAGTGATAAAAAATGAAGACAATCATATAAGTCAGGGGAAGATATAAAAGTTTAAGGGACTATTTATATGCATGATAAATATTTTTATTTAGGATATATTCTTTTCGGTGATGTTTTAGTTATTATGATTTATGCTTATTGATTTTTATTCTACATTATTTTTTTTTATAATTTTTCTCATGTATTTCACTTGATTTTAAAAGTAATGTTTTTCAAATAACAAATTTAGTTTCTAGGTTTTTTAATTTGTAAATAAAGTTTTGTTTTTAGTGGTTATCAAAATTTTTTGAATTAGTTTTTAATATATTTAAGTTTTGTCATGAAATGACAATAGAAAGAGTTTCTTAGGTTTATATTTGATGTTAGTCAATTTTGTTTCAAAATGGTCGAGTTTGATGAACAATACCTAATAAATACTGTCACGTGCATTAGTGACAAATGTCCAAAATTGCAATGCTTGACTATTGGTCAATAGACAGTTGAGCGAGATGAATAATGCCCAATAAATAGTGATAAACAATAATGTAGTGCCTAACCTTGCTCAAGTGATGCATTATTTTGAAAGTATGCTTGACTTACATTTGACTAGTGCTCAAGTGGTGAATAGTAATGTGTGAACAGATTCTCATAAAAAATAATATATATACTCAAAAGTTTAATCTAACTCGACAATTACTATATATTTTTTAGAGTTTTTTGAATAAAGATATTATTCTCTGAGTTTCTTGAAAATATTACTATTATTCTTTTTGGGAGAAAATATGAATCACATTTTTATAAGTAAAATTAATCAAAGCATTTTTTTCTTGGGAGCTTTTCAACATTTTTTTTAAAATTTAATTAAGAAGTCTTTAGTTCTGTAAAATGTTGATGACTAGAGTTTCTAGTCTTGTAAATGTATCAATTAAGGATTATATTAACAAAAAATTTTAAAATTATGAAGATGAGATTACTCGGAATGGGTGATTAAAGATTAAGTTATAAGAGTTTTTATAAGAAATCATCATTTGTAAATTATTTTTTATTTATAGAATATTTTGGTAACTTCATTATTAGTTTATAAGGGTTTTATCCCGTAAAAAAGAAAAAAAAATTGTAGGACTTTCCTTTGTTAATAAATTCTTAACTCTTGCTTTTGCCTTTACTTCTCAAATTTGTTTATTGTTATAGCCTTGTGTTATTGCTTTGAAATTGTTTATTGTTATGGCCTTGTGTAATTGAATTATTGGAGATTTCTTGATCAAGAATTAACAAATTTTAATTTGTTAATAGTTTAAATTTTTTATTGTATAAAATACCTTTTACTCCTCTCAAATGTTCATCTAAACATAAAGGAATTTCAGTATGTACTTGTAAACGTATACCTTATCTTTCAACATGCATTCTAAAAGGAGATAAATGTTATGCGAAAATGGCAGGCAAGCAAGAGCATGCATGAGAGATCTCCACCTAATTAACAAAGATATGTATAGCTATTCAAGATTCTGATATGTGCAGTGGTCCAACGCATGCATAAAGATTTTGATGTCTTTATATGACATGACTTTGGTGCGAGATGATATATCATGATGTACAAAAGTAAAGGTAGTCTCCAGGTACGCTCATCTGGCGAAACCCGATGCAGAGAGATTCCTTCGATTGTAGGAGTTGGACAAGGCCAAAGCAAACCTGATAAGTTATATAGTTTCAAAAATGCTACTTTATGGATGAATATTTTGCTCATTAATAGTTATCTTTTCTTTAATGAATAGTTTATGGGGTTGAATTTTGACAATGTCAAGCCCACGCAACGTTGCTACATGTATCTGTTATAAGCTGATAATATTCAGGTTACTTTGTACATATATATTTGTTTTGTTCTTTTGTCGTGGGAAAGAAATCACTGACGCTGGAGGGCGATTTCTTTGCTTCAATTTGCTTGAAAGTTTGGGAGACATGCATCTAATTGTTCATTCAAAAGGATCAATTCTGGTTCACTATCAAAATAAATACACGAATGAATTGAACTTAATTACTTATCTGGATAGCGAGTAACAGATACTGCCAGAATGGCTAGAAGAAAAGTAATATATACACATATGCAAGTGTTCTATGAACAGTCGGCATAGGGACCCAAAAATAATCGAAGGAAAATATACGAAAAACAAAGAACAAAGGGGACCCTTAAGAACAGACTGATCAGTTGGTGAGCTACAAATGTCCAACAACATTTTATTAAGTTGTAAGCTAATGGCTAGCTAGAACCATCTGGCTAACAAATTGATTAAACACCATGTAGTTCTCATCGAACAGGCAGTTATATGATAGATAATTGGATTTCAATTTGTGCAATAAAGATGAAAGTAGCTTGAAGCTTTGTCTTCTCAATCCATTTTAAAGCCAAATGGCGTACTTTATGAAAGTAGTTTGAACACATTTCCTGCAGCAACTGCAAAATTAAAGCAACAAGAAATCGAGATGAACCAACTCTTTCTACGGCTTGCGCCAGCAGCTCACATGCATTATGCTATCTTCATTTTCCTTTTAACCTTTGAGCAATGGATGAGACACATGTCCTAAAAAGAGGATTGAATCAATTACATACATTACTTGGCCAATTGGGCAAAGAAAAATCAACACGTGGGTCAGCTTTCAAAAATAGATGGAACATAAAGACCACGTGGATTGTCTGTAATATTCAACTTAATAACTGTTGTTTAATTAATGGATATTTCTGAATGCTTACAATAAAGGAAGATATATATATGAAACTATGCATGATTATATAATAATTCCAATGAGATTGATATGTACATCTAACAAAATGGTCTGTCCTTTCAATCTTATGTGCTTCTTCTGTTTAATTGGTTGGATGAGCAGACAAATGGAGCCTAAAAATGCGCAACAGGATTGAGGGACCTAGGTGCCTTTCTGCATGCCGACTAATTAAGTCATACACAATCATTTAAAGTAATTAACTCCCAAATCGTATTGCAAACCAATCGAGCCAATTATAAGAATCTAATTAGTGGCGTTTAATATTACCATATGAGGTTGAAAGTTGACCTGAAAGTTGGACGTATCCAAACTGCCTGTGACTTGGCAAATTACGAGAGAAATTATTAACAATTTATAAATTACCATTCCAATATTTGTTAGGATCAATAGTGCTTGTTTTTTTGAGGATTTTTGATAGTATTAATGAATTGTGATTACCAATAATTTCATCATCATTATTCTTAATAGTTTTAAGATAGCAAAGAGTGACAATTTTAACTTTAAATTTATTATAAACTTGATGCATGACATGCATTTATTTGATTAATTATCACTCTAAAAAAATAATTATTTTAACAATATAAGTTTATTTAAGATTCCTTTAACTTAAAATAATAATATTAATTCTGAATTATTAATTACATAAATTTAATGTTAAATTTAAAGTCGACTAATATCATTTAATATTGTTATTAACTAATATTAGTGTTTATCTTTAAATTGCGTGAACTCCTAATATTTTTGTTTAAGTTAAAAATACAAATAAATAAGTTAAGTCAATATTAAACTTTAAATTAATATTTTAAATTTGTGCATGAATGCCGTAATGAAAAAGAAAAGAAAAAACAAAAACAATTTGCATGATATTTTCCCCACTTGCAAAGTGCAACTATTCCAACTTGTGAGAGAAAACCCAAATGAGTGGCTACAAATAATCATCATTACACAAGTAAATTAAAACAAGTTTCGTGTATAGTTAGATGCTCTGAATTCTGTCCACAACCGTTATAAAGAGTTGGTCTAATATACACTGGGAATTCACTCCACTTCCATTCCTTTACGGCCAAAACAAAACACACAAGGGTCTGCAATTCCATTACAACCAAACTAATAAGTTACAACTAATCCATAAAACTAGTTTTGTCCTGTCAACTACAGACATCTTTGTTCTCATTTCAGGGTTTTTCTTTCATTTCCTCTAAGGGGTAAACTAAAGCAACTGTGATAACTGTAACCACAAACGAGAATTTACAATTTTACTATCAATGTAGATATTTTTCATATATTTCACACGGAAATAATAACAACGTGTCTGTGTTTAACAACCACAGACTCTTGGAATTTGTGCATGGGTGACTTTTTGGAGTCAAAATCGACAGGAACAAGAGGTCTGCAATAAGATCTGTTCCTATTGATTTGGTCCGTTATAGTTGCCCCTTGCGTTCTTCTTCTTTTTCTTCATCATCAATTAATTTTGCTGCTGCTGATGCCCACTTTAAATTTATTCATTCATTTTCAGATGCCACCGCAGAAGCTCCCTCTCCATTGAAATTGAAACAGATGCTAGGATAAAAAAAAAGGCTTTTTGCTGAATATTTATGCCTCTGACTTCTCCTCCATGCTGGTTATGGCCTCTTCCCTACAAGCTGTAAATAACAATATGTAAGTAATTAAGGAATATTTAAGTATAATGCTATTGAATATGGACAGAGTTTGTTTGATGACATGAGAGTTGAGACAAAACATGAGGGCTTACCTGATGTTTGTAGGGCAGCTCTTATCTCATATATTAATGGAAATAACAAAGGTTGTTGGCGAACCCAGATGGATTAAGAAACTTTTGTTTTTGTTCTTCAACATCCCGCAATACACTGCCATTACCCTGAAAATGACACCTAATTTTTGTCAAATCATCCGAAATTTTTATTTTATTTTTCTGTAATTCTTATTAGGTATGGTCGAAAATGGCATTCATTTTCATGCAATTAAAAAATTGTATACCTGGGAGAAGTCATTGGTCCTTTGCCCTTGTTGAAGGAAAAGTGAAGCTGCATTTGTACTATCAAGAATAGGATAGCAATTATTATCAGCTGTGCCAAAGCCGGCGGTGGCGGTAACGGTGGTTGTATCACCAAAATCTGTGAGCTGGTTCGGGCTGCATTGTGGGACTGATTGCATTACCGGAACTGAAGCAGCATTTAATCTCTGGATATTCATTAATTTCAGTGACAAAGATCTCATTCGGTAATTTTAATTTAAAATGCAATGATGATCATAATTAATAACAACTTATAAATGCATGACTTTTAACATTTTTCTGTTTCATTTTCTTACCTGATCTGATCTGACGACCATGAATGCATCGTCACCCATTCCAAAATCATAGGACATGGGATTCACAGAAGCAAGCTTCATCGACAGAAACTGGGAAAACAAAAACATAAAAATTAATTAGTTGAATGCTGCTTTTCAACAATAAATAATTCCTACTGTATAGTTTTCTGGCAATACCTCCACTTGATTTTGTAGGGACTGAACATAACTGATAATTTCATCCAACACTAGGGCCTTTCCAGTTACCTATTTGTATGCAAAACCACATAAAATTCTCTCAGAATTATACATTAATTAATAATTAAAATGCATTATTTGTTTTGATAAACACAAGGCTGAAGAAGAAACAGTTAATAAACTAATTAAATTACTTAATTACCTTGTCACAACCGGGAACAAGTTTCTGCAGTATTTTCATCCTCTCACTAATTTTCTCCCTTCTTACCTGAAACCAATATGAAAAAACAACAACCATTAATTAAACTATTAAATGTAAATAAGAGAGGATAAAATGGGAATCAAATGAGAATTTTTCTTTTTTTTGAAAAAAAATTATGAAAAGAACGAAGTGGGTCTCAATCAATTAGCACCCTTTCTGCTAAGCTGTGGCTGTCTGTTGCTTGACCCCTCCTTGCTCTAACATGTATGTAATCTTTTGGTGGTTCTTCAGGAACTGTCTGGCCATAATTGCATTTCTTTTGCTTCTTGCTTTTCACTTCTATTGGATCCTACAGAGTAAATTTAACACCAAAATCAGAGAAAAACAAAAAGTAAAATCTCAAAAAAACTGGAATCTTGTCAAATTTAAAGATGGTACTCTACCTTGGATTGAGCAGAACTAGAAGAAGAACCATTATTTCTGTTCTTCCTCTTCTTGTCCATATGATTTACAGTACTCTGAGTAACCTGCTCCCCACTATCAACAATCTTATTATCCTCCACAAAAATTGAAGAAACCGTGCTTTGCATTTTGGTCACAGCAGAAAGCTCATTATCACTAACGGCAGCAGCCTTTTCAAAAACACTTCCATATTCAAGAGGATTAATATTATTACTAATCTTCTGAGGAAGAGGAAACTTTGGTGGGCAAAACTGAGAGAAGAAGTTGGTATTCATAAAATTTCCTTCCTCAATACAATTAGTTGGCAAGAAAACCGGTGAGTCAGGAAGAAGAGGGTGATATTGGTGTTGGTATGAAAAAGCTGTCATTTATATATAAATAATATTTTGCTTGCTTTCAAGAAAGTGATGGAAGAGAAGAGAGGGAGGCTGAGATTATTGACACAATTGAAGGCAGTGAGTGTTGCAGATGGTCAAGAAAAGTAGCCTGTGTTGTGTGTAACAAAACCATCAGGCCAAATGGTTTATATAAAGACCAGAAGAGAGAGAGAGAGAACGAACCCACCGCAAGTGAGAACCCACCACGAAATTGCTAAAAAAATTTGGTAACTTCTTCCGATGCAAAGTTTGATCAGCCCAGTTGACCAGTCTTATCTCTTCTCCTTCTCCGTGAGATGAAATTAATACTGATTTTAAGACAGCATATAATAAATAAATAAAAATAATCATATATAGTTCAGACCCCTTTTTTGTTTTTTCCATTGCCTGCACATCACTGTTGAAAGTAACGTAACTTTGTTACTACTATTATTCATTTTGTATTTTATATCGTATATTAAGTCAAATATTTTTCACTCTTAAGATGAAAGTGTCAGTGATTCAGAATTTCAGATAACAGTGGTAGCCTGGTTCAAATATACATGTAATGATAGTCATGCATGACAGTGATGCGGCATCCATATATCGTTTTGCAAAAATTAACTGCTCTCGTGCTCGTGGCCAAATCCTTTTTTTCAGTTTACGACATCAATGTGTGTGTATATATATATATAATTTTAATTATTAAAAATATATTAATTTAATAAATAAAAAATAATATAAAAATTTATATAAAATTTTTTAAAAAAAATTATTAAAATTTATTTCTACGTAAATAATTATGAATAAAAAAAGTTAATTAGTATTAAAATAAATTAATTAAAATAAAGTTACCTTTATGAAAAGTAAATTAAAAGTTAGAATTGGGGAATTGTAAATTAAAAGCAAGCGATGAATGGGTACAATCAACGGAGAAAGTCATCGTCAGTATAAAGGAACGGAATTATACAGAATCAGTTGTTTGGTAATTAGTAATTACCAATACCAGACCTGCGCTAGAATTTAATGCTGAGAATAAAACAAATTGTCAAAGTAAAAACAAAAACTCATTGGTCGTTGTCGCGGGCCTACTACAAGACATGCAAGGAGTGCCCTAATGGAAACACTTCGCCCTTGGACCGAAGACCCAATTCAGTTCACACCTATTACTGTTAGACCAACCCGATGCACAAATAATTACTACTTGTACGTACATTAATATTATCTTTAAGGAACAAAATTGAATTTCAAAAAAATACTCTTAAAACAATTGGATTTTAAAAAACGTATATCCAATGACACAATATTATGTAACGATATATTTTTAATAAAATCTTGTAAAAATATTTTCACAAAGAAGAGACGATTTCAACAATAAGTAGTAATTATATTTATGGTAAAAAATGAGTTATTTAGATGTTTAAACAAAATAGTTTGCGCTATGTTGCTCGTATAAAATAAATAATTTAGAAGATAAATTTACTTACTGTTAATATTATCGTGATAAAATTAAAATATAAAATTTATATCTTAATTCATACGTAATACGCTGATTTAAAGATAGTAAAGTTAGATAGACAACAAACTTTTTTGTTTCTTTTGCAAAAAGCATACGCTGTGTGGGGTTTAATTGTGATAAAAAGGTTGAATCCAATTAACCAAGTTAATGAAAGTTATTTTTGACTCATTTTTTCATATTCTTTAAATGTAAACGTACACGACACGTACAGTGGAAATGAGTAAGTTAAATTGAATGTGTTTTTTATCCATAAATTTTTGTTACTATTAACTTAATATAGTTTATATAAAAATTTAAAATACTTAAATTTTGATTAATTTTAAATTTATTTTTTATTTTATAAATTATTTTAAGTTATAAATAACCGAAAATTTTGAATATAAAGAAAACACCATAGACAATCCCCATATATGCATGGATGCAATGTCTTTCAATCGATGGCCATGCTAGCAAGTTAGCTAGCATTAACATTATTATATATGCTGATGATTATTAAAGAATTATCAATTATATATATAATTATATATTTAAATATTTTAATTTTTATATTTAAGTTTTAATTTTATTTATAATTTAAGTATTATGTATATTTTAATATTATTTATTATTTATTTTATGTATTTTAATTTTTTATTAAAAATTAAAAAAATTTAATTACAAAGATCCATTTGTTCCGGTAGTTAAGGAAATGATCACTGTAATCAACAACACAGTTAAACGATCTTCTGTCAACTATAACAGCTTGCAGCGTCTTAAATTCTTAACTAGTTACGAGTGGTGTCCTATCAAATCAGCCTAACAATACCTGGTAAATAATCGTGCTCCTGCCCCGTGCCAGCTGCTATGTCTATAAATCGACGACAGTGATTTCAATTCTTACGTGACTGTGAACTGCATACGTGCATTAAATGTTACGCAAAAGCAAGCGAAACGTGGTTCAACGTTCTTAGACACCGAAAATCAATCACTTCCTCCTCCCTGAAAGTACGGACGTGGAAATCAGAGCACACGTGGAATTACATTATTGGAGGAGAGGGGACCTGCGTGCATGCTCCTGAACACGCCGTCCTTTTGCCATTAAAGAGTGGCATGCATGCATTGTTAATTAAGTACGATTCAGCGTTTCGTTACGTGGCAGCTGGGTCTCTCTCTCTCTCTTTCTTTCATACCGGTGGAGTTGATTGATCATTTGTGAAAAGAATTGTATAAGGTGCTGAAACTATAAAAGTGTGGATTGACTGCCACGTACAATTCACGAGTATCGTAAAAATTTTACAATCATACGTACAAGTACTAGAGACAGTATCTGTTTATTTCATTTGCCACATGACCGACCAAGTAATCACTAGAATTTGGAGTTTATGATATTTAAGGTTATATAACATGCGCGCGCGCGCGCTAGCATTTCATCACGTTTTAATTTCTTTTGATTTCAATCCACTGTTCATTGTTTCAAGATTTATTGTTGCAATGAGAAACCAATAATGGTCGAGTGATTCGTTTTATCAACAGTAGCACTGTGTATTAAATCTTTATATAACAAGCTTATAATAAATGAGTGCACAAGTGGGCTACCTGCGACAATTTAATTATACATTTGTGTATTTGCGTGTGTCTATACGTCTATCTGTATACATTTTAAATGTGGCCACCGTCCACCAACCATACCATTAGTCGGTGTTTGAAACTGTTTTCGTCCTAAATTTAAATAATAATTCAGCCAAAAGATTTAATTACATTGTCACATGTCAAAGTTTTATTTGATATAATTTTCTTGTATTTGTGTACGAAATATTTTCAATATGTATTATACATGTGATAAGTAAAAAAATGTCAATCACTCAGCATGAAGATAGTGAGGTGAGGTGAGGTGACTCCACTTTCCACTCTTCTACTTTATAATGGGCTTTTGGCGGTGGCCACCTCTACAAAACAAAAGGCCTCTCAAGTCCATTTACAAATTTGGGAGCAAACCCATTTCAACACATTTTTTATAAAAAAACTAAACAAGATTAAACAATCCTTCTGAGTTATTTTAAAAGCCACCTAAAATTTCACTATCATAAAAAAATGCCTTACAACTGATGATTATTAAGAACTTTTGACTCAATTTAACATAACCTATTATAGCAACTACTGTTCAAAACTCTAACTCATTCTCATCAATAAAAAACACAAGTGACTTGTTCACTTAACTGAAACTCCAACCACCAATGCCTCTCAGAATTCTAAAGGTCTCACAATTGAATTTTGATAAGAGAAAAATTAAGAAAATTTCTCATGCAAAATCACTAGATTAAATCTCACACTTAAGGATGAGATTTATATTTTTACTTACGATTAAAGCTCTCAAATATTTCAAATTAACCATAGCTTATCACTTCTAAGCATGCCACTATCATCCTTTAATGTTTAACATTGGCATTCTTGACTTGGATAAGTTATTCAATGCCATAAGCAAACACATTGTTTTGGATAATTGTTTATATATTTATTTTTTTAAATCCTCTTTATTATAGAATTTCCCGTTTTATCCTTTCCTTTACACTTATGGGATATGAAGTTTACCGTGTTGGAGGCTATGTATGGAATCTTATCTTCAAACAAATACTAAAGGATTTTGACATACTTACTTCAGCTGAACTTAAATAGTACTCTCAATTTCTACTAATTATTACATTAAAGAGATTCTAATGTTATTTTTCATTTCCAAGTGTAATGGTTCTTGTTAGATTTAGTGTTGTTACAAGGTACCCATGTTTAACAGAGTTTTTAGTCACATAACTAGATGTATGATTCAACAGTCAGTAACATTCTCATTGTACCATTAGATAAATAGGTAATGTTTTATATATAAAAAAAAACACCCACACACACATCTACCTTGGCACTACTGTTGTTCATCAAATATAGGAATTTAGTTTGAAATTGTTTAGAAAAAGCCTACCTTAGTTTGTTCTTGGTGAATTTTCCATTAATATGTTAATTTCAAGAATTTTATTTGTTTAACTTTGTACATCCATCATCAATGCACCGTCAAGGTATAACTTCCCATTTATATGCTGCTAACATACCATTTTGGTCTCATACTAGATTTGCATGTGGTAAGAGCATTTTCACGTTATGAAATAATTGGTAAATGGTTTTTGGTTTCTTTCTTGGATCCATGCAATAAACTATAGTATTATATATATATATATATATATATATATATATATATATATATATATATATATAATTTTGGAAATACATACCTGTGTATATTGATTGACTTATCAAATTATGAACACAAATTCAATCTTGTGTCCTATAGTATCCATACGGTGAAATAAAAACTAAAATACTAACTTTTATGTTTTTTGTGTGTCAACTATTTTTTTCTATATTTTCCTTTGTCAAGAGAAAAATATGTTAAAGTAAAAAATTCTAGACACACCACCAAAATATTATATATTTATAATGTTATTTTAGTTTTTTTGATAAAAAAATAAGTCCATTAAATTTGGGTCTTTCATTATAAGCTTGATTTAATTAATAAAGTTTATATTAACAAATTTAGCGTAACTTTACATGATTAGTCATGCTAATCCTAATGCCCAAATACCATAAAGAGTTATAGTCAAAACAAAATTTCTTCATGTATGTCAAAATTTATCTCGTGAATTTATACTTTCATTATTCCTAATCTTAATATGCAACCTACTAGATTCTCTTAACGTTAATAGTAATATTAAAATTTAATTTTTGATATTACAAGTAGTAAGCTGTATTTAGCAATACATTACAACTACCCAAGCAATGAAAATGTTAATAATTCAACATCACCTTATCCATGACCAATATTATCGTGTAATGTAATTCTTTTATTTTAAATATTTTAATTAAAAATAAGACATAGAACATATCACTCTTGTATAATTCAATCTTTATATTTTTTTTGATATTTTAAGTAGACTTACTAAAAAATGATATTAATATCACAAATTAACGCATTAGAATATAACCATGCATTTTTATAGTTTCACTCAATTAAATAGCTCAAAATCACTTTCATTTTATAAAAAAGATAAATTCTTTCTTGATCATACACATTCCTCTGCATAAGTTATGACATATATGATTATTTTTTTATAGTATATCTTGTCATAGATAATATTTGAAAATATCAAAATATATCATTATCAATATTAAAAACTATGATAATATAAAGTCTAAAGATCATGTACATCATTATTACTATAAAAATCACTTATAATATTCATATAACGATTCATGTATATAATACTCGTATAACAATTCATATAACATTCTCATAATGAGTCAATTCAGTACATTAGTTTACTAACTTATGTCCATTTATTAACTTGATATCTCATATCATTGATATATAACTTATTGTTATTAACCACTATATATACTAATACCTATACATTATTATTGCCTTAACATAATAATACTTGACTAGAGAAATTTAAGAATAGTGTTTATGTGTATTTGGGTGCTAAAAATAAAAATTTGTGATGATACATGCATATCTCATGTATTAAGACTAATTTAATAGATGTTTAAGCCTTAAAAGATAGTTTTGGACTTAATGCACACGCCCATATATATATATATATATATATATATATATATTATTCATCCATGCTTATTTGGGTATATTTATCCACAAACTAGAAATTTCATGATTTTGAGCCATAATAAAAGGAAAAAAGTTCTTTTTTTTAATTTTAGTTAAGTACATATTAACTGACTCTCATGCATGTTTGCCCTTGGTCTCGGCAGGGAGTTGCTGTTCTTCCACTAATTTTTAGGAAGAATTTTGATTACGTCCATGAGAATCAGCATCCTGTTTTTGTAAGAATAGGTAACAAAGTTCAAGTGTGCAGTCCACGTTGCAACTAGTGTTGTGGGTCGTGATAGGTACACTACTTTTCTTTTCTTCTTTCTTCTATTCTCTGGCAAATTTAACTGATCGCTACAGCTTCAGAGTTGTACTTTGGGAAAATGTTGACCGTTGGATTGTACGCACCAAAGGATATCCAGTCTGCAGAGTCATACATCGTCAGCCCAATTCCATAGCAAGTTCCATTCAACGGGGAATATACACAACCACGTGCATCTAAAACATCCTTTACTAAAACTAATGTAGTTGTATATAAACATAAAGCAATAATACGATGAACAATGAACTCTCCAATTAATAATCCTAAAAGTAGTTGAGAATTTATTTAAATTTAAAAAAAATTATCGTAACAAATATGAAAATTTTATATTTTAGTTGACGGATAAAAATTAAAATTAAATAATATTTTTTATGTATAATTAAATTTAAAAAATAAAAGATTTTTAACAAAATTAAAATATAATTATTATCATAATTATCTATCAAATTATTTATGTTTGATTTTTAATTTTTTATATAAAAATTTTATTGTATTTTAAAGTCAAAATTTTTCTGATAATTTTATATCAAATTAATTATTTTATTTTTTGAAAAAAAAATCAAAAAGAAAAGAAAAAATTGGGAAGACCTGCGGCATAAGATGATAAAATGATAGGATTAGTTCGTTGAACTTCGTAGTTCGGACCATGGATTGACCATGAAATATGATCTTAGTATTTTAAACAGCCGCCAACTCAGTTTGCACGTCTTCGCACCTTCCTTCGCAAGGCAATTTGCGTCTGTCATCAGCAACTGGGTCCCCCAATTTCCACCCAATCTCTCCCGCGAAACTCGTTTCACTGTCAGCCCATAAACTAAACGACGTCGTCTCTTCTCGATCCTGCCGTTTTCAACCAAATTCCGCTTCCGAATCCCAATTTTCTCGAGAAAATTTAGCACCCAGACTCCTTGCTTCTTCTCTTCTCCCTAGTCTCCATTATACACATAAAGAGGCACAAGCTAACAGAATTACAATTATATAAATGGATCGGCGGAGGACGGAGAGTCCGGTGTATGCGCGGCAGTGGAGCGGTGGATCGAGCAGTTCGGGGTCGTCCTCGCCGGCGCACCCTCAGTCGCGGCTCCAGCCTGCCTTATCCTCCATCAAGCGAAATCAAAACGTGGCCGCGAAGGCGGCCGCCCAACGCCTCGCTCGAGTCATGGCATCACAGACTACCACCGAGGACGACGATGTTGACGACGACCACGACGACGATCTTGCCTTCCGTTTCCCCGCTCCCTCAAATTTTTCCAGAAGCAGTCACCGTACTAGCAATAACAATGCTACGTTACCGGCAAACTTGATCACTAGAGCTAATAGATCTCCTTCTCCTGCGGTAATTTTGTGTAACGATGTCGTTTTCTAATCTTAATTGGACGCATCCCGATTGATCTGATTGGAATGATTTGATGTTTTGATTAGTTAGGTCGGACCTTGATAGACCATACACCATCGGTTCGGTCCACTTCAGCTGGAAGGCCGTCAACGATGTCTGTACGAGCGACGCCGTTGATGCCACCAAGTAAACCATCAGTTAGAACTCCAGTTCCTATACCTCCGATTGAGCCTCCTATTACTAGGAATAAAGAGAAGAGGTATGTACTGATTTGCGTACATTAGTCCAGCTTTTATTATATGCGGTAACGTGCATGTGATAGTGCTCAATTATGAATGTTTGACCATGAATTTCAATGCCATTGGCTCAGAGTGGGACACTAGGACTAAATCACGGTGCAGTTTCATTTAGATGAAACTCGCAACTGAACCTGCTAATAGTTAGACCCACTCGAAGGAGTTTCAGTTGGTTAACTTTGCTTTGATCTGGGATATATTTAGTTTTAGCTTGTTATTAATTATCTAACTCTTGTCTTGTTAGCCAGAACAATATTTGTAGCAAATGGCTATTTCTCTGTTCTTTCTCAATTGTTCTTATTCTAGTTATCCATTCACTATGTAGATATGTATGTACACAGTTCAAGATCAATGATCCCTTTCATTTTACAAAAACCATGAAGCAATTTGTGGAACATTAGATCGATGCTATTTGGATGGCTGAGATTAAATTGACATGATTTTTTCCAATCTGCATAATTTGCTTGTTTCATTCAATCTTAACCATTAAAAGTCTCTTAATCAGGTAGGTGTGCAGGCAATACGTGTATGTTCTAGATCAGCTCATTATTTGAATAATGCCATTGTATTTATTAAAAGATTATCATTCCTGCAACATCAGGTTTTTGTTTTACCTATTAAACCTTTCATTCCTGAAGGCATGTGTGATTTGGATCCCATGTCTGTTATTCTATGATAAAGCAAACCTAATCAGCAGATACTTGTGTTTTTGCTTTTGTTCTTCAAACATTTCACTCAGTACTCCTAATTGTTGGATTTTTATATATTCCTACCATTGTTGTATGCCTAATGGATGTAGAGTGTGTATCTGTTTGTGATTTATAGTTTTGAATGGAATAAGATTTTGTAGGCTATATTTGTTGTGTGTTTTAGGCAGAATTAATTATATGCTTTTGAATTATTGACTTCAGTAGGTTTCCATCAGATATCGCACAACTCAAATCAAAAGATGCTGGAGATCAACGTGAAGCCTCTGCACTTCGTGATGAAGTATGTCATTCTCACCCATTAATTTCTGTCTTGTTAATGACTCGTATAACCTCAAAATGTACTGTTAAAAGCTACAAACAGATTACAACAATTTCATCATTGATTTCTGGAATTTGAAATATGTCTTGAAGCTTTAGGTTTGAAACAAATCATTTTAACTTATGCAGCTCGACATGCTACAAGAAGAGAATGAAAATTTACTTGACAAGGTGAGGTTCACCCTGACCAAAAACAATATAGTTTCTTTGCCATATTTTATATATTGCACGACATTATGCCTAAGCATGCTTTACAGCTTCGTCATGCTGAAGAAAGACGCGAGGAATCAGAGGCCAGAGCTAGGGAGCTTGAGAAACAGGTTAGTTCTATTCCATCTTCACGTAGTTGTAAATTTTCACTTTGCTATGCTGGGACAACTAAAATCTATGCAGTCTATTGGCTGGTCATGACTTGTGCATTTGCTGGACTCTGGACATAATGGCCTGTCAGGCCAGCAGTTGCCCCTTTTTTTTGTTATTATTTTTTGTTTTGTGTTTGAATGAAATTTATTTGGCATTACTCTTCATTTAAGAAATTAAAAAAAAATGAAGAAATAATTGCTTTGGAACAAATAATAATATTGTGCTGATAATTTTATGGGGAGGTGTGTTGGATAAATAATATACTAACAGGCAAGTAATTAAAACTAATATTCAATATTTCAAAATACCTTTTATAAGAACTTTAAATTATAACATGTAGAAGTTCTGGTATTTTGTTTTGCTGAAATGTATGCAGTTTGCTAAATTTCCAATGAGAGATTGAGAGTAGTGAGTGCTGGAGTGTTTGAGTGAAAAATATTGATTAAGGATTGGAGTTTGTACAAAGTAATTTTGATATAGCAAATTTAATCCTCAAACTGGTTGTTTTGACACAGCAAAGTAATGTTTCCCTGCCCTTTCTAAGACAGTCCACTTGGTTTACAAGAACTTAATAGCGAAAGGGCCAAAGTCTCAAACATGCTTGCTCCTTTGGGCCTTTTATTTAGTTATTTCTTTAGATTAATACTTTTGAGCTGGCATCATTGGTTTGAAGTGGCCAACTTAGCTGGTTCCTGGCATTGGCATATGATTAAGCCCAGGTTCTGCTTGTACAATTTTTATTTGAAATGGCATGACATTGCCCAATTTACATCTCTTAATCTTGATGGATATCTTTGATTTTCATTAAAAAAAATTGGCTCTGTTGAATTTGTTTAACTCATGTAATACAATTAGGGATACAAAACACTAATATGATATAATTATGTTAAAATGCCAAATTCTGAAAAACTAGGTTCTAAAAAACTAGGTTCACTAGGATAAAGATACGCTAATAACTATGTATCCTTGCATTTTTTAAATATTACATTATTCAATTTATGAGAGTTTGGATATGGAAGCAGCTTATTTTATGCCTATGGCAACTAAATTGCATTTCATATGCATTTTTCATCCTCTCAAATTATGTGATGTTTAGGTGCTTGTAGAAGTTCATTTTCAAACGTTTTGTATCTTGTTTGTGTCTATGAGCTTCCAAAAGATGTCAAATGTGTTTCTGACATTAAAGTTTTTATTTTAGAATCTTGGATATGTTTGAGTAATATCTCATAAGTATGCAAGTAATAATGTGGATATGATGAAAATATGGCCGTATTGTAAGATTGCCAGTCATTCACAACTTTTCAGACAACTGTCTTAAAAATATCCTTAAAATATGGCCGTATTGTAAGAGTACCAGTCATTCACAACTTTTCAGACAACTGTCTTAAAATATCCTTATTCATATTTCATAGAATTGCATGTAAAATGCTAGAATACATTATTTTATTCTACTTGTTATTTTATTCTTTTGTTGGACATTTTGTGTGGCTATGACCTTTAAGCTATCAACTTCTTTGATATCAAAACCCACTGACACAATTATAAACTAGTGTCACTATTCATGTTATTGTTGGCCTGGTGATATTTGCTTTCCATTTTGAACCTATAAATTAATTGTGCTTGAAGTTAGAGGTTATCACAGCATTTTTCCTATGTCACTTAAGCTTCCTCAAATATCTGCATGCAATGTTAACGAGTTGAATTGACGAAAATGTCCAGAAAATTACTACAAGTTTCCTCTCCTCTTAGAATAATACACCGTTGCTCTTTTTCATGTTCAATTCTCTTAGGTTGCATCGCTTGGAGAAGGTGTCTCCCTGGAAGCCAAGTTATTGAGCAGGTAAGCGTGGGGGTTTCCCTGTCCTGTTGGGTTATCTAATGTTCTGGTTTTAATTTTTGTACAATTTACTTGCAGGAAGGAAGCAGCATTACGTCAGAGAGAGGTAAATTGCTTGCATTATATTAGCTGTAACATGGAAATGAGTTTGGCACTGGAACTTTTACTTAAGTCTTATTACATATATTTATCTCCTTCAGGTGCATATCTAAAGATTATACCATTGCTTGACTTGTTTTCTACAGTCAGATGATTTATCTGGTCCTTGCTAGCAGTTTTAGCTAGACACTGTTATATTAAGATTTGATAACCTTCTTTTCTTTTCCTCTTGGAAATAATTCAATATCTCTTGTCTAACAAAGTCTTTGCTACAGGCTGCTCTTAAGGCTGCAAAACAAAGGACTGATGGAAGAGACGATGAGGTTGCATCTCTTCATTCAGAAATCCAGGTGAACTATGCTAAGAATACTGGTCTAGTTGAATGTTCTCCAGCTTACACTAAACTATGTAGTGTTTTGTTTATTTTATCAGAATTTGAAAGATGAGGCTGAAGCAGCTTTGGAACAACTACGAGAAGCAGAATCTGAGACAAAAGCTCTAAAGTCAATGACAAAGAGGATGATATTGACCCAGGAAGAGATGGTTTGTCCATTGCAACTGAAGTGAGATTTACTTCTAGCTGTTTCTGTCCTAACTATGTGCTACATCTATATTCTAGGAGGAAGTTGTTCTGAAGAGATGTTGGCTTGCTCGCTACTGGGGTTTAGCTGTACAGCATGGTACTCAACTTGCTATAGTCTTCACTTGAAAGATGATATGATTTCTATTCTCGTTCATGCTTCTCATGTCTTTGTTTAGACATGTACGGGTTCCGAGAAACTGATTCTGAAATTCCCCTTTATATGTGTCTGGTTGGACAACTTCTTCAACAATCAAGAAACACATGAATCCCAAGTCATTTGTTGTATATGTAATGAGATTTTCTAGGTTTCTTGCCTTACAATGAACTGTCGATAAATTATAAAAATGACCTCTCTTGATTGTTGAATAATGTGGAAAAAAAACAGTTTTGCAATGTTTAAATTTTGAGTTTTCCTTTCTGTTTGCTGCTTTCCACTCTCTTACTCCTTTGGTTTCTTTTTCTGATTCGGTGTAATGGCAAACAATTTCAAAATTTTTGTGCTTAGTAGATTAATCTCATTTCATTTTCAACCTTGTTGGTTAGTTTTCCATTAACACTAGATATGATGTGGATGCCACATATTCAAGGAGGATTTGTGTGAGTGCCTGGATTTAATTTGTTAGTTTCATCTAAGTTGCTTTTTCCTGTGTTTGCTCTTCTCTTTTATAGGCATTTGTGCAGACATAGCTGTAGCAAAGCATGAACACTGGTCTGCGTTAGCTCCTCTTCCCTTTGAAGTTGTCATTTCCGCTGGACAAAAGGCCAAGGAGGAGTCCTGGGATAGAGGCTAGTTCACCTTCTGATTATATTAGACAATTTGCTCTTATTGTTATCTTTATTGAAGTTTTCATAGCTTGCATTTATTTATCATTTTGTATCAATGGAGCAGCTGGCGGTGGCCCAGATAGGAGCAAGCATGCTCGGGATTTGAATGATCTAACAGGAGAGGGAAATATTGAGACCATGCTTTCAGTTGAAATGGGTTTGAGAGAATTAGCTTCTTTGAAGGTTTCTATCTTTCTTTTAATAAATTCTACTACTTTGGTTAATTCTTGTTTTAATTTTTATTTGTGAATTGTATTTGTAGAAGCTAGGTTTCCACTATGTTAGGCTATATATTTATTCAACTTTTTTGGTGGTTATTTAGTTTTTGAATGTGTATGGGATATCCTCCAAAAATAATTATTATTTAGCTACAAATTTGTGAACATGTGACCTGTAAATTTTTGTTCTCTTGCATTGATGTGAATTTCAAGGGAACGTTTGTTTCTTCCAGTTCAACAGTGTTCTTTCTTTTATATTTATGTGTTTGAAAAGCCACTTTGCATTTTATCAATTATTATATCAATGTTTTTTCAAGGTTGAAGATGCTGTTGTGCTTGCATTGGCGCAGCTCAGGAGACCAAATATGATTCGGCAATCCATCTCTGGTATTTTATCTATATCACAGTTCTTTTTTGTTTCTGTGGTAGTATTCCTTGATCTATACGTGTAACCATATTTTCTGTCCGTCCCTAGCTTTTGCTTAAGACTTTAAAGTGATAGATACAATAGCTTTTTGGCATTATTAAAGTCTTTAAAATGCTTGACTTCAAGTCAGGACATCTGGCCCACTCTTCCACTTCCTTTTTCATCAAAAATATACAGTTTTATGTTTTATTTAAAGAGAGAGAAAAAAAAAGAAGCTTTTTGGCATTGTAGTTCGTAGTGCTGTCATCTGATCAATGCAATTTCAATCCGAATTCTTCATAAATTTTGTATTCGTGGAAGGTTCGATACCCCAATTTTTTAATGAAATCTTCCTTAATTCTTGCAGCAATTTTCCACTTTCAAAATTGTTGCTTTAAATATCCAGTGGGATATGTTAACATAAAAACATCTTTCAAATGCATTTACCTTCTTGTTTTTTGATTTTCAGATTCCAAATCACCCGGTGATCCAAAGTTTATTGAGACATTTGGTAAGGGATTTATTCTCATCTGCAGCTGTTATACTGAAAGTGTGGACGTTAAACCTAAACTTTTGTATCGAGGAGGATGCATATTGGTGTTATTGATTATTTTAGAGATAAGTTAGTTGTGCCAGACCTTTAAGACTTGCACTGCATAATTGAGGCTATATGGGTCCAAGATAAAATTTCTTCCTTTTTTATGAGCTTTATTGTTGCGTTTAGGAAAATTGTAGCATCATGATTTGGTTTTTGTTAATACAATTTTCTTAATGAACTAAAATTAGTAATTTTATATCGAGTTCTTTAAGCCTTTTTCTTTTTCTTTCTCTGCAGTATTAAGCGAAGAGGAGGCAGAAGATGTTCTGTTTAAAGTGGTCAGTTGCCTTTCTTATTTTGTTTTGTAGTATATCTTGACACTGCCACAGATATCTTACATGCAGTCCTATCATTGACTTTCTTCTCTTATCATGCCATTGCTTTTTTAAATGAACACAGAAAGTTAAGCACTTAAGTTCAATGCTTTCTCATGATCTGATCTTCTGTGTGCTTTATTCGGATTGTTTGGTCCACTAGGAGTAGATTTGTGACGCCACCTTTTTCTGCATCCTTTTCCTCCAACCCTTGAAAGAAGAGAAAAATAAAAGAAATAAATTTCATAGTAAAATATTTAGTTTAAAATTTGAGTGGTTTTGCGAATTTGTTGTAAGGTTGGGCACTTGGTGTCTGGAGATGAATTAATTTTCAGAACACGAGGCACGAGGCCCGTATTTAGTCAAGGCAAATGGCTAAACTGATTAATCTAGTCCTAGGAAATAGTATTGTGGTGGTTTCTGTGTTTTAGTTGATAATTTTTATATTTAATCTTCATATGTTAGAATTCATTGTTCTTAGAGCTTGAATTATTCAGGCTTGGTTAACGTATTTCTGGAGAAGAGCTAAAGAGCATGGTGTGGAGGAGGATATAGCAGACGAGCGATTACAGTTTTGGATCAGTCGAAGTGGGCAATCTCCAACTTCACATGATGCCGTCGATGGTAATTTTGACATATTATAATTAATGCCCTACTGAAAGTAACATATATTATATATTATATTTGTGGTTCAAAGTACGATGATTTAATGATTCTAGTAAAAAGCAGAGTCATCGATGATATACAAAATGGAACTTGAACTCTGGAAGTGCAATTACTTGGAAGTAGAAGACATAGCAATTAGTATTCTTAACTCTTTGGTAACACAAATGTTAAATCTATAGCTCTCTAAACCATTGGCTTAGAATAGATGGATAATTGGACATTCGTATCCTCTTACTAAGTCAAAAATATCAGTGGACAGGAACCAAATATAAATGAATACAAATGTTCAATAGTCACATCTTTCTCAATCCAATGGTGTAGAATCACTGATTGAGAATGTTGAATGCTATTTTTCTTGTTTTCAAGTTAAGTAAATCCATTGTCATTAAGACAGATAGGTGGATGGAAATTTTTTTCCCGTTTTGACTTGAAATTTTAACATATTTATCTTTATCATTGGATTAAGTGGATGGATCTTTTAACCTAAGATTCTGCTTATAATTCTAAACCATTGGATTAAACAATATTAATCGGTAGGACCTTTTAACTTAAAACTCTGATACAAATCCTTAGTCATTGGATTTTATGAGATCAGTGATTAGGTATTTGTGTCATAATATTTCGACATACATATATATGTACATGTGTGTGTCCAACTTTATTGTTGGGTCAATATTGATGTCTATAATGAGATTTGTAACAAGATAGTTGTGACATTTTAATATGGATTTGTAACAATCTTTATTACGGGTTTCATGACTTATCTTATAACAAGTTATAAGTTACAAGTCATGGGTAATAGGTGTTGATCTAATGTTGTGGCTATTTTTAAGAATTGGAACGATGACTACAACACCAGTGGGCATGGATATTAGGGTTAGTATCCTTGGATAAGATGACAACTTTAATCATAATCTACATCCAAGGTCATTGCCCCACCAACATCCATCTCTACCGGTATTGTAGACTAACCAATAATATTGTTGAAGTTGTAATTACAAGATGTTACTGGAGCATACAACATTGATTGCAATTTATGTTTTGTGGCAGTTGAGCGAAGTTTATTAGAGCTCAGGAAGTTGGGGATAGAACAGCAACTCTGGGAGGCATCTCGGAGAGAAATTGACCTGCCCTCTTCAGGGGCAGTTTCTAATCACAAACCCGCTACAGATTCAGATATCTCTTCATGATTGATATGGTTTTGATCTGTTTGCTGCCTATTTTTCTTTTGGTCGTTCTTTTTAAATTTTTTGGAATGAGAAGTTGCTTGTGCCAAATTTTTGGACACGTGTTCTTTTTCTTGACATGAACTTATATCTGCTATCTTCTGTTCATTCAGCGACAATCAAACGTGGTGACATAGTCCTTCGATTCTGGGAGAGCTATGAACGCTGAGAGCCTGTAATTAAACTGCTTATATGAGAGCTTTGGGTGTAATGTGAAAGTGAATGTTTGGAATTTTTTTTTGTTAATGATTTTGTAATTTTATCTTTCCATGACAAGATAAAGTTGGATATATTTTTGGTTAATACTATTGAATTTATAGTCTTAATTTCATATTATATTATTCTCTTGCAAACTTGTTACTTAGAAATTACTCTTTCAAATTAAGTTGCTAATTATATGATAATGCTTTATAATGTATCATTTAATTGATCAAATTGTATATAATTCCCAAAATTCGTATATATCATAAACCAACAAATTAGTATAAGGGAGGCCAATCTGACGGATGCTGCTTGCCAACATGATCTCTAGGTCTAATGATTAAAACTTATTCACACATGAACTAGGTTTATAATTAATAAGTTAGCGCCCCAAATCATCAATTGGAAAATGGCATTATAACAACAGCAAGTCATTCTTTGACCATTCAAGAGTTATCGCAGTGAAAACAGGCTCACATGCTTTTACATTGTACAGCAAGTTCTGGCTTCATGTTGGTGCGGAACCTAAAACATTCAGTGATAATTTGAAATAATTAATTTTAAATTTAAAATATAAAAAGACGAACAAGAAAAGATTAATATAAGAATAACAAATTTAAAAGGCAAAGTAGGTTAGAAGAGTATTGTTAACAATCCTAAGTATTCAGAATATTTTATTATTTGGCTTTCAATCTCAATACGAAGTTACTGCAAGAACAAAAACGTTACATATACTCAAATTTGCAATAATAGAGTAAGCCGCATCACATCATTACCCCTCGTGAGTGTGACTTAATAATAACCAACTAGATTTCCGAGTGACTTAACAACCATCACATCATTGATCTATAAAGTGAACAAGCTACAGCTAGAAGAAAAGAAAAGAAAAGAAAACCGCCGTTTTTTTCGCCGGCAAACCGAACACAGCCCGTTGTACGGTAAACACAACAACGAAGAGATGATGACTCTGTTGCTTCAAAACCAATCAAGCATCTCCATACCCCACCTCAAAAAGCGTCAACTTTTACTCTCTTTCTTACAAATAGCACAAAACCCATTCCTGAATAAAAGCTAAACTTCCATCTCCATCTCTCTCTTTCTCTCTCTATTATTCTGTCCCAGTACTAATCTCTCAAAAATTAAAAAACAAAATGGCAAAAGAGCAAGAGCTAGAGGAACAACCTGCCGCAATCATCAACTCTTCCCAGGTTCATCTTTACAATTACCTTTTTCATTTTTCAATTTCTTTTTTCAAATGCAAATCGTTACAGTTTATATATACAGATTAGTGTTATTCTCCTATCTGGAACTAGGGCTATGTCTGTCGACCCACATTGTTGTATCATAATTGGTATGGGTATTGGTTTGCTTACAACTGTTCATGCAGGATAAGGAGGAAGAGAAGAACTTGGACCTCGGATCTGACGAACCTGAGACACCATTGCCTCTCACAGTCACTTCCCGGGTAACATTATTCATTCTCTTTTAAGGGAGTTGATGTATTTTTCTTATAGTAACATGTTTGAGTGATCAACTGGAATTTGAGGAGAAAACGAATTGCAGGTGTTGTATATGTTGGGAGATATAACTGCGGGTCCGGCCTATCGGTTCACCCAATGGTTGCAACTGGTTCGTAAACGTAGCAGCAGATATCGCTTCTCTGGCTTCCCTCACCGCCCCGATAGGCTTGACAATATGACTTTTAGGTATCTATTCTCTTGTTACTTTTAATTAATCTCGAGTTATGGATAATATTGCTGTTTTTGCTGTTGATGAGGTACGACAGAAGTAACTTGCACTGCAAGTCAAACAATTAGTTTTTATACTACTAAATAGGTCATGAATCAATGACGATGCTACTGAACCAAAGTTCCCCAAGGGCCAATAGGAATACAGTCTAATCTATTAATGTTTCTTGTACCATTGCTGATAAAAGTGGACATCATTAGAGCATTCATGAATAAAATCCTCCTAGTTAATGAAAACATTCGGGATTGTGATATAACATGTTGCCGTGTATTAATATTTAATTTGATTCTTATAAGGCCAATGTGACAGTTTTTAGTGATAGTACAACATTGACGAATCTGATTATTTTTCTGTCAATTTAGTGGAATGACACTATTTCTTACATAGTTGTCCCCATGATTCCTGTTTAGTGCTGAAGAATCATCTGTTGACCCTAGAGGTCCTTCACCCCCTGAACAAGCTCCGGAAATTAACTTATGGGAAAGACTAGGGAAAGCAGCTGTGCTGGACATTGAGTCGAGCATTTTTTCTTGGGACATGCTCTCGTCACTTCATCACACCGAGCATAGTAGTAGCACTGACCATTCCGAGGATGAAATGAATAAAGCCCTTGAGGTATGTGGTCTATTGAACCAGATTTTATAAAATAACACCTATCTTGCTCAGATCTACTTCACGACTCCGAGAAAAATGCAAGCACGAAGGACGCTACTGTAAAGTTGTCATTCATTTACATAATTTGTTTACTATTTGAAACACCCAAACATGGTCATACATGTTGGCAAGTCCAGATTCGAAGTCAGGACCCTTTTTAAATGTCTTTGTCTAAGTGAAATTATTAGCTAGTATGAAATATTTCTCAGGTTATTAATGTTGCACACTGAAAATGTGAATTGTCATGATGTTTTGTATTTTTAGCTGCCCCATATAGTGTGCCTGTGTCTTATTATTGGTGCAGATGTTACAACCGGTTCCTGTCTCATGGAAGCAATCTGAGAACATATAATTGTTCTTTGTTTATCTTCTCATTTGCTGCTTCAAATTTTCTTCAGTTGTGTGCATTTAGGTTACTGTAAATTCTGGTGGAGTCGTTTTCTTTGCGTTGTTCAACCAGCCTGGGTTTGATGATGCTTCGCCAAAGGAAGCAGCAGCAGTTATAAAGTTTTCATCTTCAAGGATGGCCACCCAATCAGAGCGCCTTGGCTATGAATTTGCCAAGTGGCTAGGTGTCCGAACTCCTCAGGTTGTACCCCTTTATCTGCGGCAGATATTTCTACCATCTTAGGCAGCAAGTCCTGCCTTATTGTGCTGGAAATTTTATTTTTCAGGAAGTAGTTTGTTTTCTTTTGCCATTTCATTTATACTTTATGTTGGGGCAGGCTAGAGTAATTCATAATTCTAGTCCAGAGTGGCTCCAGATTAAGGAAGCTGCCGAGCAAGCAAGAGCTACAGCAACCTCTGAAGGAGATCAGATTGGTGAAATGACATGTTCTGAACTTTTGGAAGCTCTTGAACTTAGTCGATGCCTTTTCCTCATGAGGTGAAGACACAACCTGAATCTTTTGTCAATGACTTACTATAATGTAATAGCATATTTTTCTTTTTTCAGTTATTGCTTTCTACTTACCAGATAAACATAGGGGAACACGGACTGTTCTGTGAATTGTATTGGCACTTATTCATTGAAATTTAGTTTGTTTAGATGGTTAGGGTCATTGAACTGCACTAGATGACTTCATCCTGTCTTGGGAAGTTTAGGGGCATAGGAATTAGTCAAGTCACTCATTATGTTATGGTTAGGGTTATTGACATTTTCTTTTTCTCTAGAACATCAATTTTTTATACTAGAGCTTTCCCTTGTTGCTTGTGATCCAACCATGCTTGGTTGTCCTCTTCTTTACAAAAGCTGAGGCGCAATGCTATTGGTTGTTTGTCTTCTGATTCCATGCAATGTGGTAGCAGTGGAATGGAGAGACTAAGGTTTTATTTTTGTCTCCCCTATTTTGGAGTGAAGAATGTCATTTAGGCAGAACTAAATGACAATAACACTGCATGCATTTTTATGCTTGTTTGAAGGATGGTCACAGTGATCCTCTATACCTTTTTGTTTGCTCAAGAAAATGCGGAGAAGTATTCATGAAAAATTTAGCATTGGGTCGTCTAGGGTCTAAGTGTGGGGATGCAAGGCTGAGATTGTATCTGTTTGCAATGTTTACTGTTGTTTCATTTCGCTTGTGGAGTAGATACATAATCTTAAATGTGAGTTGCTTTGCTCTCTCTCTCTATATATATATTAAGGATTTAGAAGTGATCTTTCTAAGTTAGACATATGATTGAATAGTTCAGCTGTCATTATTAACAAAGCGGCATTATGTTTCAGAAGTGAGTCCAAATCCTGGTTCAACTTTGCTACACATGCACAACACAGAGCTAAATATGGAAGTTCATCAATGGAGATAACAATCACCGTAGATGTTTTCTATAAATTCTTCTTACTTGTACATCAGAATAGGCAATAGACACAATATGCAGAATTTTTATCCGCTCTATAAGCTTTTTTGTAAGGTATGATATTTTTTTTCTCAGTAGCATTCTTAAGATCAAAATCTTCTCTGTTTGCAGTTATGTTCATGGATCTCCTTTGCTAGAAAGCTCAAATGCATTTGAATCACTGGAAAATGCTGAAAAAATTGCAGCTGATCTTGGCAGGGTCTTGATGTTGGACCTTGTCATTAGAAATGAAGATCGATCCCCTTGCCGACAACTTAGATGGCGTGGAAATCCTGCAAACCTGTTGTTGGCAGACAAAATGGCTTCTGCAAATCTGGATGCATTTGAGGAAGCGTTTGATTCTGCAATTAAGCAATATCGACCAAGGGTAATTAGAGCTCTTCGGAAAGAACGAAGGGCCACTTCAATAGATAGCAGAATTATCCCTCATAATCCAGGCCCAGACCTGTTATCACAAGGCTCAGATCTTTCTGATATCGTAGAATCTTCAAAATCTAGTGAAATGAACCGAAGAATTCAAACATCAGATGAGTCAACTATGTCTGATTTTCACGTTGTGGCTATTGACTCCAGTGTTCCTCGCCGACCTCCAGCAGGAAAACGTGCAAATGATCATGCAAATTATCCTAAGTTGGTTGAGCTACTTCTTAACAGTTCAGAATACGCCTCCAATCTGTTAAATGATATAACAGGAGGGAAATTAGGATCTCCTCCTTTAGAAGATGCTGACACGAATGATATACAGGTGACTGAAATGACTTCAGTTATTCATGAATTCCGTAGCGGGTTTCGTTCCGCTCTTAGAGATCTTCAAGGATTTCACATATTCCTACTCACACTTAACCAAAAACTAGATGGCTTGTTACGAGCATTTTTGAATATTATGAATAAGATAAATTCAGGGGACTTTGACAAGGAGGATTATGGGGTTCCTGAATCACCTTCACATACGATTGCGAGCATCTGTTGTCAGTCTCCATCTAGTAAGGAACGGCTCTGCAATGATAGCTATACAGATTACAGTGATACAGAGTTGCAAAAGACAGCTCCAAGGTCATCTTCTAAAGAAAATTCAGATTGTAATTCTCCAATGTCAAGAGAAATCTGGCATGGAAAGTCCCACAAGGGGAGTGGGGACCCTGTTCGTAGCCTGCGATTGACTACAAGGCTTCGTGATTTTCATAAATTTGCCAAGGTTGTGTTTCCATATGAAATTAAATGTTATTTTATACGTCATATGCAATTGGTTGAAACTAACAAATTATGGTAATATCTTGCAGACAGTAAATAAACAAATTAAGAACAGAAATTTGGTTTATCTGCATAGTTTTTGCTGTTGATCCTGCGTAGATTGTTGTACTGTTGTTACCATTGATCTGATGACATATTCTAGCATGACTTGGTAAAGTTTCCACTGTGAGTTTTTAGTTCTTCCACTAGATCATAAGAAGTCACAGTTTTTGGTTCACAGTTTAATATGCATTTCATGATATTGGTTTTTCCATTTCTGGCTAGTCTTACGAGAGATTTCAAAACTGCCTACTCTAAAGGCTTCTTTGTAGTAATTAATTAGACTGGATAATGTTAACTGTTTCAATATGCTGCATCTGCATATCAATACAATCTTGTGGGTCATGGTTTGAATCAACAATGCTGTTTTGGTCTTAAAGAGTGGGTCTGTGTTTTGCATGTTAGATTATGGTAGAATTTCGGTTAATCAACATGGTTAGACTTCGTGTTCTTTGAAAACATTGGCAGAGAGTGAATGCTAAATATGTAAAATGGATAAATTATTTGCCAACCTTTCTTTATCTTTTCTCTTCTTGAGAGAGCAATTGCATCCTTTCCAAGGAGTTACTTTTTGTCATATTGCTGTGTTAAGTTGTAGGTGAGAACATTATTTACAAGTTTTACCATACCTATTGCCGCTGCCAGAATGTGGACCACACTCCTGCAGCCTTAAATGCTGAACCTTGTGCTTGGTCAGCGCCGTAGAAAGCCAATTCACACACATGAACACACACACACTCATGCACATGCGCAAAAGAGAAGAAAGAATTCACCCACCAATTGTTTGAGGAAATGTTTGTATTATGGCTTGAAAATACAAATTAGAGAGGAGAATGCTTTGAAGGATCCAAGAAAACACATTCTCAAAGCTCTAGGGTGTTCTCTCTCTCTCTCTCTGAGTAGATTTGCAAGTGTGAGTTTGAGTAAAGGCTAAATTAGCACCAACGCTAGCGAGGTTGAGCATCTAATGGTCCATGGAAAAATCAGTCTGTAATGCTATGCTGAGCTAATAAAAAGAAGTGGCCTGGGGGAAGTTTGGACTGTTTTGAAACATTGCTTCTCTTGTTTTTCTAGAGCTACTATTTGTTCTACCTCATCTCTTATTGTTTAATACCAAAATGCTCATGCTCAGGTTGATGCTGAATCAAGTAAAGAATTGGAACAGTGGAATGAAATGCTGAGAAATGATGCTGTGAAACTCTGCCAGGAAAACTATTTTAATACAGGATTCTTTGAGGGTAGTGATAATAATTGTGCCGTTGATACATACGAATTGAAGGTAACATTTTGATTTATTCCCCAGGCTTCATTCTTTTGTGATATGATATTTCCCCTTCACCTCTTAATTCTCCTGGATTCTAACTTACAGGTCAGACTTGAACACATTATTGAAAGGATATCATTGATTTCAGGGGCAGCAAATACAGAGAGGCCATCTTCAATCTCAAGTAGCCTGTTCATTGGTGGTGCACTGGCCGCTAGATCTAGTTACACGCTTAAACATTTAGGAATTAGTCATATACTGTGTTTATGTGCCAATGAAACTGGACAGTCAGAATCTCAGTATCCTGATCTCTTTGAGTACAAAAATTTTTCTGTAAGTGCTTCATCCCTTATTCCAGTTCCATGATCAGGCAATTTTCGGTTTATATCCCTGACTGAAGCTGCTCCAAGCACTCTTGCACCAGAATTTCTTTCTCACTGACACAAGCTCAAGAGAGAAATTAATGATGCCCCTTTTTCTTATGATGTGAAAATTATGGTTAGAAAAACAGCATATATTGTCATCTTTCTCCAAAGCAAACTAGATTACCTGTGTTTTGTCCTTCAACCTTTTTGGAGTGTTTAAATAGTATTTACTAGAAAATGATATGTTTTGGTTACCTTGATTGATTTAGAGGTATGGACATTCATGATATATTGCCACGCAAACCCATGGTTAGAACTCACCCCCAAAGACCGACTTCTAAGTGAACTGTGCCCTTAAGCTTATATATCTATTAACATTTGTGTTTTCCAACATGGGATTTAGGACTCTTAACAATTTGTTTCCTAGAATCCCACATCGAGAAATTGTTGATTGACCAGATACATTATTTGATCCGTTTGAACAGATTAGTGATGAAGAAGATACAAACATCAGCGGCATCTTTGAAGAAGCTTTGGATTTTATTGACCATGTGGAGCAAATAGGTGGGAGAATTCTAGTTCATTGCTTTGAAGGGAGAAGTAGAAGCGCCACATTAGTGCTTGCCTACTTAATGCTCAGGAAGTAAGTAAACAGTGCAATTTAATTCTTGGAACATAAATTTTGCTACATCCATATTGCATGCACGCTGATTTGAAACTCCAGCAGATGTCGTATATCTTGAACATTCTTGATATTAATATAGTTCATTCATGTGTTCATTATCAAAGCTCATTTTATGGTGCAGAAACTTCACACTGTTAGAAGCGTGGAATAGCGTCAAACGAGTCCATCGCCGAGCCCAGCCCAATGATGGGTTTTCAAGGATTCTGGTTGATCTTGATAAGAAGTTGCACGGGAAAGTTTCAATGGAATGGCAACAGCGGAGACCAATGATGAAAATGTGTCCCATATGCGGAAAAAATGCAGGTCTGAGCAGCAGCTCACTTAAGCTTCATTTGCAGAAATCACACAAGAAGTTATCGTCCGGAAGCGTGGATAGTGCCATGACTATGGAAATACAAAAGGCTTTGGATGCACTAAAAATTAGCAGAGGTGGGAGTGTCAGTCCTACACAAAGGGAATCTAGTTCACTTCTGGACGAATAAGAATGCCAAGTTCGTTCATTCCTCTGTCGGAAAATTACTGGAAAAGTAAATAATCATTGGGATTTGTTGCTGTTTCCCGGGCAAATAAGTCAATAAAAAGCGGTGGGCCTGCGGCTTCATCTGTTGCCTCTGCTTGGTCATCAAATTCCTAGCAAACCAAAGTCAAACTGCGCTCTGCATGAAATGCGAGGATATGGGTTTGATCCAGAGCATTATATTACTCGCATTCGCACAAGGAAAATGATGATGTATCAGTTGTTTCCTACGGGCACATGCTGTTTTGGCAAATTGTAGGCTTCAAGAACTATGCTAACAGGTTTCATGGTTTTTAATTAACAACAAATTGTCCTCTTCCATAAACGATGGTTTACACGATTAATTGCATGGGAAAGGAAAGCCCGATGATGATTTTAAATTAGAATAATTATCATATAATTCGCAGCTACTAAAGGCAGTTGTTCTACTTACCATTACACCCTTCCTCCTTTCATCATTACATCCAACGATTGGAAAAATAATAACAGAAATAACAAATATGAAAATGTAAAACTACCCATCTGATATCTGCTACCGAACCGTGTTCGCTATTCATGGTGTAACGAATACAGCGTTAAAACCCAACCACCAAATCAATAAACAGCCTTCCAAATCTACTACTGCCAAGTAGTCCTTCCAAGAAAACAGACTACGATTGTATAGCCAATTCAAATGAAATCGTTAGTACAAACAACATACTCAAATAGAATTACACAACAGGAATTGGGTCTGCGTCTGGCAATGACTCGGGAGCACCACTGCTGCCGTTGAGCACAGTAACATTCCCGTCAGAATCCACATCAACGATCACCGAATCACCCTCTTTGATCTCTCTTGCAAGCATCTTCTCAGCCATGCTGTCTTCTAGAAGTCTCATAATGGCTCTTCTCAATGGCCTCGCACCATAGCTTGGGTTATACCCTTCTTCGACCACCCTCTCTCTAAATCTCTCCGTCACTTGAAGCTCGATATCCTTCGTCTTCAGCCTATCAAACACCTCCTTTAGCATTATATCGGCTATCTCTTTAACCTCCAGCTTGGTGAGCTGACGGAAAACAATCATCTCGTCCAATCTATTCAAGAACTCTGGCCTGAAGTACTGCTTCAGTTCCTCAGTTACCAGACTCTTAATCCTATTGTAACTGCTATCTTTCTCATCGTAATCAAGATCAAATCCTATGCGGCGTCCTCCCTTCTCAATAACACTGCTTCCAACATTTGATGTCATTATTAAGAGGGTATTCTTGAAGTCTACAGTTCTTCCCTTACTGTCTGTCAACCTTCCATCCTCCAGAATCTGAAGCATCATGTTGAAGACATCAGGATGAGCCTTTTCAATCTCATCAAAAAGAACAACAGTGTAGGGACGACGACGAACAGCCTCAGTCAGTTGACCACCCTCGGTGTAACCAACATAACCGGGTGGTGAACCAATGAGCTTCGATACAGTGTGTCTTTCCATGAACTCACTCATATCAAGCCGGATCATGGCCTCTTCTGAACCGAAATAATAGGCAGCTAATGCTTTTGCCAGTTCTGACTTCCCTACACCAGTTGGACCAGAAAAGATGAAACTTGCAATTGGTCGATTGGGATTCTTGAGTCCAACACGGGCACGGCGGATAGCACGACTAATAGCTTTAACAGCTTCATCCTGACCAATGACTCTCTTATGAAGGGTCTCTTCCATCTTGAGGAGACGATCAGATTCATCAGTTGATACTTTTTCAACAGGAATGCCAGTCCAAGCTGAGACAATGTGTTGAATGTCCACTTCAGTCACAACCGGGCCTACATCCCCTGCTTCAGTCTCCGCCTTGCTCATCTCTTTGCCCTTATCTACAAGAGCTGTGATCTGAGCCTTAAGGTCCATTTCTCTATCACGTAATTCCCCAGCCTGTTTAAAAGATTACATGTGATTAGTAGCTGGATGAATCAGAAGGTGGGCTAATCAACAAACAATTTTTCAAACATTAAACAAACCTTCAATTTTAAGACGTTAGAACCCTCAGTTCAGAAAGAATAATTGATAATTTGACCTCACCACAAACATACACACATGGTCCTATAAAACTCAACCTATTCAAATAAAGAAATGGCTTGTAACAAGACACACTACTTGGTAATCCATACCTTTTCAAAGTCTTGGCTTCGAACAGCTTCATTCTTCTCCTTAGTTATCTGCCTAAGCTCTTTTTCAAGCTCCCTAGCTTCCTCAGGGAGCTACAATAACAACCATGTTACCAATCAATTCTAAAAAGAGGTGAAACAAGAGAGAAAAGATGTTTATAGACTGAAATATTAGCTAATACCTGTGCATGACGAAGCCGAACCCGAGAACCAGCTTCGTCAATCAAATCAATAGCTTTGTCAGGCAGAAAACGATCACTGAAAAGTAGACAGAAATACATGTCATATAATTTCCAGATGGTTAAACAATCATGCGTAAGTATCATAATGAACCAGTAGGAAGGTACCAGGAAAGATGGCATCTACAAATACACACTTAATTTTGTTTTGAGTTTCCATGTGAAGAAGTTTACATATGGTGCATTTAATATCTTTCCGAAAAGGAAAAAAAAATATACATGTGCACGCACTCATACTCACACTAATACAACACATTTTATCAAAAATGCATCAAAATATGTATAAAGAAATCATTTCTCTCTTTCCTAATGCATCACCTATCCAACAGGGAAGAACAGAACGTACATGCCACCTAAAATTGAATTATCTCACTGCAGTTGGCTCAAAAAAGAAAAATAATAAAGAATCATCTCCATGAAGTACAGCATACCTGATATACTGGTATGACAGCTGTGCAGCAGAAACTAGTGCTTCATCAGTGTAACGGAGCTTGTGATGAATTTCATATCGCTCTCGAAGCCCTTTCAAAATCTGTATAGTTTCATCAACTGATGGCTCTGGCACTTTAACTGGCTGGAATCGTCTTTCCAGTGCTGGGTCTTTCTCAATGTGCTTCCTGTACTCATCCAGTGTCGTGGCTCCAATACACTGCATCAAGCGAAATGCATTTGAAACTAATTACCCAGAATCAAACATGGTTAATGACCGCCATTATCAATTATGCACACAATTTCCCCAAGCAATCATTCAGATTAACAAAGTAGATTTGGTTATCATCAGGTCGGTTCATATGATATGGATCTGGTAACAGGATAATAAGCCAGGCTCACAGTTCTCTATCATAAATGAAACACAAGCTTCAAGAGTCAAGAAACAGCATTCAATCATATAGGATGAAATGGTCCACACAAAAGCATCACATTTATTTCATTTGTTTATCATTTTGTTTTTTCTAAGAACTACAAAAGGCGCTGCCTTTAAAAACTCACCAGTCAAGGTTATATGAAAAATCAAAACCACAAGCAAGAAGTAAAGCAAGCCCAATTATCACCACAATGGGGCACATGCAGCACAATCTCCTCATCTAATAGCAACAAATCATTGGAATATAGCCACTAAAGTAAACCTAGAAAAAAGCACCTTCACCAGAACATATATTTTCATCCTCCAGCTAGAGTCGCATAAACAAAGAAGAATGAACATTGGCATCTTATAGAGTTACCTGCAATTCTCCTCTTGCAAGCGCTGGCTTCAGGATGTTAGCAGCATCAATTGCCCCTTCTGCTGCTCCTGCTCCAATTAAAGTGTGCACCTCATCAATGAATAGAATTATTTCATCACTCTGTTTGATTTCCTCCATTAGCTTCTTTAATCTTTCTTCAAACTCTCCACGATATTTAGTCCCAGCAACAAGAAGACCCATATCCAGGGTTATAACCTAAAGCACACAGAAGAAAAACAAACATATATTCAGTGATAGGAATCCCCACTGCAAGAAACTATTCTTCTCTAATTTATACTAAATACACGCAGGTACATCAAAAACAGGAAATAATAAGAGCATAAAGGGAACAATATATCTTGCAATTTGTAGTTCTTATGTGGTAAGTCAAAACATCTAACACCATGATGCAATAAACTGGATTTAAGAATATAAATTTTAACATGGTGTCAACACCGTTTTCCAATGTTGTACCATCTAACTACAAGACTTGAGCCTAAATTCATACATATTCTTAACATCAAACAAATGCCAAAATACCACATTGGAATGTACTAATTGCATCAGTTCAATAACATGCAGAACTACTCCAAAAATTAGGAAAGCCCTTCATTCCAGCATTTGTTTACAGATGGCACCTAGTTCAGAAGAGTCAGAGGCTGTTTTAAGCTTTCACAGTTACACTCTTAATCTCAACCTCTGGGTCAGAAGTTATCACCAAAAAGAAACGTGAAAATAAAATTAAAGAGGAGGTCACTAGCCCTGGTTCATTGAAAACCAAGTGCAGCAATAACCATCAAATCTGAAAACTCTCTTAAAAATAATTAAATGTTGTGTCAAATCCATTTAACACAACATTGTGCCAAAACAATCAGCAAACTGCAGTACATGCTAAATTGTCTGAATGGGTTTTCCACCAAATTTAAATGGTTCGCATGCCTGATCCAAATAGTTACCTGAAACACATCCGAGCCCTAAACAACAGAACTAAAATTTGAAATAAAGTGCTTTATATAATGAACATACTGATTTATCTTCTCCGCACACATGCATAAGTACATAAGCACGCGTGATAAAAACAGCCATCTTTAGTCACATGTTTTCATGCTACATATTCTTAAGCACGATAAAAGCTAATTCTGAATATCAAAAATGCCAAATTCCAATCTCTACTTTCGCATTGTACCTTGTGGCCCATGAAAGGCATGCAGCAACATTATCAAGTACATGAATGACTTCAATAATTCACACAGCTCAGAATGACACACCTAACCAGCCGTATCAAGTTGCAGTCATAGTTAATGAAATTCTTTTTCAATCATTAAATGAAATTAAAAGAAACCATGCAACTATTTTGAAAACCAGGACCTATTGAGTGAATATATCCAGTAGAGTTAGAAATGTTTCAGACACCCAAATTGATAACAACTATATGAGCTTATACTGACCTTCTTTCCTTCAATAGTATCAGGAACATCACCACTTGCAATTCGTTGAGCAAGACCTTCCGCAATTGCTGTCTTACCTACACCAGGTTCTCCAATAAGACATGGATTATTCTTGGTTCGACGGCCCAAAATTTGGACAACACGTTCTATTTGTGGCAGTCTCCCGACAACAGGATCCAATTTACCCTGAAAGAATAAGATACTAAGCTAAGAAACGTGACTTTACAACTCAAGAAGCAAAATTCAAGATACAGATGGTAGAGGAGATAAAAGAGAAGATTACCTCCTCAGCTAGCTTAGTCAAATTAGTTCCATACTCCTCCAGTGTCGGCATCTTATTGCCACTGCTTCCTCCTCCAACACCAGCACCAACTGCTTCTGTGCTCTCACCAACCATTCGAATAACCTATTCACCCCAATAAAAACTTTAGTTTTCTTTTTATAAGATATCACATTTTTTTTGTATTAGCAAAGCAGACACCAAAAGATTTCTTCACAAATTGGAACAAAATTAATAAGAATGTAGCTTGCCTGTGTGCGGATATTACTTTGGTCAGCACCCAAATTCTCAAGAACACGAGCTGCTACACCTTCCCCTTCACGAAGAAGCCCAAGAAGAAGGTGCTCAGATCCAATGTAATTATGGCCTGAAATTTCAATGGAATATGGGACGTCAGTTAACCAAATAATTATTTCCTTGCCAAGAAAGGACATTAATATATTGTAGAAACCAACACCTTTAAAAAAGTGGCAGAAGAAAAAAAAAGTTAAAATGTAAAAATAAGTCTTTATTTTAATCTAGGGCTCTCATTAGTTCAGTTGAAGAGAATGGAAGAGCCATCAGTTGAATAGAATGGAAGAGCCATCAGTTTAACCTAGGTACATAATTAATTCAAGGTCAAGACAAAAGGGTCAGGCCAAAATCAATTTCAGTATATTTTTGTTTGTCTAAAAATAATATTCCCTCATATTTAAAAGCTTTCTTAAGAGCTTACAATTGAAATTTTGAGTTAATTTGACTTCAAATATGTGGGAATCAACATGGATATAGATGAGTTTATGTCTGGTGTGGCCCATTACAAATGAGCTTAGGTAAAAGCTCCATAGAATAGTATCTCAAAATTTATAACAACTACAAGAGCAGCTACAGCCACAGCTACACTCCAAAAACACAATTATTGCAAGACAGGCCAAAAAACCAAAAATTGAAAACAGAATCCCTGTAGTCAGCTAGGGTTTCCACAGTATAAGGCATTACTGAAGAAGGAAAAGGGGGAAGTCAATGGTACCAAGTTGGCGTGCTTCCTCCAGTGAAAGCTCCAATACACGCTTCGCACGAGGAGTGAATGGAATTTCCACAGCAACAAAACCACTTCCCCTTCCAATTATCTTCTCCACTTCTACACGTGCATCCTTAAGGTTGATTCCCATTGATTTAAGAACCTTTGCAGCAATGCCAGTACCTTCACCAATAAGACCCAATAGGATTTGCTCTGTGCCAACAAAATTGTGGCCAAGCCGTCTTGCTTCCTCTTGAGCAAGCATAATCACTTTAATTGCTTTCTCTGTGAAACGCTCAAACATGGCCTTAACTACAACTCTGCCAGTCTTTCCTCGTGCGGAAGAAAGTGAAATTGCTACTCTAGAATGGAAATCTAGGCCAGATCTAGCCAAGGCATCCAAAGCATTGGCGCCTCGCAATCCTGAGAAACTTCTCAACCTCAACCCAGGTGCCCGCAAAGAGGACATCATTTTGACATTTCTTCTTGATTTTCCTGATTCTTGCGACTGAAAATTCCTTTGGCCAAGGACCAAAGCAGGGATATTGGTCGAGTGAGCTAGAACCCTTGCCATGATGTATTCTGCATTTGGTGATTTATCAGGTACCAATTCAATAGCCCAAAAACAAGAGAAAACAAACAGAATGCTAAAAAACTGCTGGGCATCCACTTTGCAACGCACAAACTGAAAGCCAGAAGTCATGACTTGCAGATATATTGCAATCAAAGAGAATTGTGTAACTGATATGATTAGATATAAAAATTAATTTGCAAATATCAAAAGAAAAGGTTCCCTAATTCACTGTTAGCCATAATTAAAGAAAAAATAGCAGCACAGTAGAACAAAACAAAAGGCACAGCAAATGAATCATATAGGATTCAAATTAATGCATGCAATAAGATTACATCATTAACTAAACAGAGTGAGAAGCTCACGCCAACAAAATTTTAAATTCACTTACTGTTACTCTTATTGAATGGAATACACCTTGAAACACTAATCGCTACATTGATGGACCCTTCAGCCAGAATATAACATGACTTAACCCTACTAAACTAAAACGAGACCAGAAACATCCTGACCTTGGACATAAACTAACTAAACAACAAACTTTACCGCTACAAAAGCCCTATTTTCCCATTAACCATCCAACCCGAGACGGTATATATGAAAAATAAAAAAATAGAGACTCAAAAATTACACACAGAACAATTTATTCTTAATTGTATCACATTTAATATAAATATACAAAAAAAAATTATAATCCAACACAAAACGCTGCAAAATTCAAATTTCCGCGTATTATCCATTGAAGCCCCAAATTTTAATGCACTTGGAGAACCAAAAGCTTACAGATTACAAGTTGAACGACCAAATAATTGCTATGACAATCATAAACAACAAACAATATCACAAAAAATTAAAATCAACAATAAGTTTCACTCGGTCAGTAATTGTTTAACTAATCATTATTTACAAAAACACAACCGACGTTTATTGAAAATAAAATAAAATCAACAGCAGGGAGACAACGCGAGCACAACCACTACCATTCAAATCAACAAACATCAGAACACAAAATCGTTCAACTGATAACCCCTAAATTCAACGCGAACATGCGAGTGGATAAACACGAAAAGGAAACGAACATCAAAATAAAATAAACAAGAATACAGTGAAAAATACGGAAACTGACCTAGATAGTTGAAATAAAGCTTATTCGAAAGATTAGCTAATATAAAAAGGAACACGAATAAAAAGAAGAGAAAATTTTAAAAAAAAAGAAAAATGGAAGGAAGGAAAGAGAGACCCTTCTTTTATGGTCGGCCGAAGACGAAAGGATAGACAGACGCGGTGTCAAGTTTGTTTTACATGGATAGAACTACACCGTATCTTTTTCTTTTTCATTTTTATTTTTTTTTATTATTTTTTGTTTTTATAACTATAACTCTCCGACGTCGGATTGAATGCCACCGATGGCTTAAACTGTGCAGGATTGACACCCATTTGAATGGACCTTACCAGGCTTACGTAAATATCCTTATATTTTTTTTATGGTGTACCTATTTTGGCCCTGAATGCACCGTTGTGATTTTGTTGAAAAAAATATCAGAGCACCGAATCGTCGCTGTGGCATAGACGTGTACGATAGTAGCTTCTCCTAGTTTTGATATTTTTTTTATTTATTTTTCTCGTGGTAGGGTTCAAAAAGAAACTTGGAAGGAGTAGGGCCTCTCAAATTTGACAATATCAATGAATAAGATGGATTGTTCAACGAAAATATCAGGCCAAACTGGGTCGGCTACGCACTATTTCCGTTTCGGCCTTGTTGTCAACGTTTCTACCAATCAAAAATAAATAAATTATATTTGAAGAAAAAGGGTACAATATCTGTATCATAATTCTTATCGTACATGCGATAATGCTTAATTTGTTTGAGATGGAAGAATTGGAATACAGATTTCTACTTGTACAATTGTTGTAACATTACTCCAACCAACTCAAGACAAAAGTGTCATTGGGTTGGACTGCGTTGGGCTTCATGAAATGATGATGCTGGCCCAGTCCCGTCAAGATGATTAGAAAGCCCTTCTGTAACAAAGCCGCCGCGCGAGCTTCTAGGCATTTGAGATCCATCTTAAGTGTTCTGAGTAGCCCACATTTATGTATTAAATAACCCCACTACTCCAATAATAATAATAATTATTATTATTGTTTTACTATTTATTTTTTTAATTAAACAGTGCACATGCAAGTGTGCTTGTTGCCTGTTTACACGAAAGAAAATGCATGGTTATAAACAACACGAGTAATAATATTATTTACTTTAATTTTTATATTTTAAGCGATATTTTTTAGTTTGTTATGGCTTAGGACGAACAAACATTGAGAATATTCGTGTAAAGACATAAATTGTAATATCATCGTCTTCACAGGTTGTAAACATCGTTTTCAAAATCGCAAACAACACAATCGAAGAATCACGAGGATATACAAGAAATATTAAATAGAGACTCGCAGCAACAGCAACCCATCTGCATATAACTTAATTAAGATTCTCGTCACTCCTTGGAGATTTCTTACATTTAACATTTATTACACTACTTGTGGTCCTCATGAATTTTCACCAGCCTGGTGTTTTATTATATTGTGTATTTAATGGGCCCAATTATTTGAAATAATATTCAATTTTACACGTACTAAATAAATAATATTAGAGGAATTCAAATTAAATTCTATTTTCATTTTTATTTTTTGTAATATACTACTTATTTATTGATTGATAAATATAAGTAAAATAAATACCTAAAAATTATAATATTATATTATTCATTAAATATTTTAATCAAATTTTTAGTAAGATTATACGTATATATAAATCAAGAAATAAAAATAATATACATATTGGTTTAGTGATCATTATTCTATAAATTTATTAAATAAATTGAATTTATAAATAAGTAATAATTTTTTTTAAAAAAAATTACTAAATTACAAATCATTTGAGTTGTGTATCTTTTTCGCATGAAAAATATTAATTATAAATTTATAATTAAAAATAAAAAAAAATTTGATAATATTATTATAATACCAGCAATTGTTTATATATATATACATACACGCAAAATATATGCAATTTTTTATGACAATAGCCCTTGTTACATTGAGATTAATTTTTTTAAAAATTATTGTTTGAAATTATTTAGAGTAAAGTGAAGACGATGACAACTTAATTAGAGAACAAAAGATTAAAGAAGTTAATGGAATTGATTGGGCAGTGGCAGTAGCATCAGCAGTAGGTGCGGTGAACTAAAAGGTATCACGGGATACTTGGGTTTTGCTTTAGTTGGGTTTGTGTCGTCGTCTTTTAAATATTATTCTCAGTCAGTCCAGCATCAATGCTGCCACCTGCGATATGTTTGTACAACTTCGATGCTGTGCCTTGGACACGTCTATCTGGTGTTTAAGGTGCGGAACTTGCCCATTGAGTTGAAATTTGAGGTGGCACTGTTTGCACGCTTCCCAGTTTTCACTAGCATATATATGAGTTGGGGATGCTCATAAACTGTTAAAAAAGATCAAATTTCTTACATTTTCTCAGTGAAAAAACAAGAAAATTGCAGGTTAATGGCTCTAAAATTAAGATAATACTTTTTAAAAAAAAATAAATTAAATAGTTTATTGCCAAGTATAAATTTGTGAGTGATTGATAAATATTAATTGTCAAATAAAAACAAGTATTTATTGAATATTATAATTTTATAATTAAAAAATAATAATTACAATTATCTCTTAAAAAATATTTTTTTCTAAACTTCTAAAATTTATATCATTTATGATAAAATAATTATACAAATTATCCCGTTATTATATTAATGATGAAATTTTTTTTATATCTTAAATGATATTGTATTTGAATAATTAGTAACGAAATAATTTTGTAAAAAGTTTTTTAAAAATATAAGGTTTTCGTCTCCTCCTCGATAAATTACTCAACATTTAATATTATTTAAATAACAAAAAAATAGTTTGTCAATCTTTGCACCAAGAAATACTCCTTCAAACATTTATTATTATTTTATTGGTTTCTAATGCATTAGTAATAATTTCACAATAATTAAAAGAATAATAAAGCAAGACTTGGATAACCTAGCTAACGCAAAGCCTAGCAAAATGGGCAGCCCCAGCAGAAGTTTAGCTGGCAACCCTTGTCTCCGAGTGGGCAAATTGCTAACTGAATTGGCTTGAAGACACTAGTTTTCCCGAACAAAATGCAAAACTTTTCATTACGCAGTGTAAGGTTTCCCATCTTTCGTTTGGGATTTTTTGCAGTCACTTGATATGCAATGTCTGGTATTGGTAATACTACTTTTTGAGTTGCAACAATTTTCCCAGTAACAATTTGTTTATACATATATATTTTTTCACTGCTCTGCTGCCAAATTGCAGCAAAAAAGCCATCATGTTGTGAAGATATAACATGTGCTTCGCGGGACCACATCTTAAATATTACCACAAAATGCAATTATCACTTCTGGTTTTTAATACAAGGGATTTTGGATTTTACCGAGATAAAATAAAACTATATGAACACGAAGTTGCCAATCTTTCCATGCTTTTACGTGATTGAAAACTACACTGTCGTGTTTAAATAAAACAACCTATTATATACAGGCTTAAAAGTCAAGTAAATGGTAGAATTCACCGCCATCTATGAATGGGTCAAATTGTAACATGTGAATTCTCTATCTATTCTTTTGCAACTTGGTTAAGCAACCTCATAGAGGCAAAGAATTCTAGGAACACAAATGCATATAGATACGGTAATAATTCTTATATTTCTTATTTTGATACATATATATATATATATATTAAAAGAAAAATTATTTATATATAAGAGATTTTATATTCAAAATCGTGATCATATATTTAATATAAAAAAAGATGAAAATCTTGTCAATAAATAAATTGTATAATAGAAGAAATTTAAACCAAAAATCTACAATGTGTGTTTTTTATTCTGCATACGTGGACGCGCGTCGCAATAAATAAACTGATATAGCTCACAATATACGTTTTACCTGTGAGAGAACCAAACGTTATCCGAAACAAATACAGACAAGTTGTGCCTGCCATGTAGTAGTGAATTAATAATGTAACGTCCAAAGGCTGGCGTGTCACAATCTTCTCTCTCTCTGAATCTGCTCGGTTGATTCAGTAAAAAGCTGTTGCCCTTTTACTTATGCAACGTCTTCTTCGCCCTATTTAACTCCTCCTTTCTCTCAAGAAACAAACTATACTTGTTTGCTTCTCAAAATTTTTCTCTTTTCCCTTTCATTTCTCGAGAAAACAAAAGTCGCACCCAGAAAAGAAACCAAGAGAAAAACCCCGAGTGATAAGCTTTTAGAGAGAAAACAAGATGTTGTCTACGGTGAACGGTGTGGTTTTGATGGAAGCTAAAGAAGATGAAGACTCGGCTTCATGGGCCAGAAACAACAACAATGATGTAGTAGAGAACGAAGAAGAGATGGGTTCACTTTCTGGTTTCAAAGCCATGCTCGAAGCCGAAGATGACTGGTATGTTACTGGTAATACTAGTATAAATAACCATCAAAATATCACATTTTCACAGCCAAATATTGGTGACCCAACAACCGATAATCTGCTGCTGAACACGGTGGATTCTTCATCTTCTTGCTCACCATCTTCTTCTGTTTTCAACAATCTTGATGCATCTCAAGTACACTACTTTTTGCCTCAAAAAAGCACCTTCCCTTCATTCATGAATGTTGTGTCTAATAACAACTGCCTAGAGCATGGTTTTGATTTGGGTGAAATGGGATTTCTTGACACACAAGCAACGCATGCTTTGAATAGGGGAGCTGGTGGCATTTTGAGTGGTTTCAATAATTTGAGCGCTAATAATCAGATGAATGCTACTAATTTATGTTCTGATCCTCAATTTGGAACGACCCGTATTCTTCAATTGCCGGAAAATAGTACTAGTTTCACCGGTTTTCGAGGTTTCGATGAAAATAATGACAATTCACTGATTTTGAATAGGTCTAAATTGTTAAGGCCACTTGAAACTTTCCCTTCAATGGGAGCACAACCCACTCTTTTTCAAAAAAGAGCTGCTTTGAGGAAAAACTTAGCTGATAATGGGGCCAATTTAGGGGTCTTAGGTACACAAAGTAGTCAATTTTTTAATGGAATTGAGAGCGACAGAGGGAAGAAAGAAATAAATGAAGATAATGAGAAAAAACGAAAATTCAGTGCTATTGATGATTTAGAGGACGTGAGTGTTGATGGGTCGGGTCTAAATTATGATTCTGACGAGTTTATGGAGAATAATAAGGTAGAGGAAATGGGTAAAAATGGCGGGAGCAGCTCCAATGCGAATAGCACTATTACTGGTGGAGACCAGAAGGGGAAGAAGAAGGGTTTGCCCGCTAAGAATCTGATGGCAGAGAGGCGACGCAGGAAGAAGCTCAATGATAGGCTATACATGTTGCGGTCTGTTGTTCCAAAGATTAGCAAAGTAAGAATTTCTTTTACATTATTTTCTCGTGATCCAAGCGTGAATTACTTTCTTTTGGATTCTTATTTCTCGTGAATCTGAGTATCACTCTTATGATTTTAAGCCCTTGGATTCATCCTGCCTCTTTTTTATTCTTGCTGATTTTTATTGATTTGAGTAGCATATTCTGGTTTTCATGCTCCAAAATACGTGAAGAAAGTGGTGTTAGTTTCTCTCACATGGAATCTGGGAGATGTTTAAATTTCACCATTATTTTTTTGGGCCATTTTTGGGGAAATAAATTCTCAATTATGTAAAATGTCCAAGAGTAAAGGTTAAAACTGCATGTTCTTCTGCTTCTTTGACGGCAGCAGCAAAGTGCAACATTGCAATTACAGATTCCAGTTTTACGGATGTGTTTGGTTATACTTTTTTCCTTTTTCATTTTTTGGCTTCCGACGGTAGTGTTTGTCTCTGCCTGTGCAAATTTGAAGGTTTCATTCGACAACATAGCTCATAAGTTTGGGAGGTATTTTTCAGAGTTGGGAGAGTTTTAATCTTCACTTTGAGGATGGATGGGGGAAAAAATATGCACTAAGGATATAGTGAATTTTTATAGGATCCCTAAGACTTGCATAAACCTATGCTTTTCTCTGAAATGCTACATTAAACCTGATTCTTTTAGAATTATTAAGCTCCCTCCATCTCAGAAGTGAAGTCTGTAAGCTACAACAGATGGCTATTAGATTATATGTTGTAGCTACTAGGAAATTATAACAGGAAAGTCAATTATGCTGTTGATTCTATTGGTTAATCTCAGGCTACTAGTTTATATTATGTAGTTTCAAACTTCAGAAGAAGTTGTAGAAAATAAGACAACGAGGCTAGAAAATATAATTATTTATTCTTTGAATTCATTTTGGCTAGTAGGCATTCTATAGATTTGTAACAGATTATGTCATGTTCTAGACAAGATAATGAAAGAAAGGTCATTGGGAGTTTCACGTTTTTCAGCAGTTACTTCATAGAAATGATATTATGTGTTTTTTTTCCTTTTTATGCTTACAGATGGATAGGGCTTCAATTCTTGGGGATGCAATTGAGTACTTGAAGGAACTTCTCCAAAGGATCAATGACCTCCACAATGAATTGGAGTCAACCCCTCCTGGCTCGGCTTTGACTCCTACCACAAGTTTTCACCCTTTGACGCCCACTCCACCTACCTTGCACAGCCGTATCAAGGATGAACTTTGCTCCAGCTCATTGCCAAGCCCAAATGGCCAACCTGCAAGGGTATGAATCCGTGGTCACTAATTTTGAATTGCTTTCTTATTTTGGGCTCTATTTCTTCTACCTAGATGTTCAGGATGCGTTTTTGTAATATTTTTCAAAGGGTGTTTTTGGAAACTTCAAATGTGATATTTTGAAAACTAAAATTTAGCTTGTGTGAATTTTTCTTCTACACAGTGTAGCAGACAGTACAATCATCATAAGCATCAATCTGATGGTACTGACTCTGAAACTAGTAATGTTGTTACAGAAACTCTCAGTGACAGCTTTTGGTTTGTTGCTTGTATAGGTTGAAGTTAGGATGAGAGAAGGAAGAGCTGTAAACATCCATATGTTTTGCAGCCGTAGACCAGGTCTTTTGCTCTCAACAATGAGGGCATTGGATAATCTTGGACTAGATATCCAGCAAGCTGTCATCAGTTGTTTCAATGGTTTTGCCATGGATATTTTCCGAGCTGAGGTACACGTTATTTTTTGTTACATTTCAAAGCAGCTCTACAATGTTTTTTTCAGTAAATGATTTGACTTTTGTAACAGAAATTCAAAACAGAGATAGGCATACGATACTTTGATTAATTTATGCCGAGTAGTATTCTAACCCGTTTAACATGCAAGCTGCTGGTGTTGCAACTTCATAGTTTCTTTCAGGGATCGCATATTTTTATTGGCAGTTTATGTCAAGAAACCATAGTTAATGTTGCCTGTTCATTAACTACGTCTACCTGAGGCTGACTGCATATTAGTATCTCATGATTTTACCTTTTTTGATTGTGCACTAACGTTTAGTAATTCAGTGAGGAAAAAATTAATTCGGTATGAGGAGAAAGATTTCTTATTGCATTTGAGGAATGTGAAGTCGCTTCGGTCATGATATGATTACCTAACATATTTCTTCTACTATTCAGCAATGCAGGGAAGGCCAGGATGTTTATCCCGAGCAAATTAAGGCGGTGCTCTTGGACTCGGCCGGCTTCCATGGCATGATGTAGACTTCCTCAACGTAAAAATCTGGGGTTGTTTCTCTCAAGGGAAAACCCAAGTAATTGTCATATCTGTTCTGTCATCCCTGCCGCCCAAGCTTCACATTAAACTTTCGTTGGTAGCAAATGTACGCTCGTTAAGCTTTTGGTAGAATTGAACATCAGTCTCCTTTTGCCGTCCCATACATTGTCTTCGGACTTAAGTCGTATGTTTCGAACTTCTAGTTGACAATGATCTTAACTCCCGATCCAACTTGAAATAAGAGGTACAGCGAATTTGTTTATCACGATGATAACAACAAATCCGAGTTCTCTCGCCCAGGTAGACAAATCTGAATTTCAATAAACACATACATATCAAACCTCCGTCTCAACCTATGATGGTGCAAAAACTTTTTTGACATCCTGATCTTTCCAGCCTCAATAAGATACAGGTGAATGAAGATTAAAAACCCATTTAAACCCAACCCTGCATACAACAGATTCCCCCATCACTAGTTCCCCGCGTTAAATACGTATTTCTCATCAAAATGGCATTGTTATTTACAGCTGCTGCTCATTGGGCAATGCAGACTGCCTTCGAGTTTTTGATGGGCAACCATAGCTACCTCCGCATTGGGTTTCTCAAATCCACGTCTGATAACACTAGTCTGCTACAATTAATACAATCGAAAATAGACAGCCACGCAGCTTGTCCTTCTACAAGCCTCACTACTACCAGAAAATAAGATACACCAACACTACATTGAAATGACAGATCCAGCTGTATTAAAACTATTATTTAGCAACGGCTAAATCATTTGCATTAAGTGCACCCTTAAAACACCTAATTCAACAAAGATCTAAATGTTGAAAACCTTACAAAAATGGACATTTTGAGAATTGTAGGCTAACCCCAGAAGGCATTAGAGGATGTATAAACTGGCACTACTTACAGTAACAGGCTGGAGATGGAGGTAAAACAACTATGTACAGGAGGATTGTTTGAGAAGCGAAGGCTGGAATTGCTGAGCTCAAACTACCGGGTATACATATTCAACGTATTTTATATAAATCGGACACCATATACCATGTCCAAAATTGGAGTTATGCTGTTTTCGAGTGGGGATGGACATCCATAGCGCGGCTACATATTTCCAAGCTAATGGTCTGAAGATCTTCTTTGCGATACTGCAATAGAGACCTATAATAAGAAAGCAGCGCCGATTTTATTATCTAAACCAGACGACAGAAGAAGTAAAGTTAATAAGCACAAAAAAAATGCCACAATAGCAGGATAATGGGTCATTCAAAACTACAAGATTTCAGCACATCCTCGGAATATTTATGGCATTTGGCCTGTCTAAAAGTTAGCTACCAGAGAATGCACCAACAAACTTACCTAGAACCATGAAAGCCAAGCCTAACGATTCTCCACATTAGATTCTGGATGAAGTGACTGTTTCCCTTCTTTCGCATCAATGCCTTCCCCAACCAATGGATTATCCTCACCCCTTGAGCTTAAGGCCCCTGGGTTCATCTTCTGGACCTCCTCTTTTGTGTAGATGAAAATCTTGCGTACCATGCCACAGAACTCCCTGATTTACACATTAAAAGCCACTGATTAAATTAAGGACAAGGCGGGAAACAAATCACAGATGCTCCACATCTTGATAACCCCTGGCGTATTTTCAGTGAACAGAAAAAGACTACTCACTGCCATGGATCATCTCCAACAAGCATCATGTCACCCTCATCATCAGTATATACAATCAGCCAATTCTTCTTGGGAGCCATTAATTCACCACCAAATTCAAATAACTGATCCAATTCAGCAATCAATTCATCGTAGTTGTTGAACTTAGAAAGATCCACAGACCTACCAAGTGCAATCCCCTGCTTGTGCACCTGAAATCAACAGATTTGAATGAGACAATTCTTTATTCAACTACAACCAGCTACATATTATCAATAACTGGACAGTACAGAGACAAAGGGAATAACCTTAGTACAACTCCTAGCTAAACCATTCTGAGGCTTGCTACGAACATCCTTCAAGTGAGGCCGACAAGCTTGGGACTGTTTCTCTTGCTCATTTACAGCTTGATTGTCATCTGCCATTTTTAAGCTTTTTGATTGTTCAGACTTTGGATCTGATTCAAATCGTCGAAATTGTTGATCTATGTTTCCTGCCTGCTCATTCAACACGTTTCTATGTGATAACAGTGGCTCTGACACAACAGAGCTGCTGATGAGGGGAATGCCAAAGAGCTTGCAGTCTTTAGATTTTCCAGCTTCTTGGTCTCGTACCAATATGGGCTTGGAAATTAACTCTCTTGAATGAGCTGAATTTTCAAAATGAGATGGAGGAAGGGGGGGCCTTAACCAGTTACCATGTGAATGCTCAACTCTATTTCCGTGAACAATGGGACAGTCACCAAACCCACCATATCTAACATTACCCTGTACTTGATAATTGACACCGCCAACTTGTACAGGAGCCTTTGGATTGGACTCTGCCAACGTAAGTGATAGACCAGAGGGCATCAAGGACCATGGTCGGGCAAGCAAGTTGAACTTGCCATCATGATCCAGCATGCTTTTTCTCATCGAAACATCAGATGCCAGCAATTGATCAGCAACGGGTGAACTATACCCATGAGGGGAATCAGCATTTGCCCCAAAACCCGACAGCAAATCTGTGTAAGTTGGTTCATGCCTCCCTGATGGCCCCCAGTTCTCAGATCCATATCTTCTTGAAGCCGAAACTACATCAATCTTCTCATCATCAAGTGACGGTGGCCACAAGATAGACTTTTCAGCAGTGTCAGACTCATTAATCTCTCTCTCAGCAAAATTCCCTCTCAAGGTCGAGAATTCTTGACCTTGCAAGACCCTTGAAAATCCAGTAGCTGATGAAGGGTCTAAATTTACTTTAGATGAACCTGAACAAATTCAGAAAAGTTTTTAACTAACCTCACTTGATCCCTCATAGTAAATGCCTGGGATAATATGAATACATTGAACTATGGACATCAATTGCATATGGCAGTACCTTCCCTAGTAAGAACAGAGGAGTCAGGTGATGAAGGCACCATGTTTGATCTGGGCCTTTTGGGCCTAGGCATTGGAAGAGGATTGAGAGCTGGAGGAGCCAGTGCAGGTTCTATCTTCCAAGGAGAAACTCTCTCTGGGCGGGGTATGGTAGAAGTCTCATCCCATCTCACCTAAAACAAAGATTATAAGCACTGTTTAGCATCCCAAGTAACAGCAACACCACACTTGTCAAAACAGATAATTCTACCTTTAGGCATCTCCATTTGGATTCCTGCCATCTTTCAGGGTCAGCATCTTCATTTCCAACTATGGTGCCAGTAAACCTACAAGTTATTTGAAAGAACAATCAAATTAAAGCTAGGTCATACATGATAAGAAAAAAAAACAGAGCAGCAAAACAGAACAAGGTTTGTCCAGAAGACAAGGAATCTAGAGGAAAACAAAAACTTTAACAGATCCACATCTAACCATAAATAACGTCAAAAGGTGTATTGTCAGCAGAAATACTATTATCCATGAGCCATACCTCTGTTCAGGAGCCTCTTCACCTTCAAATCTCATTTTAAACCTCATTCCAATGGAATAATTGCTCTTGATGGATTCCCTGTACTGATCAAATGGAACAATGAACTCCGCTGGGCTTGTCCTGCAAGCAACAACAATTGCATGTCAGCGCTGAGAGGCCAAGAATTCCCACCAAAATGGAAGGACATCACATACTTTAAGAGCTGATATCATTTCCATTCTTGAATGATATAATCAAAGCTGTGGATCCTATATGGTAAATCACTGACCAGAAATCAACCAATACTAAAAACTTTTGGAAGAGAATAAACTCGACAAGCCACTAAATTGAATGTCAAAACACAGGAATATACATTTCTGTAATTTAAATGGAAAATGAAATACAACAAAAATCCAACCAACTCAACATGCAAAGCATATTGAATATGTCGCATAGACCTCATACCTAGGCTTATAATATACGGTGAACATGGTTCCTGTGGAAATAGCATGCCATGCAGTGGCAAGGACACCCAGATGCATGCTGTGACTGGATATTACCGAGGATGGAACATTGCCCTGCTGCCTCATTGCACGTCTTACACCCACCCTAAGTTCCCCATTCTCACCCCTAGAAATGAAAATTTAGTACAAAGGTTATTCCATTTCAGACAACAAACCAAAAAAAAAGTTACAAGAAAATTTTCGTAAAGATGAGATATCGAACCTCAGAAATATAAAAGCATCCCCTGCAACTAGCCTTTTTGAGCTAACAAAGACACTCCAACCACTTTGAAGCAAATGCCTGCGTGGTTGACCTGGTAGACCCATTATCATGATCATTACTCAAAGAAAGAGTCGAATACTGTGTGAACAGAACCACAGAGTAAACCATACGAATTAATTCAAAAAGACTTGGTTTTCAGTCAGCAATGCCCACATGATATTCCACTAAACACTAGTAGATAAACATTTTAGCGACGGCGATATCACATTCAGAAAACAATCAGATACCGATTCAATACAACATTAAATAAAGTTAAACGGAAAAAAAAAGCAAATATATTGTCATTACCCCTAAAAATATGCCGGAACCGCCACTCATTTCCATGTAAATCCTTGGCAGCCAACTCCTGTGTGGGAGGCTGCCGTGACATATCCTGTCACAAAACAACCACAAATCACGCACCTAAGCATTCCACAACTCACATAGTGTGAACGCAGAAATCACAAAACTAAATAAGATAAAACCGTACTAACCAATGGCGGAAGACACTCATCAGCATGCCGTCTCAACACCGAAAACCCTCCATGGGTACTCGTGTCTGAAGCTGTTAGTGTCTTACAAAATGAATGTACACGAAATCTTGGAGGCGGTGGTGGAGGCGGTTCTTTCTCCACAGCGTTCTCATCTTGCTAAAATTAATTGAAAAACAAAATTAACAACTAAAATTTCAGCGCAGCATATGGTATTAGAATCAAAACCAAGATAAAGTACTTACGTTCGCCTCGGGAAGTAAAGTCACTTGAGCAAACACCTCATCAGTATCAGGTTCAGCCTATAATAATTTAGCATATTAGTTAATTACAAACAATGAAGCCCCATAACACGAAAATTATCCAAGCAAGTAAAACCCTAAATACCTTTAATTGGACGTTAATTACACGACAAAGTATCTTGGACGGAAGATCATAAAGAGGCATTTGCTGCTCTGCGACTTGATTAGTCGACGCCTCAACCTAAATTATAATGTTAAAAAAAGACCAATTTTTTTCTCAAATTTGAGGAAAGTAGAAACAGGAAAAAGGGGAGGAATCAAAATTTAGTGTAATAATTCAACAAAAAAATGGTCCCAAAAATTGTATAAAACCTGTTCTATGTGGCCTTGAGGAAAGTAGTACACGCGCTCGCCTTCACGAGGGACGGTGACTAACGGACCGGCACAAGCATGCCAGAGCTCCGTGTATAGAGCCATTTCGGGGTCTAAAACTGTAAGAAACCGACGAGAAAACCAGAAAATCAGGAACCGGATCAATGAAATTTTACCTTAAAGCTCCATCAAAAACCAACCGGAATTTTACCTCGTTTGTTGCCGGAACTTAAGGAATGACTTTTCTGCCCTTCCATAGGATTCCTACTTGTCTCGTTAGTAGACTTCATCGTCGCCTCTGAAGAAGAAGCAGCAGCCATTTTTTTCTTCTTTTACCAATTCAAATCTCTTCAAAACTCAGATCTCTCGTCTGGTGAACTCATAACAACACACTCGAAAGTCTAAAACACAAATTCACTCTCGGTCGTAATCAATTCATGACGTTTTATCTCGATTTAAGCATCAATTTCTCCTCTTATCCCTCTGTAGTCGCTGTCTATCTCTGCAACCAGCTCAGCTATCAATTACAGGTGCCAGGGACAGAACTCGTATGCAGAGTGACCTTTTTCTTATCTCTATCTTTCTCTGCTGCTCTCTCTCGCCCTCGAGCTGTTTGTGTTGTGTCTGGCGTCGTGCAATGCGAGTGCGAGAAAGGCTTAACCAGAGTGGTCAAAACTGCGTGCAATCATTTCTACCGCGGTCAATTTCTAACCAATCCTTTTTAGGATACCGACAGTCATCGGTGACTGGAACCGTTTACAGCCGGTCGCCTCCGGGACCAGATAAAAGCGACACTATCGGGTCGGAATGGCTGATTAATAATTATAATAAAGGCGGCTTTTAACGGCGTTAAGTGGGGACGAGCTGAAATGTGTCGAGGTATGGTTGGCTTGGCAGTTAACGACGTTTGTCTTGACGTTAATGGGAAAGTTGTTCTGTTTTTATGGGAAGCCGCTTTGTCGTGCTATTAACGGGCAGGATTGGATGGATGTGAAGGGATAGTAGAGGGTGCGTAGTTTGCATACCACTAGCGCATTTTAGTACTTTTTTGAGCTTTTTTATTAGTCTGTGCCCTTATCGTTTTCCGTATTTCACAGCACACATACTGCCAATGGCTACTGTGCACCTGGGTTATTCCTAACACACTGGCGAAAAATCCAGAGGCTTTTCGCACGAGAAGTTGAAGCAAGGCCATGTTTGGAACTGCCCTTGCTACAACTCATAGCATAAACTATAAAAATGTAATAATTACAATTAAATTTTATTTTTTTTATAATTTATTCCAAAAGTAATTGAGTTTAGTTATTGATTTATTGCCAAACCCATACCTATTATGGGGGGATCTGCCTAGATTAAGATTGCTTTTCCGGAAAGAAACTAAGGCGTGATTCATTTATGTTAACAAATTTGCAAAGGTGGCTTGAAGAATTGAAGTGCATTTGAGTCAGAGTTGTGTTTGTGAAAGTATTGCAAAAAGGCTATTCCACAGCATTGTGTTGTCATTCCCTACAATTCTAATTAAGTATTAAAATAATAAACTAAACATTATTTTATTGTTGCATTGCGTATTTGGAACTTGGAGCAACACAGTAGGCATATAGGATAGATCCCCGCTGCCATTAACTTTATTATTATTTTAATTCTTGGTGAAACTATTTTAAAGCATTGCAAAGTGGTCCTTTGATTTAATTAACTTCATGTATCACTTGATCAAAGAGACTTAATCTTAAAGTTTTTGTTATTATTTTTAATACTATTTTAAAAAATATACAATATAATGATATGATTTTAGCACTCAAATTCTAGCATATTGATTTCATAAATATATAAAATTTTAATGAAAGAAAAGGAAAGAAATTGGATAGAGGATTTAAGTTTCAAACACTTGAACGTGGCATGGCACGTAAAAAAAAAGTAAAATTATTATTATTATTATGTTCTCGTATGTATAATTGACTGGGAGTTTGTGTGGGTGAGGTTTAAGTGAACGAGGGTCGTGGCAATAAATGTGATGTGCAACAACATCCCATCTTGTAATTCATAATATTGAGATAATGAAATTAAATTAAAAATTCTAAATAGGGAATTAAAACTAAAATAAGTAAGTCAAAAATTAAAAATAATAATAATAATTACAAATATTATTTCGAATATTAAAAAATTAATAAGATAATAGCAAAATTAATAACATTTGCAAAACGTAAAATCAAAAGATACCAACGAAAACGAAAATATTTACAAGACAAAGCGCAACGACCTGAACAAGAAATTAAACGAGAAGATGGAAAGTATCGCGAGAGATGGAAAGTATGGCGAGTCACGTGAGGAAGTACAGTGTCAGTTGTAAGTTCAGGAGGGTCAGTCGGTGGGACCCACACGTATTGTCTATTACCAGTTGTGTGTGGTCTAAAGCAACAAATGGAGGAATCTTTGTCCGGAAAACCTTTATAGATAATAATAATAATATATTTAATCAATAAATAACAACCCCGTTATTGCTCAATCTCGTCCGTAATCTTTTCCCTGGTACGCAAGCAAAGAACCGGTTCGAACTCTGCACATCAGCAACAAAATTGCCATCGGCTCGGCTGTTCTTCCCCTCTTTTCTCAAATATCTCCTATTTATTGATTCGGAACTTTACACGTACAAACGCATGTTAACTTGAGTCGTGACACGTGCGCTAGACGGAGCAAATTCAATCGGTTTTGGTCACGGAACAGTTTTGCCACGTCCATACAAGGTGACTTATTTTTGCGAATTCGCTTGATGGTTTATATAAGTATAATGTGATACAACCAATGTTTAGTTTTTATAAATTATTGAAATAATAAAATTATTAAATGGGTAATATAATTTTGATAAAATTTGAAAATGGAGACATTTGGATGATCTACATCACACACACGTGACTTACCACGTAAGGCATAGACACTAACGTGCTAATGGACCAGAGAAGCTAAATGTCACTCCCGCCCGGGGAAGGAAAAGGCGAAGGCTTGTGAGTTGCGAGTTGTGACCACTCAACTCAGAGGACAACAAAGAAACGGCATGAAAGGTGAAAAAAATGTGCGTTTATTTATTATTGAAACTCGAGTGATGGGTTCTTCCGTCATTGGAAAACTAGTAGAAGCTAAAAGCTATTTCAGGGCAAACATACAAAAGTGATTTGTGGTACAAATTAGAAAAACTCAATGAACCGTCAATTATCCATTACCTTGACAACTACCCCATCCATTTTAGTCTACGTATGCAATCAATCACGCAACCAAATTCTAGACTACGCATTTGTTGTGAAAATTTCGAGCCAAATGAAAATTGAAGTATTTGTCACCATTGTTAAAAGATGAATTGATTTTACCTTATTTATCAACATAATGGGATAGTCCCAGGAGTAAATATCAAACAATATCAGGCTTTGCGTTACAAAATAATTCCATGGATAATTATAAATTAGTAAAAAAATTATTATATTCATTTTATTTAGGACAAAAAATATTTTATAATCACATGCACAAATAAAGAATGAGATCATTACATGCATAAGTTCTAAAAAAAATTAATTAAAAAATCAATCTAACATAGTTAGACAACTGTTTAAATTTATTCTAATTATTTCACCCACTTAAAACATTTTTTAAACATTTATAGTACAAACTACTTAACTAAATACAATTAATTATATTATAAATATAATAAAATATCTTTTAAATTGTGACAAATATAATTAAATAATTTTTTAAAACATGATAAATAAAATTATATATTTTAAAACGTAAATAATAATTGAACATTTATTAAATTATAATATCTTTTTTGTAACCAAGTTTATAAGTCTATAATTTTAAATATAGAATTTATATAATTATTAGTCGTAATATATTTGTATTATTTGTTTAATAATTTTTTTAAAATAAAATTAAATATATATATATAATATATTATTTCAAAATAGAAGATATAAAAAATTTAATAATAAATTTGAAATTATACCTTAGTCGTTGTGCTCTCGCAAAGTTTCTAACCCAATCAAATTTGAAGCTGAGAAATATTCGGAGCAAACGAGACCAAGGTGAAGGGGTAAGAACTAACGAGTAGTAGCCTCCGAGTAAATTGCACAAATGGAAAGCGGGACGATAGGGCACGGTTAAACATCAGCGTCGGTACAAGTTTGAAAATAAAACAAATAAAAGGATGCCCGAGGAGGAAAGGACCCCGGGGAGTGACGCAGGGCCAAGTGTAATACTGTCCTCTAAAAACGCGGGACCCACACCGTGTCCCCTACATAGTTTACACTAGTCGAAGCCGCGGGTCACACTTTGTTTGCCTCCTTTCTCCTGAGCAGCATTTTCAACAGTCAATCCCATTGCCCATAAAATTTATCTTCTCCTGACCCTTGACCCACGGACCAAAGCCTCCTCCCCGGTCCCGGCCTCTTCTTAATTTTCTTATCTAATTTAATTATTTTTTATTTAATACAAATAATTTTTAAAAATTATTTAATTAATAAAAAATATTAATAATAAACAAAAAAATCAAAAAAATTTATAAAATATACAATACCCATTTGCAAAGTGATATTGTTGGTGGACTTCAAATGGGTATTGTATTCAGTTTAATTTTCGCAGGAAACTGACTGAAAAAGGACGAGCTGTCTTCGTATGCCACGTGTGATGAGCTTTTCAGTGAAACGTGGGTCGTGCAGACGGTTTCGAGGATTGGAAACGTTGTGTGGCGCAGATTACGTGACTAGGGTTAGGCGGGGGATGGAACGTTACGGCGTTAGTGACGTCGTTTTATCGCCACACTCACATCCTATTCTGTGTTAAACATAAATTTTTTATTTTAATTTTAAATACAGATAATTAGAAATGTTCATAACAGATAAATTCATTTTATGGATTTATTAACATTTTTATTAATAAATAAATAAATTAATTAAAATCCTTTTCCCATTTTATTATCCATTGTAATAATAGTTTATCGTATTTTTAAAACATAAAATAATATAATATTTTAATTTTGAGTAATTATATCACTTATAAATTCAATTAACCTTAAATACGAGCTAGTTTAATTCAAAATTTTGTTTGTCATCGAATTTAATATTAAGATAAAATTAATTTAAATTTAAAATTTTAATATTAATCTAAAATAAAAAATTAAATTATTTATTTTTGATCATCTTTGAAATAAAAGTAAAATAATTATAAAATAAAATATATATAGTAAAATATTATATATTTAAAAAAAATTAATCACCAAAATAAAATAATAATGAATCTACTTTAATTATTTTAGTGATATAGATCGATAATAATTTAATAAGAAAATATTGATTGAACTGAGGAGTAAAATAAAGATAATAATGGAGATAATTCTTATTGGTGTGAGAAAAAGAAAATTAAAAAAGAAGAAGAAAGAATGTGGGGTGCGAGAGCAATGGCTTGATATGGTGGATGCCAAAAGAATGATGGAGAGGGAATGGTCCACAAGACACCAATCTTTTTACGTTACGTGGCTAATTCAATCACTATCGTGAAATTAAGGATAACAACCGATCAAAATTTTATGTCTGATTTCGTTATAAATTTATTATCTTAAAAAGAATCATGGACCCTTTTATCATTTATTTATTTATTTATTTTATATTTTTTAGAATTAATGTATTTGGACAAAAAATAAAAATCTTGGATTAAAGACGATGCCTTTGTGCTCCTTTTTAATAAATTTTGGTAGGTGGTAGGGAAAGACTAAGGCGAGGTCACGAAAGCTTGGAAAATTTTGCATCTTATAGCTACTTACCCATGTGTTTTTTAATAGTTATAAATATATTTATAAATCAATTACCCCAAATTGTTCAACTTTCGTTGCTTCATTTTATAGGCAAGAACTTAAGAAAACTCTTTGAATACATGTTAAATGAATTACAAATAAATATTTATAATTAAAAAATAAATTTTTTATTTATTATTAAAATAAAATTTTAATTTTTTAAACTATTAAAAATTATAGAATAAAAAAAATTACTTATTAAAATTAATATTATCAAATAAATTATCGCAATTTCAACTATCACTCATAAGTTACTGCTGACTGGTGAGTGGTTGTAAAAGAATTGATGGAAATAAGAGAGAACAAACTCCATTGACCACACCGGTTCATGCATTAATTTTGTGGCTGCCACATGCATGCATCCATGATATTTTATTATATGTTTATGAGAAAAAAAATGGAGTTAATCTAATAATAATTGTATAGGAAAAGTTAACTTTTAACATGGGAATATGATGTCACCGGCCAGCCATGCAGGCGATGGAAATTTTGGACCGACCGACTGCTTTTAAAATACGTGTAAATAAATATTTATGTCAACGTCAGATTTGAATGGCACAAGGCAAATGCGTATACACAACTCAAAGAAATAGAGAACTAACTGCCTGGTGGCTGCATAGCCAGCCACACGAAGTACTGGACATTTGAGATAATTGGCTTTGGAACCCACTGAGTATTTTCAACCAAGTAAAATTTAAATCCAGTACTTCCATTCCACGTCACTCTCAATCTTCCTCTTCCTCGTCATTTCATTAATTAATTTTTGTATATTCCTGAACTTGGTTGTCTAATTAAGAACACCAAATGTGATCTTTGAATAGTCAATTTATTAAGAGCCCCGAAAAAATAAAATAGAGAAAGATATTAGGCTCAATTAAATGTCGTGAGTTGCCGGGAATGAGACAACACGTGTGCTGGTCCCTAAGCTTAATTGGATAAGCTTCCTTTCATGTTCTTAAAGCATCTTAATTAACCTACGCGGACGCCGTTTAAGCCTAGCCTAGCCTAGCCAGCCAGCTGCGAGAGTTTTAAACGGCAACATAGGTTGTCGTTTCCTTTTGTGCCAGTAAAGCTGAGCTTCCTCCTTGGCTAAATAGATCATTAGTTGTGTGTAGTATTTTGTGTATTCCAATATATATATATATATATACATATATAAAAGAATTTTTTTAAAAATATATATATTAATATGTCCTTTTGATGGATACGACGCGTGTCACCTCCATTGTTGAATTCTTTTCTTGCAGCAACGTGCCCCGTCAATGTAAAAAGTTGTTGGTCACGGCAAGTATGGTCAAACATTTGAACGTGCAGTACACGTGTCATATTTCCCATCTGTTATTATTATTATTATTATCATTATTTTATTCGAAATTGGTGAGTTCAGCCTCTCTGGTTGTTGAGCAGCTTCACTAGTTATATTCAAACTTTAATTTAATTTATTTTTTCTTTATAAATAAAAAATAAAAAAACAGAGAAATGGTCATACTTCCTTGGACTCTACACTAAAGACCACAACTCAAACAAACAAGAATTCATTCAATCATGGGCCAAACATTAATAAATGAGAAGGGAAGAAGATAAGCTTAAATGCAGCGAAAAGTCTCTCTGTCATTACTTGTTTATTTTATTAAGTCTGAATTTAGAACGAGTCCACGTGTCCTGCCATGTTTAATATTTTTTCTTCTAATAATTTGGATTAGCCGGAATTCAACTGCCTTGTTAGTTGCTTAAACAGCCTTGGAGCATCTGCGTTCAACCAAATTATATGTTTAATCAAGTTGCTTATTGACTCTATATATTTGATTATGTATTAAGTTGTTTTAAATTATCAAATGGTTATTTATACGATTGCTTGAATTTTTAGATATTAAATCGTAGACTTTTGATGCAAATATTTCCCGTTTTTCAAACACACAGTTCATGTTTTATAAACAACAATGAATTAGCATTAATATCGACTAATATTTTAGAGGAACGATTATGAATTAACGATAATTTTATTTAAATTAACAGTAACGAGATTGTTATGAAATAAAAAAAGTGGTGTCATAGATAAGATGAATATTAAGAAAAATGAAAATAAAAGTTGGTAATGCAATTTCCTCGGTTGGAAGGAGTTAAACAAAAAGGGAAAAGAAAGGCGGTGAATGAAGAACACGGCACCGAAGAAATTGCACAACCAAAAAAGAAATGTGAGCTCAAACCCACCAATGATCCAATTTGATCACGTTGACATTGTGTTTTTTCTTACGAGTCCTGTTGTCAATTCTTGTTCCCAACATTACTCGACGACTGCTCGATGATACCAAAACGTGGCACGTATACGTTATTGTCACTTCTTTTTATCTCTCGGATTCAATTCATGATTTCTCTGAAAGCAAACGCGGGGGTTTCTTCTTCTGGGCGTGTGCAGCATTGTGTTCTTACGATACTTTGAAGCCAATCTTAACATATTTTTCTTATAAAATATGAATTCCATGCGAATTTAAAGTTAATATTATAAAATATTTACAATTAAGCAAGACGTTGATGAAGATTTACGAAACTTAACCGTTGCACACGAAAACAAGCTTCAATAATATAATAATCAAGTACCCGTAAAACGTTGAAAAAGACGCACAAAAGCATGTGAACCAACCAAGAAGATGTGAGAATCCCAGGTGAAATTGGTCGAGTCGAAGGCTACAAGGTTAAAGTACGCAGGCTCCATGATTGCTGCTTTGCAGTGTCCCAATGGCCACATTTTGGCAGACACAAAATTGAAGTTTATTATTGAGTAATGCTCTGTGCTCTGTAAATTTTCATTTCAAAATTATGAAATTCTAACTTTAGTAATTTCAGATACAATATTATTCACGAACTTAAAAACAAGGCAAAGATGGAGATGTATTTTTATCTTTATTTTCAAAATATAATTTATTTATATATATATATTGATTAATTATTTCTAATTAATTTTGTTAATATATTTTTTAAATATTAATAAACGGGAACAAATTGAGAACGGAGATTTCCACTTCAAAACATAGATGATTTTTTTTTCTTTTTCAAAACGGGGATAGCCAGGGATGAAGACACTGCACTTAAACAGGTAAGGTGAAGCTTGAGGGCTCATTCAAACTATCAGAACGCCCATATATGCTCATCTTCACTAGAAGGAGTTCAAATAGCTTGAGGGCTCATTCAAATTGTCACTTGCAGAGCAATCAAAGTTTCGATCATCACTTTCATGCTATGCCATTTCCATATTTTTGGCTAAAGGCAAGTGAGTACTATATGAAGCTTGTCCATGGGTTGCAATTGACATTTGCTTTGGAGTAGATGAAGTGGCGTTAAATTGCTTTCTTGTCATTATTGCTGTCCCACACCTTTTGTGCTAGCTATTAAGAGAATCAATATACTGCATGAGAGGAAATCATAAATTCTAGGTCCCAAAAGACAAACATTAATTATGTTCACTACCATGGGGATGCAAGGAAACTCACAAAACATAGCATTGTAAACAGTGGATAATCAGTAAGAAGTCTCAAACTAGATTTGTTAGAAAGATCAATGCATTTCAATAGAAGTTGTAAGGTACAATGAGTAAGGATAGCTGACTGGTCATGTGATGAGATGAAAATCTATGGTTTTAAGGTGGAACAAACATGAAAGCAAGTATACAACTGTAAGCGTAAAAGCAGAGAGTTGATTATTTAAATTAGCTATTAAGATTGGGAACACAAAAAGCAGGGCAAGAAGAATCGAGTAGCTAACAATGTTCCTTGGTCACATTAACCACATTAATTTATGTCTTGTCAAAATATCTAAAAATCATTTTCATTATAAACAAAAATCTCTCAGAAAACAAGAGGTGGGTAAAAGCAAAATTGCCTACGAGTTGATTAATGGAGCTACTACATAGAAAGATAAATATGATAACTAGCCATGAACTTAGTTTTGGCAAATAATATACATTAGCCATGAGCTACCATTAGATGACTAAGAAGGGTGAATCTTAATTTTGTGTAACAATACCTTTACATGGTTGTACTGCTCCTTCACTAAAATAAAATCATCATGACAGAGTTTTCTTACAATAAACTATTTCTGTTGTATGTTTTTTTAAAAACGCAAAAACATTAATGATTATCAAAAAGATTTATATTAATGAACAAGTGGGAGAGCCTTTCATTAGGTTTAAGCCTAGTATTTAAAGGTCTTAATGCTTTCCTAGTGGTATTCCTTCGGTAACATTGATGTAAAAATGATCTATTCCTGAAAATGACAAGAGTTAAGTCCTTTGCAGAAACCCATATGACTTACTTGATATATGAACACCAAGATTATGATGAAAACTAGAGCATTTGATACATATAAGAGCACCGAGGTTTAAGGATGCTCACTCTGGTTCAGATACAACACCACCAGCTCAGTTGGCATTCCCATACACTCTTCTCAATGAATCAAATGACTTCACAGTCTTAATAGCGCTTTGGGTCTCTTAAACTTCTATACAATTAAAAAGGACTTCCACAAGCAAGTTTTTTAGATGTATGCTCCACAAGTTGTGATTTTGATGTTTGATCTCTTTTCTAGTACAATCTTAGCTTTTGATCTTTAGTATTCAGACAAATATGTTCGTAGCATTTTTAAAATGATGCATGTTGTTAGTAGTGCGATAGTCATTCATTTTGAAGCTAAACCTTGAAATCAGGGCAAATATTCAGCTGACTTGGGCATATTGGCTTTGACGTCCAGATGGGAGTTGAAAATAATACAGAAAGATTACGTAACGAAGAAAAATAGAATGAAAGCTATGAACGAAAATAACACAAAAACCTTGCAAGAAAAGTGGATTGCTAAAATAAAGATGCTTAATGAAGAATACGTTTATGCTATACACAATTTACTCAGAGCTCGGCAGTTTTATCTAACAATAAATTATATTAACTTGATGCTAACGTCTGTAACATACAACCTTTTTCCGCAACTAATAAGTTATCAGATTCTAAGAATAATAACTACCAGGTTCTTCAGTTTCTTGATCTCCTTGTTACATAATATGATTCTATTATTCATTGCCAGGTGCTTCTAACCTTATTACAGCCTGTAAGGGATGAGTTTCCTGGCATTGACTTGGAACTACAATTGCTCCAAAACACATTTTCCAAGCTTTCAGATCGAGTTTTGCTAGAGAACATGGTGTCTCAATGGCCGTGAATTACGATGGTGAAAATTTTGAGCCATTTTTATTACTTGGTCGTGAAATCGAAGGAGGGATGACTTAATTACGCATCGAGCGGCTATGACTTTGAGAAAGTCTAACGAAGAATTCTACCACTTCAAGAACAATTAATAACTCTTGTGCAGGAAAAATCTAGCAAATGCTCATAGAAATTACTGATATGCTTTAATCAATTCTAATAGAAGTTATGAACTCACTCCCTCATGGTTGAAATAAAAACCAATCAATCCAAACAAAAAAAGATGGTATTTTGCTGGTTTGCCAGTTGAGTGTGGATCTTTTGATCTAAATCCAGTGACAAATGATTTGGTAAGAATAATGGTAAATTGCTTCTCAGTTCATGCAACGACAAATGACCAGTTTCGAATTTGACTTAATAAAGGTATTTGGGCGCTATACAAGAATAGAAGCCTTGATAAATCGGCTAACAATCCTTAAAAGCTCGAAGAAATGCAAATTTGATTTGGTTGACACGCTTTTTGATTTTTCAAAAGTTTCAATAGTGTCTTTCCAAGATTATCAAATCCCTTCCAATAATTGTACATCTTCTCTTATAATATCCCATCATATAGGCTTATGGGTGGAGACAACGATAAATTTGTTCATGCAATCTTTGAGCTTGACCAACTAACTTCGGATGATATGATTAATGGTACTAACATTGAAATAATCTTGAAGGAAAGAAACTAGATTCTTCATGTGGCCTCACTCCTGTGAAATACTTACCTTCGTTAGAGTCAGATGTGGCGAGTGAGGCACAAATGGTCGCCAATGATTTTTCTACCGGTCAAGTGCGGGCTGTATGTTGCAAAAAGGATAAAACTCTATTACTGTACTGTAAGTAATCAATATATATAAATAGCAAAAAATACATCAAAATAAATGATTTTTTAAAAAAGTTTCTTTTATAAATCTTAGTATTATCACAGCATATATTTTAATGTAGTAAATATGTATTTATTACTAGTTAAACAATTTTATCAAACTACAAATACAAATTAATTATCTCTATATTTTTATAGCATCCATATTATCGAGAATCTAACTGGGAATACTAATTTCTATAATTTAAGTTTGTAATATTTTATGCATTCTTTTCTTCTCAAATGTAAAGATATAAAAACAAATTTAGAGACATTTTAAAGACGTAAATATCATATATTTATATTTGTTATTATAAGTTTTTAATTTGATTTAAACTATTTGGCAAAGCTTTCTTGAAAAAATTAATTTATTTAGTAAAACTAATTATAATAAAATATAATTTAATTTTTACACAATGAGTTTAGTCAAAATTAATACCCATGTAGCTCATCAAATCCTAAACATATTTAGAATTCTCTCTCTCTCTCTCTCTCTCTCTCTCTCTCTCTCTCTTCTATATATATATATATATATATATATTATATTCTCGATCTTAATGTATGACCTGATAAATTCTCGTGACATTCGTAATAACACTAAAATCAAATTTTAGTATTACAAAGAATAAACAGTGTTTAGCAATACATTATGACTGTGATGAGAATGTTAGTAGTTTAATATTGCCTTATTTATGACCTAATGTTATTGTATAATTTAATTCATTCGTTCTAAATATCTTAATTAAATACAAGATATAGAATGTGTCATCCTCTTATGATTTAATTTCATATTTTTTTGATATTCTGAATTGACATATTCTATTAAATAAAATTAATATACATATTCAATTATTTGAGTATAAACATACATTTATAAAGTCTCACTTAATCAAAGGGTTTAAGATATTACTCTCATTATATAGAAGGGACAAATTCTATTTTTATTGCACTCATCTCTTTACATGAGTTATGATATCTCTAATAATTTTTTAATAGTCTATTTTGTTATAGATAACATTTGAAAATATTAAAATATATCATTCTTTATATTAAAAAACTATGATAATTTTAAGTTCAAAGATTATATACAACATTGACACTAAGAGAATCACTTATAATTTCATATAATAATTCACGTAGCGTTCTTATGATGGATCGATTTTGTATATTAATTTATTAATTTTTATCTATATATTGACTCAATATCTTATATCATAACATACATATGTTGTTATTAGTCATTATACATATTAGTCTTTATGCATTATTGTTATTTTATTCGCAATAATATTTGACTAAGAATATTTAAAATAGTATTCAACTAATTAAACTTACTATTTTAAAGACATTATTATATTTATTAAACACACAGATATATAATAATAAAATAATTAAATATGATATATATATATATATAATATTCTTTCATTTTATTTATTATTATTTGTCACATTCTTGAAACCTCTTCTAGTTTTTTGTAATGACATTTAGCAAAGAAGAAAAAAAATCTCCAATTGGATGTAACTTGTTTGCACTCAGCTAAACTTGGTCATCTTGAGAATGTCAGATTTTTCTCATTCCATGAAGCATCTATAATAGAGCTGCGCTTTGTTGTTTACCCTGAGAAAGCTGAAGTTTGGGATGTATAAGATAATTGACAAGAAGAATTGAGGCAAAATGGTTACAAGAATTGTCAATACTACATTGTCTAAATTTCATCAGGTTCAGATGAAAGTGGGATGAATAGCCAGACTTGAGGAGGTAGAGAATAATCTGACTTTCTTCCGCTGATATCACTGGTACAGTTTCACAAGCACGTGTTTAGCTTCTCCACCAAATCGCTGCTATTATAGTTGAAGGAAATCGAGCGTATGGCAGAGGTGTTAAACCGGCCGACTTGGCTGCCGGTGAAATCAAAGCCCATGGAGGCAAGTTGAGTCCGGCCCGTTTTAATAAAGTTAGGTTCAATTTGATGGACCATAGCGGATCGTCCCACAGACCATATTGTTTAGTATATATATTTAAAAGTCAAGGAACAACAGATGCAACCATCCAAACCATTACAACCTGTAACGATGTACAATTTTTTAACTTCGCTGGATAGGGAGTTTCTTGTATGACTTACAGCCTCTTGAGATCAGTGACATCAATTTTTTTTTATCACTATTCTACAAATTTAACCCGGTGAAAGGTGGACTAGAGCTGGCAAAGCAAATTATAGTTAGTCTCTATTGTCTAGAAAAGTACTTTTATAATACCTTGTTAAGTAACTTGACCTTGCCCCTCAAAGCAAGAAGGTTGCTCCCTTCATAGGTTCCTTTTTTTTTCGTCAGAAAATAAATAGTGCAGGTTTGCTTTGAGAGAATTAACTTTTGAACTTTCCAGTTACGGTCATTTGGGGATTGATAAATGTACTTGAACTTTCCTAATGGGATCCACTAGGCCAGATGAAGCGGCACAAACACCGAGAAGAGTCCAGAATTCTAAAATGCTTTCAGAGGTAATGAAATTTCCCTGAACAATCTGCCCAATTCTGAACAATCATACATATAATAGTAGTTATTAAAGCTTTTTTAGAAGGACAAGTGCATAAAAAGTAATGTTAAGCTTATTTTCCTCCACCTTGCAACAACCACAAGTATAAAAAAGAAGTTATTTCATTCCCGCATCAACTTGTTCGTTAATTTCCAAATTTTAATAAAGCCAAATATGTAAAAATCCAAATTACCCAAAATCCTGAAAATTTTATGAAAAAAAAGAACAATGGCGCTGTAGGCTAGGTACAATTGCGAAAATTTCTCAGCTTTTGATATGAAGGCACAATATCCAAAAAACAAGTAAATAAATAAAGGAAACCTGCAATCCGATTTCATCTGTATTCTCGTTCGTCTGCCTGTGATAAAGATAGAACCCTCATCAAGGAAACTCATCGCCACAACCTACTCATGAAGCCCTTTCTGTCTTTCTTCATCCTATTCTCAAGAGATGGAAAGTCAATAAAATTGTAGGCAAGGTCCAGAACAATAGGATTCCGAGGTGTCGATTGGAATGCTGGGGGGAAGGCTTCTATGCGTGCAGAATCTTTCACATTCGATTCGCCAACGGCTGACTCATACACATCTAGTTTCTCGAGAAGATATTTCTCCACCTGAAAACAATTCAACTCAATGAATCAAAACAATGCAAGGATATATGCATTATTATGTACTCCAACATAAGCATAATCTATCTACTATACATGCAAAAAAAATAATAAAACAGAAACATAAATGAAAACTTTTATGCCTCAAAGTTATTTCTCTCCTATAGAAAACCAAGAGTGAAACACACTTCTCTCCATTATGAAGTCCACTAACAAATCATCATGTATAAAAAGTATATTCGTACACCGATTACAAATATTAAGAGAAAAGATGTAAGCCTTAAGCTCTAATTAAAAAAATTATAAAATATGGTTAATAGGTGATAGGTTTATTTCTTTATAAAAAAGAGGAAAAGGTTATACAGTACCTTCTTGCCAGAACCACTTATAGAAATAGAAGATATTTTATTTGACAATTTCTCTGAAGCCTTCTCCTCCTCCATAATCCCCATTGCATGTTCTATGCAACTGTTAGATCTGCACTCATTGTATAATGTCTTCAAATCTTTGATCAATTTCTGCAAATAACAATAAGGAAAAAAAAGGGTTTAGTGTCAATTTGCCAATGTGCCCTGCCAAAAGAATTAGCCTAAAATGTTAAGGATCTACAACTCGGTATACCAGCAAAAGTGTTTGCTGAAATAAGTAGTCTCTTTTCTACTATGACCAAAAGAATATAATGAATTACAAAAATACAAAGTATATCAACATGAACAGATGCAAATGCAAAAGATTAGAATCATTGAGGGATTTCAAGCATTTAGGGAATTAAATATCTTTCAGGAACAAGCTAATCATAATGATTTTTGTCCCTATATCCTGCATGCTAATTTAATGCAAAACAACTGGAAAATATTTTTGGAGGCTGTAAACCCACCTGATCACTGTTGGTCAGACGTTGAAATTCTTTAATGGCATTTTCAGTAAGAGAACGAGCACGGCAGTATAATGCATAAGCTTCTGTTCTCTTTCCAGCCAAACTGTATGACTTTGCAAGGTAAAAGCACCTGCCAAGAGGTATAGAGTCCTATGAATTAATAGGATCTGATAAAAATTCATATTGATACTGAAATCAATTATAAATAGAAAACCACAGACTGGATCAACATGAGAACCTGACTCGTTCTGTCATCTATGCAAGGAGGAAATCATAAAATGTGGATCAACTAAGCCCACACCACAACACACAGATATAATATATATATATGTATATATGCTTGCTTCACATTAGATAAAACCGTGCAGAGTTTGAAGGTGAAAAAGAAAATAAGTGTTACTGCTAATCATTTTTCCCAAGAAAAGAAAAGACTGCCAAACAAAAATATATGCCACTAAAAATGGGTCACCAAAACAAGCATTCTTGATGCGCTTATAACAAATGTTATCAAGATGTAGTGTGGCTAAACAATCCCTCATATAACATCAACAAGGACATGTGGTACATAAAAGGTATTACATCCAACAACATGCCAATAAACTGTGATGTGCAAATTCTATTACAGTAATAAGTGCTGACAAAATCAGCATAGCTGGACAGCGAGTGTTGGCAAGAATGAGTGGAAGCAGATAGTCAACTATTAAAAACAAGCACATCAGAGCAAGTGCAACACTAAAGAGAAGATGTGAAAGAAGCTAATCAAGATAATTTATTTGTCTATGGCAACTGGCAAGGCCATCAACTAAACATTTTTGAAAAATGATTTTAAAAATAAATAGTAAACAAAGCCATGGGAAAGATAGCAAGGATTAATTTAAGATTTAAAAAGGCACTACAGTAAATCCACAGACGCACTAGCAGATGATATACAATTTAAATTAAAAAGAGTTCAGCCCAAGCGAACAATATAGAGCTCACAAGAAGCAAACCTTTCTGCACGGAAGGCCAAACTTTTAAGCCCACACACTTCAGCAAATGTTACTTCTTCAGGTTTTCTATCTCTTCCAGAACTAACTAAATCAGATAGATCAGCTGTATTCTGTTACATATAACATCAACAACACAAAAAAAATTTCAGTATAGCATCTCTTCAGAAATAGAGACATAACAGGAACACAAACATAGATAAGATTGTTCACCTGTAATAAGAGATCATATAAGCGAACTAGTTCTTCAGGCTTGGCAACTTTCTCATTTTTATCATCACGGCGCTTGGTAAGTTTAGTCTTTGCAATGCTAACTAACAATTGGTTCCGCTCAATGGTGCGTTGCCCTAATACAGCACTAACAGCTTTATCAAGACCATACAAGTCATCTTTCATATTTTCAGCATTACCCGAACTGACCTATTATACGCATCAGGTCCAAATAGCAATCAAAACGAAGTAATGAATCACAAACCCAAAATAGAGAGAAATATTCGGCTAATGTTTCATACCAAGTCACTACGAATGCAGCCCCTGGCTTCATGGTAAGCTGTAAAAATTTTGTCATAGATGACTAGTTTTTTCTCTGCAGGTAGTGAATCTGCTGCTGGACCATGTAAATCCTTCTCCAATTCTTGAGCTGCACAAAAAGATGTGAAAAATCAAAACTCCAGATGCTATTAACAACCAAACTTCAGAAATATTTCACAGAAATCGCAACAATGACCAGAAGCTGCATTGTTTACAAATAGAATGAATGATGTAAAGAAAATTTTCAAGAAGCATGCAACTGCAACAAATTTGCAGCAGTTTACTCAAGGGAGAAGAGAGGTAGACTCCAGCAATAACAAACAAAAATACAAGGGTATGTTCAAGGATAGTGAACATCAGTATGGCTTACAGATTGGATATTATCATTATATATTTAGACTAATTTTTTAAAGAAAACGGTACATCGACATTTGTTATCTAATAACTAAAGTGATGAACTGCTTGAATTATTAAATTCCTGGTTTACACAGTGGAAGTGGCAATATACTGCATGCTAAAATTCAAGATTATAAAGACCATTTCTCCTCGACCCAAATATGTTCAAATTACATTGGAAGCACGAAACAGTCCCATGAGATTCTCACTTAAAATACAAATGAATGTATGCACTTCAAAAAACGTAACAACAATACTTCAATTGAAATTTTTGAGTAAGCAAAATTCTGTGGAAAGCATCACCTCTAGAGATAAATTCCCCCAACCCCACATCAAATTAATATACAAATGGAAATTGCTGTCATACAATAAGTTTAGTTGTCAGCAAGGTTAATATAAGAGCAAATAATTGTAGCCATATGGTAAAACATTGATCAATGTACTTAATACCAACAGTTTTTTAACGCTACTTGAGAGGGCCAATGGAATGAACGTAATTTTTGGGCCATCAATCAGCTAAAAAGAACCATTCTAGAAGATGTTAGATAGGTATTGATGCCATACTACTTGATAGTTGACAAAGTCAGGAGTTGTAATATCTTTTATAATAAATACTAAAAGCAAATTCACACAGCAGATCAATGAGACTAGAAAATATCAGCAGACCTGAGTTACAAACTCTACCATGCTGCTTTTGGATAAAAACCAAATTAAATAAATAATTAACCTTTTAAAATGGCAACCCGAGTCTTAGCATTGGAAATCGGAAATCTATGGCCAAGCCAGTGAAACTCAGTCAGGGATGCAGCTTGTTGAGATCTTGCCTCTGCCATAACGGCCTGCAACAACAAAGTGCAAGACATCAGCAAAGGTCACAGCACATTGTTTTCCTGCATACAGCAATCAAAATTACCTCCAATTTTGCATTAAAAAGGTCCAGTGCAGGACCTTCCATCTCACCAATCCGTAAAAGTTCAGAGGTTTTGACATTTGATTCGCCAATTTTGTGTAGGCAGTACCGGATACTAGGTTCTAGCTCCTCAACTCGCTCACGACATAAAACTTGATTTTCCAGGTCTCCATATTTCCCAAGTTCCTCATACACAGCCCTGCGAGATTTTAACAAAGACAGGCAAGCAAAAATGTGTCAGCAGAAAAGAATAGTACCCTAACTTCACACTTTATTACCACCGCTGCAATTGTTGTCTTTTAATAAAAGAAGCAGCAATAATGTCCACATATTATGTTATAGAGACAAGGATGAACCTGGCATTTTTGAAATTCTTTAATGCAGTTTCCCAATTCTGATCTTGCTCAAACAACAAATTCCCTTTCATGTATGAGGCATAGGCCTACGGATTAAAAAAAAGTGGTGAATGGTGAATAAAATAAGTCTACACACACTTGATACCAAACAACAGGAACAATCCTGAAGAGGCAATAAGAATGTTAAGTAGGAGTGCCAAAGCATTAGGAATCCATACGAAGTCAGTAGTAATAAATAATAAATCAAATGGTCATAATATGCATAATGGAAGGAAACAATAAAGGAATAAATAGCATTGCATGAAAATGAGACACACCTTGAGGGTATCATCTGTTATACTCATGCCTACAAAGTGAGAGCAAACAATTCAAATCCTTAAAGCATGCCTTGTACTCAGGACAAACTCAAGAATAAATGCTAACCTTCAGAGTCAATTCCCCAAAAATGGTTTCTCAAAATTTTGATTCCCGTGAGGCAAGAATCTCATGCCAAACAACTAACTTAAACCTCATGCATAACTAAGACAACAGATTTATTTCAGTAACCCAATGTCCTTTCTATACATTTTTCTAAGATAAATTTGAATATAAGCTATCACATATATCAAGTAACATAAACATATTTGCTGTGCCATAGGTTGGCAATCATAAATTCAACAGGTACTCCTTTTTCTCATCATCAGTCTAGCACTATGTAGCTGCCATTCAAGGTTACTTGCACATCCAACACAAGTCAAAAGAAACATAAATGACTTTCCAACTAAATATTTACAGTAGTGCCCAGCTAATTATCTACAAACTATGGCTCATCAAAAGAATTACTCAATTGTAAAGCCCCTGACACCTACACAAGAACCACTTTACTAAAAAGAATCAGTGTTGCAACAGGAAGCAAGAAGAAGAAGAAGAAAAGTAACTGCCAGGCATAAATGGCAACAATGCACCCACTCACAAATATGCTCCAATTAAAACAAAGAAGACTGTATCAAAGCAAATATTATTTGCAATAAAGAAATATTATAGTTCAGGTATAAGATGTAACCACTTTTATTTTTCAACTTTTCCCCATTAATAAAGGTATCAAAGCTACAGCCATAGCATATGCAACTCAAAACCAGCATATTGTAGACACACCTCAGCTTCTAAGGATGTCCTTGAGTCTCCCTTGATAGCGCACAAATTTGAGAATAGGATAGCCCATTTGACTGCTTTCCTCAACCTTCCAATCAAATAGATGCGTTGACGAGCATTAGGGCCATCTGGTAGCTGTCTTTTCTCCATGGCATGGCTCCAAGCTCTCTCTGCTGTGTAAAGAACCAGATGAAGAAACCTATTTGATCAAATGAAAATCATTGTTAAACACACAAATAAACTATTAATAACTAGAACATTTTTTCGCATGTGTCTCAAACTCTAACACATCGCGCTTTGTAAGACATAAAACCTGTGACATCTAATCAACAAAGCAAGCAACCACCACGCTCCACCAATTAACTTTGCATGTTTCAAGAAATTAAGCACAAAAAAAATTACAATTAACTCGAGCCAAAGTCCCAAAGTTCCATTAGAAAATAGGCAACCAATCTTAACTTAATTATCTAATCCCAAATCTTCAATTATCTATATTAAACATCCCGGTAACCAAAGTGAGAACGTATATCATTAGATGCCTTTTATTCAATACTAGAGCACGCGGTTGAAGCCAATTGCAGTTCAATTAAAATATATCCACTGAAATAAAGCACAAACAACCAAAAACAAACTGATGTAACAACAAGACACACCTCACTTCAGTGACAGTAGATTCAGTAATGGATCTTCGTGTATATTTTCCACGACCATGAGTAAATTTCAACGACTTATATAACCTCCTCAACCTTGCTGTGCAATACCTCCTGTATTTAATTTTATTCAATCAAAGTTAAAAGTACGATGCATAAACGAATTTGATCAACCCCAAAATCAGATTATAATTTCAACAATAGTTATTATCTAAAATTAAACCATAAAAATTAAACAAAAACATCAACATAAATACCGATAGCGAGTGTAATCGCCGTGCCGCAACCCATGCTGCATTTGAGCAGACTTGAGAAGCTGCAGAACTGTAGCTCCAAAAAAAAGACAAGTTCAGTTTTCAAAAATATATATCGGTTTAGTAGTTCATTGGTGAAATACTAACCGTTGATGGAGAATTTTGCTGATCTGATTGGGATTGCTTGATTTTTGTATCGTCAATTTCCATACCCGATGCTTCGGTGTCCTTCGCCATTGCCGATCAAAATTAACAAATTAATCCTTCGATTGAATCTCAGCGCAATTAAATTTTTGTCTCAATGTTGCATCGAATTTGTATCGAATCCTAGAAAAACTGAGAGATTGTATTCAATCTCGGTGCAATTTACCATAAACTCAAATATGAAGCTCTGAAGAAAGAAGAGATGTAGGTAAACAAGAAACGGCCGTAGAGAGATGACGTTTTATATAATAGGGCAAATCTGTAAACTCAAAATCGACCGGATTTCAAAACCGGGTTATTCAGGTTTATACAGCCCGGTTCACAAAATTATTATAAATTAATAATTAAAAATATATATTAATGAGTTTTAATTATAATAATTACTTTTTTGTTTTATATTAAAAAAAATTTATTTCTTATTATTCGTGTGTACAGTAATATTGAATCTTAGTCACAATTCAAAATTTTTATGGTAATTATTTTAAAGTTAGTTATATTTTTATAAAATAATAATATAAATTTTTTAAAAATATAAATATTAGTCAATATATATATATATATATATTTACAATTATGATAAAAACAGGATGCAAACCCAAATCTCATTGACAGTGCTTACTCAAGTTTGCAGTTAGTTCTTGCTGAGAATTCCTTGCAACAAAAACTAATCTCATCATCAAATTTCAATTTCTTCAGGATTTCATGAATGTGCTCTAATGGCAGCTTTTGTCTGGTATCATTGTTGTTTTTATTCTCCTGTGTCTTGCTAATTTTCTTTCAGCGCTGAATGGTTGAGGATCAAATGAGATTAATATTAGCAGGTAGCAACATACGAGTGTCAAAAACAATAGGTAACATTTTACTGAACATTAAATTTGGCTGATCAGTTGAAGATTTATTGACTTAAGCAAGAAGCTATGCATGAAGGAGCCTCAATTCCACATTTATTTGAAGAGCTCACAAGCATTCTGATAAACTCACCTGCAAGTAGTTTACCTAAAGAATAAGGAAATCAGTATGTGACAGATCAACGTACTCAAAAATTGAAAGAAATTCATCGAGCAAGCATTTGTTACCTTCTGTTTCGTGTTTTTGAATCGAAGTCGATAACAAAGGTTCGGATTTCCATTGGCGCAAGTTCAACCACTAGTGTTGTTGGATCAACAGGCCTTCCTCGCACTACCTTTTGTTCTTGTTCTGAAGAGCTTTCTACTTTCCAGGATAGTCTCTTCTTCTCCATTTCAGCTCTTTCTTGATTTGCAGATAAGCTCATCTCTGTTACTCTCTCTATCTAATGCATGGAAACAGAACACATCAGACACATAATTCATTATTTAATGCTTAACAGTAAGCAGATAAATGAAATGTCGTGCGGAGATTTCAATCTACCTTTTTATTTGGGAACACCTTTTTCAGTTTTACACTTGACATAACTGATAGATCCTTGTCCTCACCGATCTTGCATTAGAAGCACCCAAAGGATATTACAATTTTAGAATCTATGGAATAATCAGAGAAAATAGGAAATGGGAATTCAAAACCTCATTAAAACTAGTGGAATGACTGAAAGTGCTCAGTATTTAAAACAGGATCAATCAGGCAATAGAGTAGAACCAAACATGAACGTTACAGAAGTTGGCCCTGTAAATCTCTCTAATAGTCCCAAAATAGGAAAAGCTGACACATGTTTTACTGAATATATACCACAGCATGTCAAAAATGTTAAAGATCATATGCGAGGATACTAGATTTTATGATCAGAACATGAAAGAATAAACTACCTCAAATAAGTGTGCCAATCGAAGGAGAACTTCTCCATTTTCCAGCTGCTGTAGAATTCGGAAGAAGGTGATATATTCAACTCAGGCAGTTGATAAACGGGCACTTACGTCATACATGCACACATCTTGTTCAAAGAGTTTCTTCCACACATTGTAATTGGTCAAGGATCAAAGTTATCTTCCTAATCGCATTTCCATTATACACTTTGGAGTTTTACCATTTGATGGCAACTTTTACTGTAAGCAGCCCTAAATAACCTTACAAATACTTTCTTTCAAGTAGTCCAAGAAGAGGAAAGTCCAATGAAAACAGTGACAAGCATGAGATATATATACCTGCAGGGTTATCATTGCAACATTATCAGGTAGAAAATAGGTGGGATCCATCCCTGTGAAGGTCGCTACATGAGAAGTTGCCCAATTATCTCCATCCTGGGAAACGATAACCCACATTATGGGTCAAAAATACACTACATTAGCATAAAGAATAGTTCAATATCTTGCTTTCACCTGCTCTGTGAATGCTAAAAGGAAAGGAGAATATATCTCCTGGCCAAATGATCGACGCCACTTAGCACCCTCTCCTAGAGGATCTATTCTGAGGTAATACTTTCCAACAATCTGCAAGATGTTTGTTAATTAGATAAAAGGGAAGTGGAAACCGTTGTACCAATAAAACCGGCCATAAATCAGCCAGAGTGTTCTTGCAGTTAGTCCTGCACATTTGTCAGCTATACAAACTTCTTCATCTAGGACCTCGGCAACACCTCTATCATCATCTTGAACCAACCTCCTGCATAGAGAAGGAAATCCCATATAATTTGCTTCTAACATAAATAATATAAATATAGCACTACTATGTATATGCATGAAGGACAAAACCTGTAAAGCATCAGTTCCAATTGCCCATCCATAATACTAGACCCCCCCACTGATCGATCTACTAAGACTGACAGCTCTGAGCTATTATCTCTCATGTAAATTCCGAGATTAATCTGAAAGGAGAATACAGCAAAATTTGTTAGTTATGCCTGAAGAGATTTGTCTTAATTGTATAAATTTAACCATAAGGTCATGAAGACACAAGCCCTTGAAGAGAACAAGTATTTTTTTATACTAGATAACAGTCTAAAGGTTTTGGCCATAGTAGTTATTCAGCAACACTATACTGATTATGAGACAACAAAAGCTAGTGGTTTCAATTATAAAATAAACTTACTGGGTAATAATTTCCAGCTACAAGTTGATTCACCTCCAGCTTCCAATCTTTTCTGTAGTCCCGAATCTGCAAAAGGATATTATCTTTAAAACCTAGTACAATCATCAATCTGGCAACTTCAAAGATTCAAAGATGCTATTCATTAATCCAAAAGCCAAATGTTAATAAATATATAAACAGGCACCATACCCTTTCAATAAAATCACGACCATTGGAATCTGTACAGAATTTCTTCTTGTTTTTTTATGTTTGATGTAATTCGAGTCACAGCCTCTTTCCCCGATCCCATCGTCAACAGGTATAGGCCCAACCTGAAATTGATGATATTTTTGGTTCATAAAGTTTTCAGTATGAGTTGTCTACTCTATCATTACACTATCTAAGACAAGAAAACACTGACACACGAGGGAATATATGCAGTAGACTTACAGAAAACTCAACCTCGGCATGATCTTTTCCCTTGTACACTCTTGTGACCTGTTTGTGCACAGAATAATTAATTGTTTATACAACCCACTGTGAAAACTAAAAAACAAATCCTCTGTAAAAAGCTAGAAAATATGACTATATTGGTCCCATCAACGTAATCTTCAAATGAACCCAAAGTTTTGATCATTTGCATTTTAAACTTCTAAAATTCAGTAGTGTAATGTACTAAAGCAATAATAACACTGCGGATTATAATCACAACTGTATCCGATACTATATTAGCTTAGCATCATATCAATTCTACTTTATGCAGTTAAATAGAGGGCATAAATTTCGAAACAAATTGACTGTATTTTCTAATGCATGATTAAATCTTTTCTTTTTCTTGCATGTATTTCAAATATTCATTTGATTTTGTAACCAGACAGAAAGTTTAATTAGATAAATAAGCAACGATTAATGCTCCTTTAACAAGTTAAATCACCTGATATATCCATGAATTGACCCTCTGATGTACTTCATCCAACAATGGTCCTTTCAAAACAGTGAAAGAAACCTGAAATTTCAGAAAACTCCCTAATTATAAATTCTGTGTTCAACGGTGAAGTGCGTCGGAAAACTTATGCGTACCTGCTCGCCAGCTTTGATAGGATATGTGCCATTTGGACGGAAGATTTATGCACCAGAGGCCTACAACAAAGTAAATCAATTTGTTTCCAAGTTTTTTCAGATATAATCACGCACCAGGAATCTAGATATGAAGAGAGTAGTAACAGAAGATGAAAAAAAGTTTAGACAAGAGGAACCTGGAAATCCTCACTTCCATCGTCACCACGATAATAGATGTACGATTGCTCCACCAGTTTGTTAAACTTCAATTGTCAAATAATTCAAATTAGATGTCCATGAATGGTTTAATTTAAAATGGAAATTAGATCGAAGAGATGGTCGATTGCTAAAAAAGTGACATACCGAGCTTTTTCTATTGACATACTGAGTGAGTTTTCCTTCATTTACAGAATATACAAGCTTCAAGTTTCCTGGCCCCACTTTAATTGTATCATTTTGACCGACTTCTGATTTGTAAACTGTTTTCATCTTTGAATGAGTAGCTGCAATCACAAAGTGGGAAGTATAGAACAATCAACTTCTCGCCAATACAATGCAAACTTCAATCTACAGTTTCTCTCTGTCACATTTTTCTTTGCAAAATATAGGATAGCAAACACATTCGTAACCTGCTTGTTTGGCACTTAAGATGATGTAAGTGTTGAAACCCAGAGGTGGTACAGATGCTGAAAATGCAAGCCAATATTTAGGAGTCACATTTGAGGATTTCCCCAAATGAGCCATAGAGTAAAATTTCCTCAGGTCCATGGAGGCATTTAGAAGGGGCAGAAGCTGAGCTTCTATTTTCTTTCCCTTGGAATCCCTAACGGCGACATTCTCATTAATAACCTGCAGCAAGTTAGACAAGTTGAATTGATACGTAGAAGGACAAGAATTTTTAGATGACAACTATGATAAATGCCACAGAAAGTAATAAGACGAATGATTAAAATGCATTGAAAAGATATTCTAAATTCCTACTAGCAAATAGTCACAACATAAAGAAAAGAAGACTCACTTACAGGAATTCTTATAACATTCTTTCGTTTCCATCCAAGGGGATTGTATACAACAACCACCCACAGAAAAGAATCCTTCAAGAGTTAATTTCCAAGCGAAATAAAATAATTCTTCAAAATCAATGCAAAAAACATTCAAGAAACAAAATGTCCCTTAGACATTCTCCTTACCAGGTTCTTCCCATCCGACAGATCAACTTCTGATGGAGGACAATAGCTTATATTCAGAAGAGGGCACTGAAAGAGGGAAAAGACAATGAATGATGTTAGAAAATATTAGCATTCTAATATCTAAAAATGAAGGCAATAAAACTGCTTCAGCTAATTTTGGGCCAAAGGGCCAAAGCCAAATAGCTTCAAAGAAAAATAACAAGTAACAAAAATCATTATGAATTCGGACACATAAATCTTTATAATCATTATAGAAAACTGAGGGTATTGACATGCCATCTTACCTCGAGAGATCATCTTCCTAATGCTTTGCCCATCCAAGTTTTCTAACAAAGTTTTGTCTCATATACTTGAGTGGAATACACAAATATATATAGGTCTAACAGAAATTTTATAGCATACATTTCCAATAAAAGGAAAAGAAAATGGAAACAAACAAACGTTGGAAAAAGGAATATTCGAATGTTCTGCTACTTACAGACACTAATCTTAGTTAAGTGAGTAACTTTATTGGGCAATTTCAAACTGGAAGTTTTGTGTTTCCTTTCTCGTATTTTCTTAAACTGCCAAATAGAACAAGAAGTTAAAAGAGGAAAGAGGGAAAAATGCAAGTGATTGCCTGTTCAACATATATGAATTTTCGATTCTTATCAGCCAACAGTGCGGGAATTAGAGAATCAAGTACATTCTGCACGCAAGCTCCCTGCATGCATTCCACAATTCAGTTAAAAAAAAAGCAGTAAAACCCCAGCCAATGAATCAAAAACCAATCTATCATTTTAATCAGATTAAACATATAATGAAGAACCTGAATGCTGTTATTAGAGCCAACGTAATATTGATCTATAGTTTTCAACCAACCAACATCATCATGCGAGTGCGGCACTAAATGAACGTTGATCTTCCCCAGAACAATTCCCGCCGAAGTATTATATCTCTTATACTTCGACTCCACGCATAAAACGCACAACTAAAAAATAAACTAAACAAAAGCGATTCGCCATCAACTAAACAGATTCTAACAAGCAAGAATGCTGAAGAAGACGATCTCTGGTATGCTTTTCTAATATCTGTCTGCTTAATTGCAGTAAGCAGAATGTAAGTCTAAGTCGTTGCCGAGTCTTGGTCGTTGTGGAGACAATTACTGGACGCCAAGACTTCGGAGTCATTATTTCCACTTAAACAAGAGAGAGAGAGAATCAAGAGATTTGAAAAGTCGTTTCAGTTAATACGCCCGCGCGTACACGGTGGGCTATCATCCATTATTTCGCCGAGCGCAGTGCTCTGCGTTCCCGTGATTTGTGCCCGGTATGCCTTTAGCATAGGTTTATTGCATATAAAGGTTCTCATTCATATATTTTACGGTGACTAGAATTGTTTTAGCAGCAACTACACAAAAAAATAGAAAACTGAAGTCCTCTGTAACAAGTATGTAGTATGTTTTTAATGAGTAATTTAAAAGTCAAAATTTTAATTTGATTATGTCTTACTATTGATTTAGAATTAGTTAATTCTTCAAAAGTTGATTACATTTTAATTTAAGTAATTTGAATATGTATTCTTGTGTGTATTTGAGATTATTTTTTTAGCGAATTTTCTTAATAAATTTTATCAAAAAATAATATAATTTTTATCTAATTTTTTCGATGAAATTCATTAAGAACGTTAGTTACGTAATTTATTGTTTCTCAATGAATCTTGCATGTTTTTCAATTTAGTTATAAATAATATAATTTCAAATGTGAGAATTTATGATTATTATTATTATTTGTAAATTTTAACTTAAAGTGATAAATAAAGAAAAAAATATGAAAGAATACTTGTTTTCTTTCTTTATTTAGAGTGTGTAGTATATTTTTCACTACAAAAAATATATATATATTTGTGTGAAAAATTAAAAAAGAATATATACACATTTTATAATATTTTTTATAATTATGTTTTTAAAAATATTCTCATGTTGTAATTTTTTTTTCCTTCAAATCACTGTTGCTTTTATTCTCCTCTCTCTCTCTCTGATTTTCTTTCAGTGCAGAATGGTTGATGATGATGCTATTAGCAACATACGAGTGTCAAGATAATTGATTACATTTTATTGAACACTACAATGAGCTGATCATTTGAAGATTTGTTAACTTAAGTAGGCAGCTATGCATGAGAAGCCTCAATTACAAATTCATTTGGAGAGCTCAGGAGAATTTTGGTATTGGAAAGCTGCCTTCAACGCCAAGGAATTAAGTCCCGTTGGAAGAGAGGCCTAATCACTACACAGTTCTACTTTGCAAGACTAGTCGAGGCTGTCCCTGCATGGTGAGAAGAGGGGTTAGATTCGGATTTTACGATATTCTTCTCTCTGTGTTGCCAAAAAATATTAGGAAAGTTCTCGTGGTTAGTCATAAACCACTAATGTTTCATTGTATGTTTCATTGACAAGATTTTGTTCATTGTTTATCTGAAAGTCTGAGGATATGAGCATGCTTGTCACCTGGAAAGTCCCATTGCAGAAATGTATGTGTCAAAGGAATCTTTTAAGATCAAAGTATAAAGCAAAAAAAAACCAATAAGTCTTGTAAATGACCTGTTAGACTACATGCTTGAGTGGCTCAGCTTTCTAAATGATAGAAAATGCTCTTATGTATCACATACGCCCGCGTCAATTACCTATCCTATTACAGTTACCCAAAGAGCGGAAAATGGTAGGGGGCTTTTTAGATTCATATTGTGTGCTTGGATATAAGAAAGATTCTAAAAGCATGCACAAGATCTGTCATTAACTTCTTATCAAATATTTCCCGTATGCTTAGCAACGTTGTATGGAGTTTTGTTAGGATCTCCTGTATTATACGGCTTTCTCTTCTAACTATTCAGCAATTTTTAACAGAGTATCCGTGAGCTTGTTCGCATCACAGCAGCAATCAAGTTATAAGCACGCTCTTTCTTTTGCTTTATATACTCAGTTGACAATTGTTGTTTTGAGCTTATAGTTGGGCATTTAGCGTGCTCCTATTCCTCTCTAGAACCTTGATCAGCTAGTGCCCATATCGGCGTCCTTGCTAACATGTAATGACGACCTCCTTCGCTTCCGCCTTTTCTGAGAGTTAGATCCCATGCGTGTTACACCTGGATGCTTTCCCTTAACTGTATCTGCAGGAAGAATCCAAAACAAAGCAGAGGTCCTTTATTTTCTCTAATCTATTGACTATGAGTAGTAGCAGAGATTTGTATTCCATTAAATTGTTGTTGGCTTTTGGATATCTATTTTCAACATTATAAATTATTATTTACACGTAAGTTTTCAAATATTTATATTTTACGTGGCATTTTAATAAGAAATTATCATGTAAAATATAAATTTTTTTAAAGTCATTAAAATGAATAATATAAGTCAAATGACTCGTAATAATATCATGTCTTATACTAAATAAAATATAAATTAATTTTAAATTTATAGTAATAAATTAAAAACACTATATAACATATTAGTTTTTGAACCAATGACACTAATATTAAAATGAGAAATTGAGCCAGTAGGTTTAAATTGGGCCTTAAAAACATAGCAGACCAGTTTTCATTCAGACCTGGCCCAACCTTGTTCGAGAATGGACCACACTTTTGAATACTTTCATCTGTAACTGGTGTGACCCTAAAATTTGTGGCTCTTCTTGCTAAACGGATTGTTAATTTCGTGTCTTTTGTAAAAAGCTCTGAAATTTGTTACAAAATATTACAAGTCACATCTCACCGTATTTGGAATAAGGCTTTGTAGAAAACATGTTTTAGCATACAAGTTTATTACCATACCATATGAAAAGTGCTTTTTTAGAAGCATTTATCATATGTTCTTGATTTTTCAAAAGCTTAAGATGTTTTGAACGAAATAAATTTTTACCATATAAGTCAAATAAGTATGACTATCAAAAAGATATGACAGTTGATAGACAGAGACATTGTCCTTGCCAAATGGGCATTTTCTCGGATGGATACCCGGCCTTTTATCCTGCACTTGTCTTCACTCCTTTTCTACCTTTCCTGAGCTTCATGAAATCGATAAGTTCAGGATTTAATACAGGTAGGCTGTTAATGTCACATCTTGGTATGATTTAGACGAAACAACTCATATTTGATTCCATTTGAAATATGAAACTGCTTTGTTCATGATTGAAGTTTTAATTTACAACTCTCAATTGAAAAATACAAGTTGTAGGAAAGAAGAAAGGAAAAGTTTACATAAAATAAGTATTTGATTACTTGCACCAACTGATATGAAATGACAAAAAATACGAAATTAATAAACTACTATTGGATTGATTTGAATTTGGATTGAATTGATTGGTTGATATGCATGCATGCATAGTATACTAAGAGTGTAGTGTCTCAATCCGAGTTATTAATTAATTGAATGAAGGTTCGTACATAATTGTTTCTCATTTGGTTGCCTATATTTTTTTAAGAAAAGAAAACTTAAACACTGACCAAACTTTCCCTATTCTCAAATGTGTTTGTTAGGGATGATGAGAGTTTTGAATTTAGTTAGCAATTCTAAGTTTAATGTCTTGAATTCTTTTCTTTTGTCGTGTTAACACGGTGCGGTGGTGCTTCATCCCCAATCACAATCACATTCACAAACCCCACATGGCCGGTCGGTCTCATACCATCATCACTTGGGTCTCTCAACGCTTAACACATAGTTGGGTGCTCATATTCGTATTCTACACTCCTTTGCAAATGCAAGCTTGCTGCCTAATTCTAACGTGCATCATCAAGTGTAGATTTTACCTGTCGCTGCAGCCTCCTAATCAATACTTTTGCTGCTTTGCCTCTGTATAGAAACCAAAGTGGAGTCATTTGACTTTTATAAACTCAATGGACCACAAATTTCCTTTGTTTCATCGATACATACAACTACTCTACATCTAACCACGTGAACTTCCCTTCTTTCTTTCTTTCTTCTTCTTCTTCTTCTTCTTCTTTTTAATCATTAACCTCCGTTACGCTCCCACAAACAATCGCCGGATATAACAGTGTTTTTTGGATTGGATCAAGTCATCTGCTTTGCCGGATATAACAAGCATATTATCATATACTAATATCATATCAAATCAAATACCAAACAATCACATGAATCATCATAACACATATTTTTTACCCGTGGGACCCTTTCCTATTATTATGCCCACGTGGGCTCCACAAAACGCAGTTTAGATATCATGCAATGTAAGAAATTAATTCTCGGCAATAAATCCATTGGATTTGGATTAAATGAAAAAAATTATTATTAATTTAAAAAGTTTTTATCAAACACCTAATTTGTAATAAATTTTATAAATATTTCTCTCTCTCTTACATGCGCACATATACACACAATATATAAAAATTAATTATTTAATAAATTAATTTAAAATTATTTACTATTCTAAAACAGATTCATAATCTATACTAAAAAATAATATTATTATACAAATATTTAAATTGAATATAAATTATTTTTTAAAAATATGATAATGTATTAATTATATTTATTTTAAATTAAATAAAATTTTATATTATTAAAAATTTAGAATATATATTAGTTTCTAATATAAATACATTAAAGATAAATAATTAAATAAGGGTGAGTGGGTTAGGATTTTAATTATGAAAAATAAATAAATAAATAGTATATTTGTTCAATTTATGATAAGAGGGAGGGTAAGTATATATTTTTTGTAAAATAAAATTATCACGAATTTGATAATATAATATCTTTTTAAATTCATAATTATATATTTACCCATTGTACAATTGAATAGTATTATGATACCACATGGACTTGGGGAATGTTGGAATATTGATGATTGATTTTATTTGTATTAAAACACAATGAAATTTCTCCAACTTTGCTACTTAAACATAGATATATATTCACAGTTTTGATTTTGAATTCTAATGGATTAAACTCATAGATTATAATGAAATTATATTTTAATTTTGTTGAGAACATATTGAAAATTGATTTTTATTTTTATTCATTTATATAAAAAAAATTAACAATAATTAATATTATTCTTAATAACACCAAATTCTCAAATACAAAATTTTCTTAAGTAAATTAGAAATTTTTTAATTTGAAAAAAAATATTCGCGTAGCATCAAAATTAAAAGTAATTAAAAAAATTAAATTCAAATTTGGACTTTAAAATGTCAGTGTAAGAAAAATAATAAAATTACATCTACTGAACATCACAATTAGTTTTTTTTTAATATTTTCTTCTTCGTTTTGTCAATTTTTATTAAATAAATAAATAAATTTGAATTTTACTTTTTTTAACTTTTTTTATTAAAATAATAATATTAAAATATTTTTGTTTTTTTAAAAAGAAATATAATTTCCTCTGATTTGATTAGCTAACCAAAGACTATAAAACGACATTTGTTTACTTGATGGCGTAATAATAAGACGTGGGACTCCTGACTATCACGACAGGAGACCATTTCTCATTGGCTAATAATTTCGCAAATCCCAAGGAATAACAATTAAAAAATTATCTCTAAAACGAAAGTTTCAAAAAAAGAGAGGCTGTAGCGTGTCGGGCACACAGAGAATTATAATTCCAAGTTGATTGAGCAGCTTCGATAATTTAAACTAACCGATGAATGACACGTGGATGATTTGATCGTGTTGTGGGAGCACTATCTCGAATAAATGCTTTTCTAATCCTCCACGCAGCGCCCAGCCCTGGCATTCAAATTTTGGTGGACCAGGATCTGGTCCCCCACATCCCCATAAGTCCGGCTTAATGTCTCAACGGCCCCGTATTAATTCCAACTGTTAGGTGGCCGTTAGATTACGTAATTGGGGACATGGTAATATAGTTGCTATGTCCAGTCCCTTTGAAGGATACCCCAACGTGTTTGTCCCATTTAAGTATCTTGTAAATAATGCTCTTAATTAATTAAACGTAGACTGAGAGCTGCTAACACATTGCAAATGACACCCATACTTGTAAAGCAAACAGAAGAATTGCCAAGAATAAACGCCGCTTGTTAGGCACTTTATGCGGACAAACAACCCAAAGAGAAGTAGGAACTGTTCAATACAAAAAAATCTAATTGACCTGTAATAATATTCTTGGAGTAGACAAGAGGAAGAGGAAGGATCTGTCTATTAATTAATTAATTAATTAATTACGGCTTATCTATTTGAGATTTACACTTATCCAAACACATATCGTACACGACACTAATATTCAAAGCTCTCATAGAAATCAGGACATGAAGGCACGATTTACAATCCCATTTGTGAATTCAATCTTGCCTAAATTTCCTCAATTTCTTAACCGGTAATTACCAAACTTACCCATTTAGCATCAAACACAATTGAATATATGTGCTTTAATTTCCTTTTACTTTGTCTTGTTTTGGATTTATGTACTTTCTTTTTACATGCCAATGCTATCAATAATATTTGTTTATTGACTTTTGTGTTTTGATTAATATCGATGCTATTTTTATTGAAAAACAGTTAGCCGGTGCAAATGTATTACACTTTATTCAAATTTTAATATATAAAAATTTTATAAAATAAAAAATTTTATATTATAAAAATATATATATAAAAAAAAATTAAATAAAACAAACAATAATACATTACGTATCATTGTAAGTTATTTAATATATTCTGCTTACACGTAAATTATTTTAAAATTAATTGATCATAAAAAAATAATTATAATAAATAAAAATTAATACATGTAATATATTTTTAACGAATGATTTTATTAATTTTTTTTTCTATTATTCAAGTAACAAATTAGAGTATATGATTTTTTATTGTAATGTGGGAAATGGCTTCTATAAAGTTCAAAAATAAATTTAATGTTTTACGTTTTTGTCGTGAATTATAATTAATATAACAATTAATTCAAAATTATCAAATCAATTATTATAAATTAAAAATTAATTCAAGTAACAAATTTATTATTTTTTCAATTTTACTTTATGAAAAATTCTTTTTTTTTCCAATAATACAAGATAATTTATAATAGTATAATAGTAATTGATTAGTTTGTATAAAAATATATATATATATATATATATATATATATATATATCATTTTATAAAATTTTTAATCAATTTAATGCCCAATTTATTAATTTACTAAAAAAATCATTAATACCAATTAGAAAAAATATTGGTATTTAATTACCCAAAACAAATTAGAAAATTATCATAATCATAAATGAAATTTCACGTTCCTTAATTATTATAATTAACTACACATAAACGTCAAAGTAATCAAATTTCTAACATATTCAATACACAAGCAATGCATACTATAGAATGCACCTGGTTGATTGTTGGAAACATAAGAAATTTTCAATAGTAAACAACCAATTAGTAATTAATAATATCTTTTAATACCTTAAACCCAATTAAATAAATTGGCCAATCAATTAATAATTAACAAAAAATACTACAATTACCAATAATCTAACCTGGCTCCAGCCAGCCGAGCCGAGTTATAAAACAAAGCTCTGCAGTGCAAGTCAGAGCAAAGTCAAAAAGGCGTAACGCCGTTATATGTAAGTGGAAAAGTAATTAAGAAAACAGACCCGAATCGAAAGCGAACTCGTGTTTCAAGGAACGGGTCTGATTACTTCCGTTAAATTCACACACGCGCACAAGTAAAAACACACGCGCACAACCCCCGCCTATTTCTTTTCTGTTTTATCTTCGTTTCAAAAACCCGCACTAAGAAGTTAGTTTATTTATATATTTATTAAAAGAAAACTCACAAAAAAAATTCTCTCTCTAAAGGCGCTTCACGTTTTCAATCCTCTACAACTCAGACCGGCGAGCGAAATCTCGCCGGATTGTGGCCGGAATTTCAGACTTTAAGATAAGAACATCTGAATCTCCGGTTTTGAAATGATTCCATGCAAGAGAGAGATTTGCTCTTTTTTTTTCAAAATAACATATGATTTTGTGAAGAATTGTGATTGTTATTAGGTGTGTAGAGAAAAACAAAAAGAGAAAAATATTCTCTCTCTTGTGTGGTGAATAATAGCTTGTAATGCAGGGAAAAGAAGATGAAAAAGGGATGCCGGGATCATCTGCACTATAAATCTTTCTCTGTCAATTGTTAATTGCTTGCCTTTCGCTTTCCCTCTCTGCGACAACGTTTTTCAAGTTCAGAAATTTTTGAGGAAGAGAGCGAATTTCGAAGACGTTCCTATGATTTTTTCTGTAAAGAGGTCTGCTTTCTGTTCCATTTAGGTACTTAATTTAGGTCAAACTTTGGTTGGTTTTGATCTTCTGTGTGGATTTTTTTGGATCAAGCTTCATAGAAATGAAGAAAATTGTCCAGAAGGCGATCTTTTTGGTAATTTTTTAATTTTGACGAAATCTTGAATGTTCGGTTTGATTTTGTTGTGATTTAGCTTTGCTAAGCATTGAAGGCGTTGTATTAGGTATAATAAAGTATTTTTTTTTGGTTTTTAAACAACAATTAAGGTGTTTTTTTCCCTCTTTTCTCAAGAACCAAACAAGGCATTTATGTTTGGTGGTTGTTAGGTAAGCTTAGTGGCTTTCATTTTCATGTATTATCGTATTTCGTTTTATTATCTCTCAAATTCTGAGGAGAAGAAGGGTTTCCTTATTTTTTATTAGATCGTAATATCTTAGAAAGATACACTAAATGAATTTTTTTTTAATGAAGAAACAGAAATGGTGAAGTCTGATACTAAATTTCTAATTGGTCAAAAATTATTAAATGTGATGTAAGTGACATTTAAATATTTTCCAGGAAAAGTTTCATGAAGTTTGGGCAGAGCTAGCAAGTGAGAAAGTTTGAGATTTGTCCTAATGTGGGGTTTTCTGTCTGGCATCTGAGCTGTGCGATGCCTTCCGAAATGATGGATCAAAGGGGTGGATCTGCATTGTCCCATTTTTTTGAAGAAGTTTGTCTTCCAGTTGAGGTACTATAATGCATCCATTCCAGAATTGTAATTATCGATTGGTATTGAGTTTGTGGTACTGATTTTTAGTAAAGGCCTCATTTCACCATTTGAAATTTAGCTTTGGATGCATGTGTTTTTAAATATAGTTTCTAATTTTTCAACAATCATATTAGCGAGGAAGAGACAATTTCTTTTCTTTTCATCTGGATTTAACTTATCATCAACTCTTATTGGACAGAAACAAATTGGATTTTGGAAGCCAAATACCGTGTCTGATCACCAAGGTGAGCAGCAGTCAATTAACAACTTTACTGGATTAGTTCTGTGTCGTGCAGTCCTTGATCAAATGCATTGAAATAGTTATTTTAGTTGGTTCTGACTTCTTTCACAAGGACAGAACTTAGGTAGTGATTATTATTTATATACAAGAACAGTGATAAAAATGATCTAAGGTAGTAGTTCCATGAGTGCCAGAAATTCATTGACAAAGGATAGGCTTGATTTAGTACCATGATTAGTCAGTATGATTGAGTGACTGCTATATATGTTTATTCCATAACTATTTGGTTCCAACTGTTTTCACTTGTAGGCATGTAGAAGCTTAGTGTATTCATTGGGAAACGTGGCATGTACGACAACTGGTCCTTTGATATTGATTTTTTTTCCATTTATTGGAAATTTGGAGTTCTTGTTCCTGTCCTGCAATATTGGAAATTAAGCAATTTTACTCTTTTTAGTGATGTTTTCATGGGCACAATATGTTACATGTGTCTACACTCAAAAGGAATAACTAGATACAATTGCACTTCAACAGTGTGGCAGATTGTGTAGTTGATGAACTTGGTATAAAAAATTGGTCTGATTAAGTCGCATTCTCTGAGCTGTTTTAGTGTATGGAGATGATCTGTTTTCACATGTTATAATATTTGTTCATGTCCATTTTCTATTCTGGAATGGCTGCATGATAGTTTGTTTGGTATCACACAATTCTGGTTGATTAGTCTAGTTCGTTTTTGATGTTGAAGGTGGTTATGCATTATTTCCTTTCAATTTCATTTGCTTTTAATTGCTTTCCTGGCAAAACTTGAGTGCGGTATTAATCCTTGTTCTGTGACTTGACTTCTTGCTGTGTCTACTGACAATTCATAATCTATCACAGCATGCTTCTTGTGAGGTTTCAATTGCTAATTGTTGTGTAAATATTGTGCTTCAGTAGGACCAGAGGGCACAATACCAAATCCTGGCAGCAACTTGGTTATGTCATCACCAATTGAAAAATTTTCACAAACTGGCATTCCATCTATTGATTGGTTAGAATTGCGACAGTCAACTTTAGCCAGAGGCCAAACGAAAAGGCTAGGACTTGGTGAAGATGGAACTGCCAGTTTGTCTGAGACTTCACAGAATTCTGCACATCACCGTCCAAAATCAGGGTCACATTTGTCTGTGCAACCTGCATGTTATAGTTTGAGTGAAAACAAGACTGCTATTAATGGGATTCAGTCTGAAAGCAGTCTGTTCTCAAGTTCATTGTCTGATATATTTAGTCAAAAGTGTAAGTGCCACACTTTATTTGTTCATATTGCTTATGTATATCATGTATAAACAGATGGTTTAAGTTTGATATTTTAATTGACTTTCAACTTTACAGTCACTGTTGACTGCAGTAATTTTCTGTTCAATCATTTGCTAATCATCATTGTCAACGATATTGCTACTTTTCTAGATTCATTTTTTTTTCCACACCCCACAAGTTGTTTCATCCAGATCAATATTGCATAGGAATATTGTGGCATATCACTTAATTTGGTACAAACTTGTTTTAAATCTTACTTTGCCACCTTCTACTCCTTCATTACTGTCCACTTCTATTTTTCCTAGTCAATAATTGATTGTCATAGAACTGACTCTTTCTTTGTCCTTCTCCATTAATACACAGTGAAATTGTCAGGGAATGACATTCTATCTTATCGGCCCTTCAATACGGTTGCTTCTCACCATGCAGAAGAAGAGCCTTTTGAATCTTTGGAAGAAATTGAGGCACAGACTATTGGAAATCTCCTTCCTGATGAAGATGATCTGTTTTCTGGAGTGATTGCTGATCTGGGACGTAATTTTCATGCCAATACTGGAGATGACTTAGAAGACTTTGACCTTTTTAGCAGCGGGGGAGGCATGGAATTAGAAGGGAATAATCATTTATATGCAGGGCAAAAAAATTCTGATATTGTTGGAGGAATTTCAAATCAAGGGGGTTCTGGTGGTTCACTTGGTGAACATCCTTATGGTGAACACCCCTCTAGAACACTTTTCGTTAGAAACATCAATAGCAATGTTGAAGATTCTGAATTAAAGGCTCTTTTTGAGGTTTATAGCAATACTTTCTGTTTTCTACAGTTTTATCATAGCCATGTTAGTTACTTCAACTTATCTCGCAAGTTAAATTTGTTTTTGTGTTCTCTCTCATCTATCAGCAATATGGAGATATTCGAACTATCTATACAGCCTGCAAGCATCGTGGGTTTGTTATGATTGCTTATTATGATATAAGGGCAGCCCGTAATGCAATGGGAGCACTTCAAAATAAGCCATTGAGGCGCAGGAAACTTGACATACACTATTCAATTCCAAAGGTGTGGTGGGGTCTTTCAGTCTTAACATACTTCCTAGGCAGTGTTTCCTTGAAGTTGTTCATGTTTTCTTCATTATCATCATTGTTGCCATCTGTTACCCTTTTGATTCATCTAATTGTTTCTTTCATTTTCTTGTTTGCTTCCTGATTCCAGTATAATCCATCAGAAAAGGATACTAACCAGGGAACCTTGGTGGTTTTTAATCTTGATTCTTATGTTTCAACTGATGAGCTTCACCAAATTTTTGATGTTTATGGTGAAATTAGAGAAGTGAGGTTTTGAGTGTATTATTTTTTGCTTCACATATATTAAGGACGACAGTATCATTTTTACATGGCTGTGAATTTTGGTTTGCAGATCCGTGAGACTCCACATAAGCATAATCATAAATTCATAGAGTTTTATGATATTAGGGCTGCCGAAGCTGCACTTCACGCATTGAACAGGAGCGACATTGCTGGGAAGCAGGTCAAACTTGAACCCAGCCATCCAGGGGGTTTAAGATGGTATGGTGTCTATTTATTTCAATTTCTTCTATTTCTTATCTCCATCATGGTGCTGGAGATATATTGGGCAACTTTATATGCTTCCCTTTATTTGTGCCCTGAATATAACAGTGTTGAAGTCTTGGTCCTGTGTTGTGTACTGGTGCTGTGGCTTATATGTCCTTGCTTTTGTTTTGGATTTAAATTGATTAGTAAGCTGCAACCTATTTCCTGAGTACCTTGAATGCTATAGGCGCTTTGAACTGTGTTAAACAATCGATATATGAACATTCCCTTTGCAGTTTCGTGAATCATTCAGAGCAGGAACAAGATGAACCTAGTCTTTGCCAAAGCCTTTTTGAAGACTTGTCATCAGGAAAAATGGGTATGATTAGGCCTTTAACTAATTCCTTGATCTTGGTGCATTTGTCTTCTAAGAGCAAATGCTTTTTTTTTACCTTTTCTTTTGGGTCCTAACACTATATATTTTTCATAGCAATAGTTTCTTCTGGAGTAATTGCCTCTAGGTGCATGGATAATGGATCAATCGAGGTTTTACATTCTGCTACCCGTTCACCTGTGAGTGCATTTACTGAATCTCATCAAAGTTCTAGCGTGCCTAACAACTTGCCCTCTCCGGCAAGAGCCACATCTATCGGCAAACAATTTGGCCTGCATGAGCCCAAGCTCTCTTTGGATGAAATGAAGTTTGGTAACCAACATCCAAGTTCCCATCCTCATTCCCTCCCTGAATATCACGATAGTTTGACTCTTTCATACAACTCCCTTAGTACTATTGCAGACACAACTAGCAATGTTGGTACCAAAATTAAGGAAGGTGTTGACAATAGGCACGTTCGTGGAGTGAATTCAAATGGGCAACTGATGGAACCTCCTGGAGGGGGTAAGCTCTGTTGATTTTGATGTTCTATAGTTGGTTTTGAATATCTGTTTGCATTTCTGCTTGAACTGGACGGAAAATAACAATAGGCATTTTATAGACTAAAATAGGAGGCTACTCAAGATGGAAGGATATGCTTATTAGCAATTAGTGGTATTATGCTTTTGGTTTGTCCCAATTGCAACATTTTGGAAGGATATGTATTTGAAGACTGAACTGTTGAATTTGAAGTATATCTAGTTCTAAGTTACAGAGTGTTAGACTGAGCCCATAGTTTCTTTTTCACAGAATCTAAATTTTTAGATAATTTTACATTTATTACTTTCGATTATAGTTGATTTCCGTGTTTTGAATTTTTGTTTGTTGTTGTGGTGAATTGGTTATTGATTTAATCTTTTCTATATAGTTTTTGGATCTCCTGGAAATGGAAGTTACTCTCTTCATGGAAATCCTTATGTGTGGAACAACTCTAACTCACATCAGCAACATCCTTCTAGTCCCATGGTCTGGCCAAATTCCCCGTCGCTTCTCAATGGTCTTCATGCTAATCGTGTTCCTCATATGCCTGGATTTCCTAGAGTTCCTCCTCTTATCTTGAACACAGCATCGCCTGCACACCACCACATTGGATCAGCACCAGCAATTAATCCTTCCATCTGGGACAGGCAACGCACCCATGCAGGGGAGTCTCCTGAAATTTCTAATTTCCACTTGGGTTCTCTCGGGAGTGTGGGTTTCCCTGGTCGTTCTCCATCAAATCCTATGGACATTGCTTCTCATAACATCTTTTCTCATGTTGGTGGAAATTGCATGGACATGACTAAGAATGTCGGACTACGCTCTCCTCAGCAGATGTGCCACCTTTTCCCTGGAAGGAATCCAATGATGTCAATGCAATCCTGTTTCGATTCTTCTAATGAACGTGTGAGAAACTTCTCATACCGAAGGAATGAATCTAATTCAAATCATGCTGATAAGAAACAGTATGAACTTGATATTGATCGTATATTGTGTGGTGAAGACAGTCGGACTACGCTGATGATAAAGAACATTCCCAACAAGTATGCGAACTGTCCTTCTAGCTGTTTCAATCATTGTGTTTCTCATTGATTTCTTATGGTAATTGTAAGAAGGATGTCAGTTTGCAGTATTTCCTTGTCAGTGAAACCTATTAACACAGAACTACAATATTTTATTTGATATATTTGTTTTGACCTAGGTAGCCAACCACAGACATTTTAACGATGATGCATTAACTTCGCTGTCCTTCCTTGCATAAATAATCCTGTCACAAATTAGTTACTCTTCTTTGACAGGTCACCTGTGGCCTGCTATACAGCATTAGATTATTTCTAATGGAAATTCAACAATATGATAGTTTTTTTTTCTTGTTCTCGTTTACTACCAGTTTTTATTGTAAAATCAAAGAGCAGATTGTGGAGGTTGATAAAGGCTCTTCTATCTGTATTATAATAGTACCGATCATTTCCTCTTGGTTGACCATACTTATAATACCAGATTTATTCAATGTGTTTTGCCCTCTTGTCCTTGTCCTGTTCTTTTTCCTCTCATGTTCTTCCATTTGATTTGGTGATTTTAATAGGTACACTTCAAAGATGCTCCTGGCTGCAATTGATGAGCATTGCCGAGGAACATATGATTTTATTTATTTGCCAATTGACTTCAAGGCAAGTGATCATTTTTCTTTCTCCTCCATTTCTTTTGGAAGGAAGAGAATGCAACCTTGGTATGTGTTTGAAAGGCTTATGTACATTTGTATAGGTGTTTTACTAATTCTGCCATTATTAACAGAACAAATGTAATGTGGGCTATGCATTTATCAACATGATTGATCCCCATCAGATTATTCCATTCTATCAGGTTTAGTAGACTCATTTCATATTTATTTTTGAAGGAATAACTACTTATTCTTAAAATTGGTTATCATGTAAAAGAAATAATTCCAACATAAAATACTAGAAGCTAACTGTATGAGAGCAAGATCTCTTCTGCAGGCATTCAATGGCAAAAAATGGGAAAAGTTCAACAGTGAGAAGGTGGCATCTCTTGCATATGCTCGGATTCAGGGAAAAGCTGCTCTTATTGCCCATTTTCAGAATTCAAGCTTGATGAATGAGGATAAACGTTGCCGGCCTATTCTCTTCCATACTGATGGCCCAAATGCTGGTGATCCGGTAGGATATCTGTGCATAGTCAACTCATTGATTAGTTTTGCTACCTTTCTTCATCATAATTAGTAATTAGTAGGCAGTATCCTTTACTTGCATGTTCCTGTCATGAAAGGAATCCATTTTTGTTTTAGTGATTTTCTAATTCAAGATGTTACTAATTTGCCAGTGTTGAAATCCGATATATTTATCAGGCTTTGAATCCTATCCTTTTCTTGAGACAATGCCACTTTTACCTTCAGATTTTTCTAATTGCTAACATCTTCAGGGGACTAAAAACGAAATATCTGTCTGCCAAGTTCATACTTTGTACTTCCAGGTTTTTAACTGGAAGCATTCTTTTGACAGGTGTACTTGTTGTAAAAAGGGCAGAGTATAGTGTAAATTGTCAGTGGCCTGGAAGTTTAAGCTCTGGCTTGTACTGTTCCGAATATTCTTAAATTATTGTCTTCCACTTAACCGAAGTAGTGTTGATGGTCTTGGTTGGCTACTGGGTACAACTTTATGGAAAGATTAATTGTTAAATTGATCGCTGAAATTTTTAAAACCTCTGGTCCTAATGGTTATATTTCGCAACAGCTCAATTAACCTACCATTTTTGCCTTTGCAGGAGCCCTTTCCAATGGGTACCAATATTCGATCAAGATTTGGCAAACCTCGAACCAGTAGCAATGAGGAGAGCCAACACCAAGGCATCCCGTCAGGTTCTGCAAATGGTGAGGAATCTCTGAATGGATCAGACTCTTCCGGTTCTTAAAAGGATTCCGACAGAGTAATCTGCTTTAACAGACGCACTAACTCTAAGACCCAGTATTAGAGTACGAAAGCTATATCCATCCCAATTCTGTTTACCAGTGGTGGCCTGACGACATTTTTCCTGCTGTAGAGGAGCGCTTTCCTAAAGTTTTGCCAATCAAAATGGATAACAAAAACTAAACCAGTTTTTGCTGTTATTTGGCAGTTTTTGTATCATCCTCCCCTGCCAGTATAATATTGCATTGGCTTGATAAAGCTTAAAAGTTTTGGACAGTCATGACCAGAGATACGATGTAGAGAAGTTCCTAGGCTTTTGGCATGGGGATCTTCTCTGTTTTTGTTCTCAATTTTGTATCCCAATATCTCTATGTAATTTCATTTTTTCCACGAGATTTTGGAGGATTTGTGGGTTTCGTTTCCGGTCTGTTTTAGGCGGGTGTGATTGCTGAAAGAGAGAGAAATAGAGGGACATGCACAGAGCTTATTGACTAAATTATCATTGTTATTATTATTATTATTCTAGTCGTTAGAAATTTTTGGAGTTCTCATGTTAACTATTTTCAATGTAATTTCTTCTTTAAGATGCTGTTATTATTGTGTATAATTTGTGATCATGAGTCCCCCGCATCAGGGCTAGCTGGCTGATTTGCTAGCAGAAAAGGGCGCCCGGGGTCTGCAATTGCTAAATATTTTGCAGATATTGTTCTTCCCATTTTATCTGCTCTGCATTGTAGTTATTCGAAGATGTATAGTGCAATAACAGATTTAATTTGGTAAAAAAGAGTGATTGATCATGGAATTACACGTGAAATAAGAAACATATTTACCTTATTAGATGAGAATGATCATGTTTGCTTACAATCTGGGTTGGGCCACACTTGCATAATACGAATCCAGGTTACAAAGTACACCCTAGGCTGGGGTTTTTTATTTTTCGGAAAAAAAATTGCAGCGAACATTTAACTGCACTGTAATTCTGAACATGACCGTCATTTTGACATTTCATTAGTCCCCTTCGTCGCTTAATTTTCGTAGCAACCCCATAGAAGTTTGAAAATCTCAGGCTGAATTCTCTCATCTCATTTGAATACAAATGCAAAGAAGAATTGTATTACAAGTCTCTCCTTCAAGCAACCTTAACTTCAGATTCACTCAAAATCTTCTGTTCTCGGACAATACTCGAAGCCTGAACCCAAACCTAACAGCTGAAGGCGATGATCCTCTGTACTCAGACGTACCGAAACCAAGTAGAGACAAGTCGGAGCGGAAGCCGTATCTGACACCTATGAAAGTCTTGATACGGCGAGCCAAAGAGGAGAGAGAGGCAAGAAAATCTGAGCCTGTTAAGCTTCTTGAACATCCACCTGCCAACGGATTATTGGTCCCTGAACTTGTCCACGTGGCTCACCAGGTTTACCGAGCTCGTCAATCCCTTCTTTCTGGTTTGTCTAGGCTGGTTCAAGTCATTCCCGTTCAACGGTGCAGGTAATGATTGTACTTCGTTTTGAGTGTCTTGCTTTCTGTTGTTGAGAGAACAAAATGATAAGTGCAAACTATTTAGTAAAATTTGATTTTGGATATATATACTTATATTGAAATTCGGCTAGAGCCAAGGGTATATTGAAACAATTGTGGTTAATTGAAAATGATTTCAAATGGGACTGCTTTTGTTATTGTCAGAAATCAGAAGCGTTTTCAAGCAAGTAAAATATCACTTCGTACATTTATTTTATAGTGCTTAGCTCAGCTGAACTAGATGAAAATGCATTTTGGAAATGAGAAGCTGTTTGAGTGTTTTTGTTGATATGCACATATTCTTTTTAATGATGTTCACACATTAGTTCAAGTTTTAATTCCAATGAGATGAATTTCTTCCTTAGATTCTGCTCTGAGGTTCATATTGGCCATGTGGGTCACGAAATCCGAACCTGTACTGGTCCGAAAAGTGGTTTTCGAAGTGCTATGCATGTGTGGAGAAAAGGAGGAGTCAGCGATGTGGTATTCTTCCCGAAGTGCTACCATCTGCATGATCGTGTCGGCAAACCAAGAGTTGTGCATGATGAGAAGCATGATGTTCCAAGAATTCCTGCCATTCTAGAGCTCTGTATTCAAGCTGGAGTAGAACTTGAAAAGTACCCAACGAAGAGGAGAACTAAACCAGTATATTCTATTGAAGGAAGGATTGTAGATTTTGAGTCGGTGATAGAAAATTTAGAAACAGAGAAAAATTTGAGTTTAAACTCGGAAAATGTAGGACCTCAAGAAGAGACTTATTCGGAAGCTAAGATAGATGAAACAAAAAGGAATTTGAATTTAGAGGAAAAAAGCAATCAGCTGCATCAATCAAGTGATGAAGGAGGGGCACATTTAAGGGAGTTGAGCATTAAGACAATGGAATCATGGTTTGAAATGATATCAGGAGCAAAAAAGATATTGGAGAAGTATACTGTTTGGACTTGTGGATACTGTCCTGAGGTTCAGGTTGGTCCCAAGGGACACAAGGTGAGGATGTGCAAGGCATCAAAGCATCAGTCTCGCAATGGTCTACATGCATGGCAAGAAGCAACATTGGATGATCTTATTGGTCCCAATTATGTCTGGCATGTTCGAGATCTTAATGGGCCTGCTTTAGATAACAACTTAAAGAGGTATTTTGGCAAGGCCCCAGCTGTTGTGGAGCTGTGTATGCATGCTGGTGCTCCTATTCCAGATCAATATCGGAGTATGATGAGATTAGATGTGGCTACTCCTGGACGTGATGAAGTTGACCTTGTTGCTTGATATATATAGTGTGCCTTGAAGCTGATGGATAATGTATACACTGACTAGATGATCAGAACTTCTGATGTTACCTTGCAATAATGGGGTTGTAACAGAAATTATTGGTCTATTAGGTTGGAGCTGAACTGCAGTGCTAATGCTTAATGTTCTATATTTATAGCTGAGCTTTTGATGGGTTTGTGCAGGTTCGCCACTTTATTGTTCTAGTTTGAAGACCCTCATTTTGACTTCTGATGCTTTGATAAATATGCCATCTTTCTGAAGATTTCCAATTTGAAGCTGCCAATACATGAAATTATGATAGAGACAGAGAAGAGCGATTATTGCTCCAGTTCAAAAGAAGACGGAGATTAAGATTGATATTGTCAAGAAAAAACTACAGTGAATGAATGGGTATGAACATGCGTTAACAAGCAAGAAGCAGCATATAGATTCTGTTTATGCTTATGTCAGAGATGCAGAAAACTGAAGTTGGTGTATTACCATCATCAGAGTGGCATTCGCAGAAGTCTTAAACTCTTAATTACACGTCTCAGCTGATGAGTTTCAAAAAATCCGGTACTTTTGAGAGATAGGTCTCAGAACTTATCTAAGGAACACACTCCTCCAAAAGTGTCAGGAATTCATTGATCCGTGGGCCACTTTGTGATTCCCTTTCATCAAGCTCATCTTTACAATTAGTTCGTGATTGAGTTCGATAAATTGCTAAAATCATTCTTGGATTTTCCAAATGGTGCTCATTACTCAAAATAGGAAAGTGTATTTGAACCCAAACTGCTGCTGCAAGTGACTAGTGTTTTTACTCCAGTGAAGTGCTCCCCTAAGCCAGAGCTCTTTCAGTCGCCTGTTACTTCATTGAAGCTTGGGCGAGGCAGGGACCATCATCTACTATTCCTTGCAGTCTAGTGAGGAGTAACTGAAGCTTGATAAATCAAGTGATTAGAAAACGAGGAGCTATAATTTATTTCAGCAATGAAAGAAAGCGAAGAGTTTGAAATTTCTGTGGGTTATATTTATCACTGTCTTTACTTGTGGCTTTTAAGCGGCAAACTTGGAATGCATAGATTTACTGGACTAAACGGAAAAGTTTTAGTTTATGTAAGCCACAAGAATTTGCATGCAGAAGAAGGTTTTGGATGGGAACATTGCTAAGCCATTTAGTGTTGTAAACTGAATATTCATCAATTTCAATTGATGAATGTTTTATTTATTTGACATGAAAAATACTACAAAATGATTGTTTAAATAAAAATTAATTATTATTTTAACAAATTACTTAATATTAAAAAAAAATAAATCATTAAATAATAAGTAATACTCTAAGCTATGTTTAAGTAAACAAGATTATGGTGTGTGCATGTACTTTAAATAAAAACGATGTTATTACTATTCTTAAATAATGTAATTAATTTGTTTTGAAGTATAAAGCGATGCAGCCAGGAAGTAAAATGCGTGCTTTAATATAAAAACCTCTCTCTCGCGCTCGCCGCGAAACACAAGTACAGTACCAAAAGGAAGATAGAAAGAGACCTCTCTCTCGCGCTCGCCGCGAAACACAAGGACCGTACAAAAGGGAGATAGAAAGAGAGCGAAGTACGATAAAATGAGTGCGGTTTTTCTAAAGAGGCCAAAGGAAGAAGAAAACGGGGGAGGAGAGAATAGCAGAGAAGAGCAAGAAGAGGCATTGGTCGCTTTGATCGAGCACCGGTCAAAAGAAGTTCAACATCTCCGGCAGCGTATCTCTTATTACAATTCTCAGGTCGCTTCAGTTTTTCATAGTTATAGTAATGTTAAGTATATTCATCTATTTGTTGACAAGCCTACCTCTTCCTATTGAGGTATTTGATTTGTGTTTTGTTATATCAATGCTATATAGCATTTTTGCTTGGGTATTTGGCTTACGTAAATTTTGTTATAGTGGATGTCTTAAGCCTCAAGTTTGAAACTTCGGATCCTAGATGCTTTGGCATTTGAACATTTAAAGCAATTGCCTTTTTTTGTTTGTTTGTTTTTGTTTTGGGTATTTTTGTTAGTATTTTTATATCAGGAAAGAAGGTAAAATCATGTTAGTAATTTGTTTTTCATTTAAAACTGAAGATGAAGAATAACGTTGTTGTCTTTACAATCTCAAGTCTTAGGTTCTTGATTTTTTCCATCAGGTTGTAAAACTAAAACACTGCCAATGCCATGTCTCTAAACTCTCATTTGTGGTCTGAGGCAGTGAAGCGGAGTACTTGCCCAAAAGTTGGTTTTAATAGCCTGATGGACATTTTATGATGAAGCCATTGGATTTTAGATAAGGAATTTACGGAAACAAAAAACGGAGGCGGAGAGAAAGAAGGGAGCTTGATGTTTTATTAGTGGTTGATATTAACTGTGCTTCATTTCGAATCATGGATTGTTTGTTAAGTTGGAAATGCTTATTTATTGTTCAACGCTATGCAGGGAAATATTTGCTTACCTTTTTTTCTTTTGGATGAGATTTACAGCTTGAGGAAGCGGAGAAGAGGTTGCAAGATTCACAATCTAAATTGGCTCGTCTTCGAGGTCGAGATAATGCTGTGTCATCTAGAAGTTCTCCGGCTAATGGAACTAAAAGTGTGAATGTGGACCGCAGATCGACAAGTCCCGTACGTGTTGACAAAGACTCTTTCAGAAGTAAATTTCAATCTAGAGCAGAACTTTTAATTCCTGCTGTGAATCCAAAGATTTCCACACCAATTAAATCAGCATGGTGTGACATGAAAGATCCAACTGGTTCCAATGGGCAAGGAAGTCATGATACTCACTCTAATGGTGTCATAAAAGTAAAACCAGAGAAATCTCATCGAAATTCTTCTGATTCAGAAGTTGTTGAAGTTCAAGATAGAGGAACAAAAAGGAAATTTGGTAACATTCTCTCCTGATTAATTGCTCTGTATTTAGATTTTCATTTCTATACGTGTTTTTACCTTGGATTGCGTTTTCATTTGCTTTTAGCATTGTGCACATTTATCACTTTTATGGTTTCAACTTTATGCAATTAGTGTTCATTATATTTTTCTGTATTTCAGAGCAGAACGAACATAAAGAATTGATACCATTGGTACGTACCAGTTCTACCTCTTGTACAATCCACTGCCATACAAGCAATCATCTCTCAAGTCAGCACAAAAGAAAATTGAGAAGTCTTTCATTGTGCCCAGTGAATGAACAGCTTTTTGTTACCAGGTGATTGATCCTGTTTTAGCTGAAAGTTATGTTGTTTGGAACAATTGTAGCTTGATGTTTCTAGGTCACAATGCTTGAATGATAACAGTGAACTTTGTTCTAGTTGTTTCCTATATCATTGGTAAATTTGAGATAAATTTTCACACATACTTGATCTCCTGTCTTTAACTCCTGAGTAAGTAATGTTGTTGGCTTTTGGCTTAATGTGTGAACAAGAATTTTTGTTTTTCTTGTGACCTCTGTAATCTTTAGGAAGCAGTGATATTTTTACTTGATCATTTGTTGGTTATTTGATCCTTCTTTTATTTTTAATTTTATAGTCATCATCACATATGAAGCAACTCATGCTTTATATTTATCAAAATAGAAAGTTAAGAAAACTCATTAAAAGAATACTGTTATTCTGTTCATATGATTCCCCAAGAACTAATTTTTGCTGCTATTTTGGAATTTTCTCAGTGCTTTAGATGGAGTAATCAGCTTGTGGCAGCTTCAGTCCAGGGGGTAAGTCTAAAATAGTTGTCTTTAGCTAACAAGTTTTTACGTAATATCTTACATGGGCTTTTGACTGTTGTACTGAATGTGAAGTGGAAGAACAAGGCTTGTTGTGTAGTTGAGCTTGGTTTTAATTATCAGATGTTCTGTAAATTTAATGCACGTGATGGGAAATTTCAAGTATGATAAATGCATGGATGTAATTGTCTTGATTAGGTAGTTCATTCAATATTATCTGGCAATTCCTTTTGAGCTTGTGGAGAAAAAAATGCTTGTGAACTATACTGGTGAATTTAAATGCCATTTTCATGTTCTTAATTATTTGATGGGTAAGTTTCAATTACCTGGATCTTGTTATGTGGAAAGGCATTTGCTATGTTAGAGTTAAAATAGAAAAATATGCGTTCAGTTGTATTATGTTTAGTTTTGTTAAGCTGGGTTGCCTCTATAAGTAGTAGTAGTGTTGCCTGGTTAGCTTTGGTTTCTTAGTTTATGTTTTTACCATGCATAAAACATGGTCCATTACTTATTTTTTGGTACTGTTAATACAAGAGTTTGTTTTCTTTAACTTGATATTAGAGCTAGGTTCTGATCCTGGGACTTGTGGGCACCCACACTACCTGTTGCACAATAGGAAATATGCATTTATTCTTATTAGGTAGTCCCCATCTTGAGTTTGACAAGAGTTTCAGGCTTAAAATAGGAAATATGCTTTTTTAGGTTTAATTATTCGTGCTTTTATACTGACCCGCATGTTGACCCATTGGATTCTTGTGCCCAAGATGTAAGCCAGGCCTGAGCACATGTGTGTTCTCGTGCTGTGCTAGCCCTCCCTTTTTTTCTGTTCTTTTTGGTGCTGGACTTGTGCTGCATCATGTCAGCCCGGACGTTTTGCCACCTCTACATTCAGGAGCAATTGAGGAAATAAAGTTTCCTGCCAGGTCCAAATGATTTTCTTTGAACCATCCTTGTCCTGCCACTTTTAGGAATGCTATTTTCATGTGGATGGCATCTCTGTTATGGCTGTCTAAAAAATTTGGATTTGGTGTAATGTGTTGCCTTCTAGTTTGAAAAACATTAATCTTGTCTTCGCATGTAGCAATTCTCTGCTAATCTCTAATTTCCTTATGACAGAAAGTAACCAAAACTAATTTGTTCATATGGTGTGTTGCTCCTTGTGTTTTATGTTAACTTGCAGGTCAAGTGCTTCTTTGGTAAGTACTACTGATTGTGTATCTCCAAAGCAGAGGAGATGGCCCGAAGATATAACCTGGCACCCACAAGGAAACAGCATTTTCTCTGCATACACTGCTGATAGTGGGGACTCTCAGATATCAGTCCTAAATCTGAATAAAACACAAGGAGTAAGGGTTATGGTTAAAGTGTATTAAATGAATTAGCCACCACTACTTAAAATCTTATGTGTAAAATAGCATAGCATGTATTTACAAATGGGTGAAAATTGGGCAGCCTGCATCTTTAATGATAACTTCACAAACATACTAGTCCAATGTGCAAGCTCTGCTTCAGATAATATAGACCCTGATTTTTTTATGTTTGTGTTTCTACAGAGAGCTCGTATAACTTTTCTAGATGATAAACCTCATGTGAAGGGTATTATCAACAGCATTATTTTCTTGCCCTGGGAAAGTCCCTGTTTTGTTACTGGTGGTAGTGATCATGCCGTTGTACTTTGGAGTGAGAGAGATGCTGCAAACTCATGGAAGCCAAAGGTATTGCATAGGAATTTGCATTCTTCGGCTGTCATGGGAGTTGCTGGGATGCCACAGAAGCAGATTGTATTATCTGCTGGTGCAGACAAGAGAATTGTTGGGTTTGATGCAGGAGTAGGAAGAGCTGACTTCAAGCATCAAATAGAAAGTAAATGTATGAGTGTTCTGCCAAACCCAAGCGACTTCAATCTATTCATGGTTCAAACAGGGTAAGAAACATCTATGTTCTGCTATCATAATCTCCTTTACCTTATTCTACTGATCTCATGCTATTGAACTGAAATTTTGTTTTGTTGTCGGAGTCACTTTGGATTTGTTAAAACACCTGCTTCATTTGAGCATTAGCTAAAACGCCTGCTTCTTTTGAGTATTAGGTTTCATTTGTTAAATAAATAGCTAAAACTTTCTGAGATTCTTCAACTCTAGAAGTGCAATGAACTTCAAAGACGCTTTATAATACCACTTTTTAATCACTTGCAGCTGTGTTGGAAGAATAGAAAACTGATTTTTAATGACACGGTGGAACATTTTACTGATATGAACAACAGGTTATACTAGTTTAGTGGGTTTCAATGTGTGAGCCATTCATATAATTTGATTTAAACATGTTTGATATGCTACAACCAATATTAATTCTGGTTTTGTTCTATATGGTCAATGTATTGTGTCTCATATATTGCCTGAATTGCTAAGTCCCATATATGCTTCAATGCACTGAGCCATTCATATAATTTGGTTTAAACATGCAAATTTGAATCTCTCCTGAATGTTGGATATGTGACTTGGTTCATGCTACAAGCACTACTGGCTTTGAGCTAATATTGGTCATTGTATTGTGTCTCAATTCCCATATATGCACAAATTGCTAAGTTCCTATGGATTGTGAAGATGCAGTATGACGTTCTAAAATTATGAGAGAGGAAGTATTCCATTTATGTCTTGGAAAAATCTTAGGATTTGAGTCTGTGAACAAAATTTTATCGGAGTAATTTGTTGCAGTCATAGTGTATGTATGCCTTAAGCACAAATGAACAAGTATGCCTTAAGCACAAATGTGTGCTTCTTTCAGTGTACAGCAGAGATATTAGCAGTTTTATTAGATGTAACATGTAATTTTATTGCCTAATGAACTGAATGAGCATTTTTGTAACTTTTAGATTTGAGTCACATGATTATTGTGCATGGCTATAAATTCCGCAAATAATGGTTTATTTTGGATAGCTGTAAGCTAGTTGAAGATGATACCTGGTCACTTGTCATGAATTTGAATACAATCATTAGATTGGAGCCTTGAGATGGGATAGATCTTTCTATTTTGCAAAACCTATAGTTGTCTTCAAGGCAAGAGCTGCCTTCCTACTTTTGTTTTCAAATCTTCTTTTGCTGCCTGAAAGTTTTGACCAGGTGATGTCTTTTGCTCAGGACTCATGGGAGGCAGCTTCGTTTGTTTGATATTAGATTGAGGCAGACAGAAATTCACACTTTCGGGTGGAAGCAAGAAAGTAGTGACTCCCAGTCAGCTCTGATAAATCAGGCTTGGTCTCCTGATGGTTTATATTTAACATCTGGTTCAGCAGACCCTGTTATCCACATTTTTGATATCAGGTACAATGCAAACAAGCCATCCCAGTCAATACGAGCTCATCAAAAACGAGTCTTTAAAGCTGTGTGGCATTATGCCTATCCACTTCTTATTTCCATATCATCTGATCTGAACATTGGATTGCACAAGATCTAAACATGCGTACGTATAGGACAAAACTTGTCTCATTTTGCATGCACACATGTTATGTGACTTATTTCCTAGAGGAACAGCTAGTGGGAGAGCAATTTTGGTTCATCCTAGCAGCCCCGTGCTGTTGGGAAGTGTTGGATAAAAGAAAACGAGTTTTCACCACAAATGTAAGAGTGGCACATGCTGTTACGCGCTTGAAGTGCGAGCGAGTGGCACATATGATCTGATGACTGGCCAGAAACATGTTAGAACACAGGTTGGGTTGTATTACAATGTCACTCCCTCTCCCTCTCCTCTCTCTCTCTCTCTCTCTCTCTCTCTCTCTCTCTCTCTATATATATATATATATATATATCTGTTTTCTTTTTTTTCCCCGGGGAGGAAATATATAGCTACTGTATTAATTTTTTTTTGAGCTTGTGTTGTAATATTATTGCTCAGGATCCAGTGTTGCATGTTGAAATCATTTGAAGCATGAGTTAAAAGGAATGTCCCTGTTGCTTGCGTTCCTACGCAATACTTAACATACCATGACCACAAGTAAAATATCATGCGAAAATTGTCTGCCATGTCACAACACTTCAAATTCAAATTCAAATGGTTCCTATGACGGGACTTTCGTAATTGTTCGATATTTTCTTCTTAATATTATTATGTTTTGAACAACTGTTCCTTTTTTAACCAGCACTTCATCAGACCCAGGCTTTTGCCCACCAATTTACAACAACTGAGTGGGAAAATGAAAAGAAAGCAAGAAATCAATCTAAATATGGTACAAATACATTGCCATTTATGACGCGTCGGTTTGCTTGCAAATCATCACTTGCCCGATTTTCTTTGTTGACTGCTCAAAAAAGGTGGCATTGGTGGTCACTTGTTTGTAGTGGATGGACCATGGCCTTGGCTGGACTATACTACACCGGTCAACAACTCTATATCTTCTTCTTCTTCTTCTTCTTCAAGGATCAAAGTTTTCGGCTTATTTGTTGTGTCAAGATTTTCTTTTTGCTGTTCTGAAATCAAGACCGGGCTTAAGTATAACCTCACATAAAATAACAACGTAAAATTGTAATATAGTTTAAATCTTACATTTTATACTATAATTCTTATGTTATATTTGATGTTATAGTCTTCCACTTTCACATTTTATCTTCATGTGAAGTCAGCATTTTGCCCACCATCACCATAGTTTAGCTCTGGTGGTTGACCTGACCTTAGACCTTGTTGCTATTTCACATCACTACCCCTTACATAACCTCCAAATTCATCCTTGAAGACTTTGTTTGTGGCTAAACAGAACAGAGAGAATTCAAAACAAGAATTTCGTTTGGTTTCCACCAATCTCGTTCTCTTAATTTGCTGCGACCAACACTCTTGGTGGATTCCTAATCCTGCCGCTGTTGCATGCAGTATTACTATTTACTATTTATAATATCATGATCTTCTGCCTTTCCATACTACAGTATCTTTAAACAAACCCAAAAAGTATGAGAATCGATTCGATTCTGCCCTGCAAGAAACAAAAAGAACCACCAAATTGAAAGAAAACAATGTGATTGATTAGGGAAGAGTAATAATAATTCAATTTTGCTGCATGGCCCGCAATCAGTCTACTTTGGGCAAAGGGCAAAGTTTTGATGCTTGTCATTGAAGATTTGATTTTTTTAAAAAAGAAGAAGAAGAAAGATTCGTGGCATAAATTAAAAGAGGGGGCGGGTGGGGTGTATAGTTATTATGCTGTGCCTTTAGGGGTTAGTACATGGCAAGTAGCCGATTGGAGGCCAATATGTGCTGCATTTCTACCAGACATGCGTACCTTTTTGCTTTACTTTCCTCATATGTCTATTACTTTGCTTTTCTTTCTTTCTTTTCTTTTTTTTTGGGTTTAAAGTCATTTGGATTTAGCAATAAAGAAACAATTGAAGTCACAAGTGGTTCAACCAATTTGTAGGCTCCTCTTCTTCCCTCTCTGACTCTATAGTTGTTTTTAAGGAATAACGAATGTTATGTTACACTACTCGTCCAAAATACTACATATTGCTTTGGTATACTCTCTCTGTGTGCGTATATGTTTGTATGTATGTATAAAATTCATTTTTTAACCTAATTTTAATAGTGAGAAAGCTTTTTATTGTTATTATAATTGATATTACAATCAAAATTCTATTGAAAATTTAAATAATTATTTTGATAATCCATCCACAAATCTTTTCATATTATTTGACATTTCTTATTCCCTAATTAAGGGCGAAATGTTTCCGACCAAACACATGTGAAAATTAGAATTCTTATTACTCAATAAAATAATTCCGTAAGATAGAGAGCAAACATTTCAATAATACTCACGTAGAAAATTGCGTGTAAAATTTGTATCTCAATTCGAGCAAAATTTTATTATTTATTAGGAGTATTTTTAAATATCTTTATTAAGATTAGACCAAACATATATAAATATAAATTTTTTATAAAACTAACAAAAAATATGTCTTAATAGTAAAAAATATATATATTTTATTGTTTAAATTAGTAATATTTTTGATATATATTCTATGAAGTTTTAAAAATTAATAAAAATACTCTAAAAAATTATCTTTATATTTTAATATCTACTTTAATTTAATAAATATGTATAAATTAGATGCTAATTTTAATAAAATAATACAGTAAATTGTTTATTTATATAAAATTATAAACTATTTAATTTGATAAAAATATATAAAATTATATAATATGAATATATACAAATAAGCAGTATAAATTATTTATTTATATAGAATTATTTTAGCTATTGTAAAAATATTTTTATATTTAATATGATATTAGAAATTGTTCAATGATCATAAAAATATTTCATAATAACTATATACAAATAAGTAATTTATAATATCTATTTGTATATATTTATATCATATAATTTTATATGTTTTATCAAATTAAATAATTTATAGTTCTATATAAGTAAGTAATTTATAATATTATTTTATTAAAATTAACATCTAATTTATGCATATTTATTTTATTAGATTAAATTAAATATTAAAATATAAAAAATAAAAAAATAAAAAAAATTTTGATAGTTTTTTAAACCCTAGAGAAGACTATAACTTTTATACGATTAATGAATACTTTTTGTTGGTTTCATAAAAATTTATATTGATATATAATTTTGTCAAATTTTAAGAGAGATATTTACAAATATTTTTTATTTATTATGACGCTCTTAATTTTAATTTTTAAATTAATTTAATAATTTTTTATTATTAATCAATGAATAACACATTAAAAAATGTTTAAAATTCAAATTTTATATCCTAATTAAAACAGGCTTAACCACTTTGCTACATTGCCAGTCCTCGTAAGCTCTTGTTATGTGTATCTCTCAATCAATCATAAAATAATTAACAACTAATTGTATATATGTAATATTATTCATTAAATGAAACATTGTTTACTCTATTTTTTTTAATCTTTTTATCTTACATTTAATAAAACATTATTTGATTTAAAATTTATAAAAGTGAGTAGATAATACTCCTTATAAGTTACTCTTTCGATAGATCATAATAAATAGACTTGATGTGACGAGGGTATTTCACGATTGAGTGGGTGAGAATATCATAATATAATTTTATTAACAAACTTTTAACTTAGGCATAGACTTTTATAATAGTATATGATCTCTAAACACTTATATCATATTTTTTAACAAAAAGTTGTCATTGGAGATAAATAATATAAATTAAATAAATTTATGATAGATAATTTAATGCGACAAGAATATTATATAATTAAATAAATAAAAATATTATATTTTTTATTTAATAAAATATAAATTTATTGTAATTTTATAAAAAGAAAGAGGTAACAATAACTAATAAAGCTAATGTTTTGAGTGATGACAAGACATTAGGTACACATGCCCTTCCACTTGAAAATCCTTCATTTGCTTTGCTTTGTAAAGGACACATTTAGTCATATTTTATATATGTATATACACACACACATTACCAATCACAACAAGTCTTCTAAAACCTAGTAATTATGGCTTGGGTACATTTTGCTTTTCAGATCACTCATTCTAAATAAATCATGGTTTCCTTAATTTGTTTACCATGTTTCAACCATGGACTATCTTTTATAACATTATAATTATAAAATTAAAATCAATCAATTGAGTTATATATATATATATATATATATATATATATAATTTAAAAAATTATTTTATTATTTTTGATGGTCTCAAAATTATCTCATAATATACTCCTTAAAAGTGTTAATAATTTTACTACTCTTTAAAATAAATTGATTAATTATTTACGGGTAGATTTATATTTGATATGTTGAGTTGTTATGTATAAAAAAATTAATTAAAATTAATATAATTGTATGCTAATAATTTACTCAATAACCTAATTTTTTAATTGACGACGAGCACTTGACTTGTCGCAATGGTATCAAAACCGATCCAAGTTTTCATTCACATATGAATTTCTAAAGATTTTTACTTTGTGATTTAATAAGATATTGTCACAGAGAATGTGGATCCTCCAAAAAGATATAAGAATTGGCAATATATGACCATGCACTCATAGTGAATGGATTTGTTTGTGACGAGAGCATCAAGTGATCAAATCAATAAAATATAAAGAAAGTAAACAACACCTAATAAATGAATATCACATAAAATAGAACATGAATTAATTTTAAATTTATAAAATATTACATCATTCGTCAAATAAAAAAAATAAATTAATAGGAGTAAGTAATATCTAATAAGTAAATAAAAATATTGTGTTTTATACGTTAAATAAAATATAAATTAAATATAAAATTATAAAAAATATTTTAAAAATTAATAATAAATAAACTATATATAAACTCGAAAGAGAGGGGATAGTATAATTTATATTTTAAAAATAAAAATATTACGTCTTTAAAGAGATATATTTTTAATACTTTTTTTTAATTTTTAAAAGTTTGTCATTAATTTTAAAAAAAAATTAAAATATTTTATTTAATTAATTATGATTATTACTCGATGATGTGTTGTCGATCAAAGTATTGCGTTTTAGGTGATGGGTTGGACCCACTTCTTTATATATATAATTAATTATTAATTATACATACAGATGAATCAAGACACACCGTTTTGTTAATTATTCTAAATTTAATAATACTTGCTAGTGGGACATTATAACGTCATCAATTTGTACTTCCCTTCTTGTTACTATTCTCGTATTTATTTATTTATTTAAGCATTTTATTATGAGATTAATTAAATTTATTAACTTAAAATAAGAGAATAAAAAAAATATACTCAAATTATTATCATAACTAACTCATACTCTGGATTTTTTTTTACGTAAAATATATTTTAATAAAATAAATTACAATTAAAGTTTTTACGTGAAAATAAAGTATTATAAAATGATATTTATATTATTAAATATTTTAATTTATAATAAAATAATAATATGTGATATAATTAATAATAAATTATTAAAATTATATTTTAATAAAATTTAAAAAATTAATTTTATATTAAAAATTTAAGATTAAGTTGAATTATTTATTATTAATAATATTATGTATTAATATTTATTAAAATTAAAAAAAAATTATGTAAGGATTCAAAATTTGTGTACGGGAATGTTGAGGAGCGGACAGAGCCAGTAACGACCGGGGGTCAACGAGAAGTTCACAGATATATATCAGTCTCTTCCTTCACTTTTTAACGTATCCTTCCTTTCTATTTTCATTGTTTTGATTTGGAACTCAGTGGCTGAGCTACGCAAAACTTTTTTACTACGTCATTTTTCATTTCAAATACATCTCAGCGCCGCCGGGCCTAGCTGAGTGAAAGGGAAAAGATGGGGAATTGCTGTTCGGACACCGGCGGCGGTATGACAGCCGTTGGAGGTACGGCTCCTCAGACTAGTGCCGGCCCTAAAAATGACGCCGTCGACTGGTTCCTCAAGTCTCGGGGCTACAACGGCTTGTTCTCTGAGATCGAGGTCACCAATCCTGTTTTCACATGCTCGAATCTTTTCCTATGCCGTTGATGTTGCTGTAGCATATCGAAACTAACTCCGCGGATTTTGAAACGAAAATTCGCATGTCATGTTTGGCATAATTACTCTTTTATAATGCTTATGCTGATCCTTCAATATGGTCTGCAGTTATCATTTTCGGCTACTGACTTGCGCGACAGGGATGTGCTCTCCAAGGTTCGTCGATGTAACTTGATAGTTTTAGAAGACTGTAGTTTTTGTTTTTGCAGTTTCATATCTTTAGTGTGCGAAATTCATTAATGTATGATGATTTATTTTGTTAGCTTCATTCTTTTCAAATTATTATTATTTTTTAATATTGCTTCATGTTTTTGGTCGCTATTTAAAATCCGGAGATAGAATTTCGCTTGTGCTGCAGCGTCAGTGTTTTAAAATATTCTGGCCGATGAGCAAGAGATAATACGCGGACAATCTGATCCGATTTTTGCTAGAGATGTATGCTGATGTTGTGTATTTTTTGGAAGTACTGATAAATTTAATTGTTGAGAGGAATCCGATAATGGTATAGGGATTGTTGATTCATATTATCAATAGATGGTAGAATGATAGTGTTGCCAAGTATTGGTAGAATGTTTGCTTCAGAAGCACAATTTTATATGGCAGTTTTACATTTGGATTGACTAGGTGTTCTATTTTTAGTCACAGAAATTCTAAATCTGTTTCAGAAAGGTTCGCATGTTATCTCATAAATTCCGCTTATTTTGCTTCAGAGTGATCCCATGCTGGTGGTTTATACAAAAGCAAGAGATGGAGTGATTGCAGAAGTATTTCGTACTGAAGTAGTACTTAATTCCTTGAACCCTACATGGATTACAAAACATACAATTACATATCAATTTGAGATTGTGCAAACTTTGCTGTAAGTTCTAATGCTTCCAGCTCTAACTTTTATTGACCAAACGAACATTTTATAGGTTGTACTTTAATGTAATCTGTGAATGTTTCAACTTATTGCAGGTTTCATTTATACGATGTTGACACTCAGTTTTGCAATATAGATGTTAAGGTAACTTTCATTCTTCTGAATTGCTGTATCTGTTTTATTATTGTTATTATCATTATTGCTTTTCTGATTTTTCTTGATGGAAAAAAATGTTTTTGACTGCCTACACTTATTGAATAAGGGCTAATTCATAACCTTCCAACACATGCTAACTCCAATAGAAAATCAACATTTGCTCTAAAATATCACAAGTTTTCTTTTTAACATGTCATATGACTCATTGGCTGTTTTTGATTATTGTTTGATATTAGTATGGTTAACTAACCGCAGGGAGTCTCAGTGATGGTTTTCTAATCTTTTCCCACCTGCCTGATATTTGACAAACCTCAAGGTTTCCCAGTGCATTCTGCCTTTCTAAAATTGGATTCTCTTTAAATAATTTATAATTTGTGGTGTATAATCAAATGCTAATTCAAAACAATTCCCTTTCCAAAGGTTTGATGCTTAGTAATATGCTAATATCATCTGGGATACATACAATAAATAGTAAAAAAAAATCTGCTACATTTTACTTTCAATGAAATGCATGCCATTTGTTATTGTATAATAGGCAATTGCACTTATGCAGATGCTTAAGCTGGATGAACAACAATTTCTTGGTGAGGCAACTTGTACGTTGTCTGAGGTATGGCATAGAAATCTTCTTGTTAACCTCTTCTTTCTCTATGCAGTAGTTGCAAGTTGAGAACCTACACAATCTGCTGCTGAGAGTCACTTTTAATCATATATGCCCATTGACATTCTTATTTCTATATGTATAGATTGTCACCAAAAATAACAGGTCACTGACCTTAGATCTTGTACATAGAGAAGAATCTATCTCATCAACTCGTCCAAAACACTGTGGAAAGCTTACTGTGCATGCTGAAGAATGCATAAACTCAAAGACTACAACAGAGTTGATACTAACATGCTCGGATTTGGAATACAAGGATCTCTTCTCAAGAAATGTGCGGCTTCTGATTCTGTATTTTGCTTTCTCTTTGGTAGATGTTATGGAAGCATTAGCTATCTTGGCGTGTGTTCTGACTTATTTTGCAGGACCCTTTTTTGGTGATATCAAAAATTGTGGAGAGTGGGATGCTTATCCCTGTGTGTAAAACAGAGGTCTTAAAGAATGAACTCAAACCAACATGGAAACCACTGTTTTTGAATATTCAGCAAGTTGGAAGCAAGGTATTATCAAGTCTTTCTGCAGATGTATAAATCTGCTAACTAGTTGAAATGTGGTATCATTGAGTCTAGGCGTGCTAAATTAGTTTTGTAACATATTGCGGCAAGCTCTTTTTTCTATCCTTTATTTCTTATTGGGATTTTCAAATTTAGTCTACTGCCGATTTTGGTTATATTGTGAGTTTGGTGGCATATAATAGGATAGTGTTGCATGTCTGATGCGTAAATTTTTGTCTATCAAATAGTCCATTCCTTCCATTTTAATACCAACCTGAATTTTTCTTTGAGATGTGAGATTTATAAACATTGAATTGTTTCTTTATTGGTTTATGTGTAATAATAGAATACTGAAATTCAGTGCTTCAAACAGGCATTTATCTTAATGGCATGTAAAAATTTTGTCATTGAGTATGGATTTTGAGATGTTTATTTCTCATTTTTCTTCTCTAATTTTATTTGCAGGACAGTGCATTAATAATAGAGTGCTTTAACTTCAATAGTAATGGCAAGCATGATTTAATTGGGTAAATGGGTCTCTCTCTCTCTCTCTCTCTCTCCCTCCAGAAATACATAGACCAAAATAACGTTTGTGTTTGTTGGTTGTTATGTCATCAGAAAGGTTCAGAAATCACTAGCAGACTTGGAAAAGCTTCATTTTAGTGGGCAAGGAGAAAATTTGTTTATACCAACTGCCGTTGGGAGTAATAACCAGAACAAGGTTCTAGCTGTTTAAATCAGGGTTGATTTCATCCTGAAATTTCCTTTATCTTCTTTAACTTATGGTTTTATTGCAGGTACTGAAGAGCCAACTTTTTGTGGATAAGTTTTCAGAGAGTATTCAATATAGTTTCCTTGACTACTTGGTCGGGGGTTTTGAACTGAACTTTATGGTGGCTATTGATTTCACCGGTATTTGTCTACACATTTAGCTAAAGTTATGAAGCATGGCAATTTTTAGTGTTTCCTTTTACAATTGCTTTTGAGTTATTAGTCTTGATGAGTCAGTTTGTCAGCTATGCATGTGTACACATTCTTGTGTTGACCTTATTATCATCTATTCCTTCTTTACTCATTTTGTTTTTTGATTTCCCATATTTTGTACTTCTGTCATTTGTGAGCATTTCTTGGCACCGCTACTACATGTAACTTTTATAACCTTTTCTTGACCTTTTTTAGTAAATTAAACTGTCATCTAGATGAAAACCTCACATGCTCTTGTCCTTTTCTATAATAAATGTCAATATTATAATTTAAACTATTTGTTGATGAAATCATGTTATTTATATGGATTTGTTCACATTTTTTGTGTATCAGCTTCAAATGGGAATCCCCGTCTCCCTGATTCCTTGCATTATCTTGATCCTTCAGGACGGCCAAATGCATACCAGAGAGTGAGAAATGAGTCTCTTTGTCTATGGTTTCTTATAAATTTCTATTCTTATTAGATCCATGTAAACAGCATACTTTTCCCTTCCAGGCCATCTTAGAGGTTGGGGAGGTATTGCAGTTTTATGATACTGATAAGCGCTTTCCTGCCTGGGGTTTTGGTGCAAGGCCAATTGATGGTCCAGTCTCACATTGTTTCAACTTAAATGGAAGCAATAATTACTGTGAGGTGAACGTTGTAAAGCATAAACTCACTGTCTTTTACTTAGATATCCTTGTGTCTTACAGCTTCCCACCACCATATTAAAGTAATATGAATCAATGTCTCCCAGGTTGATGGAATCCAAGGAATTATGATGTCATATACAAGTGCTCTCCTTAATGTATCTCTTGCTGGGCCAACACTTTTTGGACCTGTCATCAGCAATGCTGCTGTAATTGCTGGCCAATCTCTTGCTAATCTTGGACGAAAGTACTTTGTCTTGTTGATAATCACGGTAAGAACAAGAGCCAGAAAACCATGTTCAGTTTTGGTAAAATCTAAGATTAAAATACTAGGATGCAACCAGCACTTTGAAATGCATCATATCAATTGGGAATCTTACTGTTCGGTAATTATTTCCTTATGAAATTCCTTTTCCAAACATTGTCTCCATAAATGCTACTGTCTCCTTTTTTGGCTGAATCCAATAATTTTGTTTTTTGTGATGATAGGTCTAAGAACAGAATTGTCATTCTGTTGTGTTCCCACTGCTCAAAAATTTGTTAATGTTGTTATAGGATGGAGTAATAACGGATCTCCAAGAAACCAAGGATGCCCTAGTGAAAGCATCTGACCTACCACTGTCAATTATAATTGTTGGAGTTGGAGGAGCAGACTTTAAAGAAATGGAGGTATCGTATTCTTTTGTGTCCTATGCATGGATTTTTTTTTCCTGTCATATAAGTACTATTATTGTGTCTGATTACTTGTTGCTGAATTAGAACTTACCTATTTATTTGATGCAGACAAGGGATTTAACTATTATTGTGTCTGCGTATGTCATACAAGTACTTAATTACCTCTCTTTTGTAGATTCTAGATGCAGACAAGGGAGAGAGACTTGAAAGTTTAACTGGTCGTGTTGCTTCGCGTGATATAGTTCAGTTTGTTCCTCTTAAGGATGCACAGAGTAAGTTGACTATCATTTTGAATGAACCAACGCAAACATAAAATCTCCCAATTGTTTAGTGCTGGTGGTAATATCCCATTCCTTTGCAGATGGAGAGCTTTCTGTTATTCGAGCACTTCTAGCGGAATTGCCGTCTCAATTTTTAACCTACGTGAGGGCCAGAGATATCCGACCAAGTAGTTGATTTGTATAAACAATGTACATATATAAGCAATTTTCTATACTGGTTTTCATGTCATGAGTTTTCAATCTTGCCCGTCGTCATGCCAGTACCGCGGAGTTTCCCAGGTTTTTTTGATCAAGCACGTTTCATCTTAGGCGTAAAAGGTAAGTAATGTTTATATTGCATCATGTCTGCCTGAAGAAATCTGGCATGTCGGGTCATCGCATTTGAGGGAATCATTTATCATGCTGCTGACACAGCGTCTCAGCAATTAGCTCAGGCTGGCTGCATAATTGCCTACCATGATCAAAGTGGGTGGGTAGCAATTTACTACGGCCGCCAGCTTGACTCAAATTTTTTTTTCACCTGGGCTGAAACCATCTATTGAAGTATCAGCGGAATGCAAAGGCACTATGGAGCAGCAAATCTATCATCTGCCTCTGTTCGACAACAGGAAAAATAAAACGTGAACAATTGTTATATTGGTTTTCCTTGGACATCAAATTTTACAAAGCTTGTTTTCACGGCTCTCTAAGGCGTGCATTCCAGTTCATATCTTTTCTTTTTTTTTAATCTTTAATTTGGGGTGCGTTTTTGGACCTGTAAATGGTCAACCAATGTGTAATTGTAAATGGATCTTACCTTGAGATTGGGACTTCACAAGCAAAGTGCTTCCTGGACTGGAGAAATTTCTTTGGAAAACAAGATGAGGAGTGCAGTTGGAAGTTTGAATTGTAGGTGACCAATTGGAGCTGAACCTACCTGGACACGGAAAAGAAATGATAATTGACAAAGCTGACCTCGCGTATCACGGTAGACAGACTTTGAACGGTTATTGGGCCTGTGCAAGTCAATGACTTAAAATTTTTGTTATACGCAAGGGTTTTTCCTTTTAAAAAAAATACCAATATTTTAGAAGGGTCCACTCGTATTAACCTTCCTATTTTCAAATGTTTCATTATATCGAAAAGAACATGTACACCCACACAATCAATTGGCAAAAATAAGTGTTCAACTTTCTCACCTCTTTTTATTAGGCTAAGTGGAATTATTCAAGAGGATTTCATTCCCTTCTATCTAGAGATGATGATGATTATAATAATAATGTTATAAATATGCATATAATTTACCATAAATTTAACAGATAATACAATGTATATTAATATTAAAATTGAAAAAAAATATATACATCACTAGTTTCTTTCTCACCATTTGGCTATTAGGGCGAGAACATATGTACCATTGGATCCAAACTTTTTTACCACTTGACTATTAGGCAAAGATCAAATAGTACTTATTAAAACTTTTATCATAGTAAATTTGATTATCTTTTATTTAAAGTTTAAAGTAATAATAATAATAATGTAATAAATATACATATTATTTAGTGTTAATTTGACAGATAATACGATGCGTATTAATATTAAAATTAAAAAAATATATATGCCACTGATTTCTTTCTTATTGTTTGGCTCTTAGGGTGAGAATATCTGTACCATTGGATCCAAACTTTTTTTTACCACTTGACTATTAGGCAAAGATCAAATGGTACTTATTAAAACTTTTATCATAGTAAATTTGATTATCTTTTGTTTAAGGTTCATAATAATAATAATGTGATACACATGCTAATGATTTGACATAAAATTTAACAAAAATATGACTCTTATTGAGGTTGAAAAAAATATATGCACAATCAATACCTCTTGTTAATTAGGTCGACTAGATTAAATATGTATACCTACCCCGTTGATTGGAAGAAATATATACACTATTGTATTTGAGCTTTCTTGCCACTTGACTATTACGCTGAGTGTTACCTTTTAATGCTACTATTAGAATGAATTTTATTACCTTCTATCTAGAGTTCATACTAATAATAATAATACTAATAACTACAATGTTATATATATATGCATACAATCTAGCATAAACTTTGACAGATAATACGATAATTTAACAAATAATATAATATATATTAAAATTTGACAAAAGATATGACTCATATTGATAGATGTTATAATTGATTTAACAAATAATATTATTGATTTAATAGTTGATATGACATTTATCAATAAATGTACAATCTTAATTAGTGTGATAGATAATATAATATTTATTTCGTATTTTAATATTATACATTATTATTACAATTAAAATGTCAAACAATTATTTCGTATATGATAAATAATTTATTAATAGATATTATAATTTTAACTAGTATGAAAAATAATACAATCCTTAGTTATAAGTATTTTAAGATTACACATTAATAATAAAATTAAAATATTAACAATATTTCATATATAACTATCATTGATGGATATCACATTAAATAAGATAGAAACTTCGCATGCATAGATGGTATTACTCAAGAAGAAAACATAGATAATTGGCATTCAATCAAAGGTAGTCTCAATCCAATTCCATGTATGGACAACCGAGATCTTAATTTCCTTGTAATTAACATTTCTATAGTCCTTAAAATGCAACAATAAAATTTGAATTATTTATTTGAGAAAAGATAAGATCCCTAGAAAAATTTATTTGATAGAAGAGCTTTGATATCTAAAAATAGGAATGAGACTCCATTCTTGGGCTTTCAAGCCTTGATTAAACTGTAGTATTGTGCCTAATTAATAATATCGAATACTATGACATAATTTTGTCAATATTTTGTACAAAAATACAAGTAATTTTAATCTTTTTTCTCTTAGACAAGGAACATCATTATTTGATACCTACAATTAGGATTGAGATATTTTTCTAGTCTTTTTTTTTATTATTATTGTCTTTTGAATATATAAGACATATAACATAATTAACAATAAATTATTCATATTATATATTAATAAAAGTTATCAATTATTTTTTTTACATTTTATTGTATTAATATGAAGATAATGGGTACTTGTAAAAAAATAAAAAATAAAAATAATTAAATAAAATATTAACTTACAACGTGAATTTTTCATTTTTTAGTTATTTTATGCATTATTAGATGCATAAAGACAAAGATAGAAAATAAAAACAAGAGAAGATCCTATATTTACAGTTATTATTTATATTATGTAATCATTTTTAAAAATTCTAATTAGCTTTGTTTCAAGTATATGAAAAATGAAATTAGGGCAAGTAAAAATTATCTTTAAAGAGTTCTATGTACTCTTGAAAATTATCTTCAATGAAACTGAAGTAGAAATTAATAAATGAACTACAAACTAGATTAAACAAAGATTGTTCTACAGATAAAGCTATGTCTACATATTTTAAAATGTATATTTTTTTAAAAGTTAAAAATAATCTCAAATATGATGTTATGTGATATAATATTTATTTAAAAAGCAGTGAATTTTTATAATATTTAAAATAATGTAATATTATAATTCACTAGTGATTATACACAATTTTAAGATGTGTAAACTTAGATTCAGATGGTATAAACGATACTTTGAATTCCATTAACTTGTAAAATAATTTTTAGAATTATAATTGTACTTTAATAAGATAATATGAGAGAGAGAAAATTCGCTAGTGGTGGGTGCTTTGCTACATGTGTGTGTGTTCACACACCAAACTAGACCTTATAAATTTCTCGATAGCTACAGCAAAACCCTACCTTTCTATTCTCTTTTTTCAGTCGTTCTTCTCCTCTCATTTCCAGTAGTCATCTTAATTTCTTTGTGCTTCATTTTGGTCTTCATCCATACTCCACTCTCAATCAATGAAACAAGCTTAGTTTCTCAATAAAAATTTCCTTGTTTAGTGCAAATATTTCGAGTTCTACAGCAATTATAAGTCTACAAAGTGGATCGAAGATATGGGAAGAGGCCCCTTCCATCCGACGAATCGAAGGAGAAAAAGGAAGAAGATCACATATTTCCTGTATTCTCATCTAGATCCCAAGAAGACATGTCTGTAATGGTCTCAGCTCTTTCTCAAGTCATCGGAAACACCCAAAATAACCAGCTTCAGCTTTGTCAAAACCCTATTTTAACCGAGTCGACTGAGACCAACACAACCCAACCACGCCAATCTCAACGTGCAGTGGATCATGATCAAGGTATCATGTATCGTGTACTAACTGATTGTTAGTTATCCTTTATATCTCTCCTCGCCTCTGGTTTGCTTTTAGTAATGATAATTTAACAAGTTAATAATGATGATGGTTATATGATTGCAAGTTTTCACACTCGAATTAGTTTTACTTGCACCTTCTACTTCTCTGTTTCGTCTTTTAAAATTAATTTCTCCTTGTCCGTTTTTCTTGTTGCTCATATAAAGTATGTTGTAATGTCTTCTAGTTATTTACCGTCATCTCCTAAGGCTTTCATACGCTAAAACTGATACAGAGAAACTAGACTTCTTGGATTTGTCTGGTTCTTTTCCCCAATAAACTTGCAATGGATCGTACAAGTCTTATCTGATATATGGAAATAACCTATATGATTCTCATTTCATGTAAAGTTTGAATATTAATTAAGATGCACTAAAAGAATAAACATGTACATGCATGCTTGCATAGGGAATGTGAGGAAAAGACATTACAGAGGAGTTCGGCAAAGACCCTGGGGAAAGTTTGCTGCCGAGATACGAGATCCAAAGAAGGCTGCAAGGGTTTGGCTAGGAACTTTCGATACGGCTGAGGCTGCGGCACTTGCTTACGATGAAGCAGCTCTCAGGTTTAAAGGAAGCAAAGCTAAGCTTAATTTTCCAGAAAGAGTTCAGAGTGGGAGAACAGAATTAACTTACAATATCACAGCTCGTCGAGATCATTTTCGTGCGGTAACTGCACAAGTTTCAAACTCGGTTGTTCCTGCTCCTCCTCCACCGCCTCTATCTCAAGAAACTTGCCCAAATATTTTTCAGTATCCACAAGTAAACTATGGTATTTCGGGTTTCTACGGTGGGGATAGGTTTCTTTCGCGGAGTTTACCGTCTACTACTACTTCTTCGTCGTCTTCTACAGCATCTCAACAACAGCAACAGCAGCAAGACTTTGTAAGATATACGATGCAGTTGGGAAGCTCTTCATCTAGTTCTGCAGATGCTCATAGGAGCTGGACAAATTTCGAGAATAGTCACCCAGGAGAATAATATAAGAATATGCAGGTTTGCTTTAGGTGACAAATAGTCCAAAATGAACTGGTTTTATTTTGTGTTTTTGCCTTTATTTGTTTGTTTGTATTTGACTCTCTTTCTATTATTAATTAAGACTTGTTTCTTCAAGTTTTTGGTATTTTAAATTACATTTGTTCATTGTAAAACTCTAGAAGAATCAAGTGTGGTTCAATATACTTGTTCATATTTTGAAGAAAAAGGATACGATCAATACGGTCAGAATATTTTCTTGCTGTCATTAGGAAGGTAAACAACACAGAAAAGTTTAAAAGTGGCCAAGATTATGGAGATCAAGTTAAGTGAAGAAATATTTTGTTTATTATTTGACATATCGCTGCTTGTATACAGTTTAAATGTCCCTTCAGCTAGCGGTGGTAATTACAATTACATTCTACATATCTATATTTTTTAAAATAATAAGTTAATACTTTATGAATTTAAAGTTTTGTATATATATATATATATATAATAATTTTTTTTTAGGATTATAAAATGATGGATTGTTTGTCAAATTGGCATTTTGTTAATGCTTATGTGTATGTATGTAATGTACATGTACATCATTCATTGCATCCCTCTTAATTTGAAACAATTTTGCAAGAAAATAATTAATATATATATATATTTTTAATTAAAACTTCGTATGTGGTATTGAGACGTAATAAATTTTAAATCACAATTATTAGAAGGAAAGAATTAAAGGTCAAGTATTAAAGTAGAAATAAATGAGTTTTTAAAGTGTCACCAAACACATTTTTAATTAAACGTGTGTATGTATGTGTGTATACGTTACAATTACTAGGGAAGACAAAGTTATTTAAACAGGAAGAGAATTAATGACGAAGAAAACAATTTGTTGAGCAAGCACAAGAAGACATATTTTGCCTAAATTCGTGCACAAAGTAGTCCAAACATTCTTTATGTGAAGAGTGGTGAGGATTTTCACACGCAACCAAATGGGGTTATATATGGATGGAAATTAAAATATAACCCAAACACATCAATAACAAAATTCATATTTGTCATGCCAAGTCTTTCACGAAGTATCCCCTTACCTAACCAATAATGTCATGTAACTTAATTTTATAAAAAAAAGAATGCACACATATTATGATTTCATGATACGAGTGCACATACTTATAAGATTTTTTTTTATTATTTATTTCTTTGCTCACAAGAATGGAGAAAGTAAAAGATAAAAGCAAGATAAGTTGATGTAAGTATACATATAATAGTTATAGTAGTAGGAAATGAAATTAATATATAATTAACTTGCCTGCGTAATATTTTCGCCGTTGGCGTGGGTTGCATGACAAGGAGGTATGAAATCATGCAAAGGCTGGATCGAAACTTTAAATTAGAGTCTGAAACAACAGTCGACGGATTCTGATTGTAAAAGTTACTCGTATTTTTATGCAGAAACTACACACATATATGCATATATGTGTGAAATGAAAGGATCCTGTTGCAGGGCGCTTCGGTCTGGAGGCATCATTCATACTAGTTTTTATAGCGTAAACAACAGAAATTGGTTTAAAAGAAAATGCTTGAAATGAATGTTCAACTGCGCGTAATTTCTTTTCCTTGATGGTCACGGAATTCGGCTACGGTTGACAAACGTTCAACTTGATTTCTGCAAACGAGTGGATTGCTGACAGAGGGGCTTAAGCTGGACAGTAAGTCAAACTGTCATGATCTGATCCAATCTGTGTCAATATCCGAGCTGAAATTTGACCAAATCCACTCATGTTCTCACTTCTCTCAAGTTGTCTTAGAATTAAAATACAAAATTTAGTCTTCTTTTTATTTTATTTTTTTCTCAATTTCGTGAAGAAAATTTTGCATGGCATTATCTTTGTAGCACGTCTGACAAATCATACATCCAATCGTTTTGTGACACATATTAACAACTTCTTTAACATGTCTTAGGCTTGATTCATTTAGAAACTTGAACGGAATGTAACCAATGAGTACTTCTACTTTTTGTTCTTCAGATCTATATATTATGAAACACTTTTCCCTGTAATCTTGTGTGGGCCATCCTTCATTATATCTCCCTTTGCTTTAATAAAACGAAAGAAAAAGGTTTTAAATGAGGAGCGCCACGCTTCTGGTGGTTTTTATTTTATATAAAACAATTAACACACCACCGAGAATAGGTTAAAAGCAGTAGTCCCTTGATTAATTAAAGTTGATTCAATTAAAATTGAAATGTACCTAACATTTCAAATTTTCTTTCCTTTCATGATCAGAAATTTGGTTTGTTGTGTTTTATGTGTTGATTTGATTGTGTTTTTTTTTTTGAATTTTGATTTTGATGATTGTCTTGTTTTTTTTTGACTTTGTTGTTTTTTGACTGATGAAGTTTGATGAGTGATTTGATTTTGACTCGGTGAATAATGATGGTTGATTTTTGTGTTCTGTTGTGTGTTCAGTTAATGATGGGTTGATGATTTGAGTTTGTGATGAGTGTACGGTGCAAATGTGAATTTTGATGAGTGTTTGCTTGATGATGATTTTTTCTGTGTGTTTGATGTGTGATGATTTTTGTTTTTTTTTTGTTTTATTTTTTTTTTTTTTTTTTTTTTTTTTTTTTTTTTTTTTTTTTTTTATTTTATTTTTGTTTTATTTAATTTTAAAAAAATTTTTTTTTTAAATATTTTAACTTGGATTTTTTTATGAAATGATTTTTTTTTTTTTGAAATTTTGATTGTTTAATTTTATTGTTTGATTGTTTTTGATTTTTTATTTGGGATTTTTTTTTTTAAAATTTTGTATTTTATTTTTTTGATTTTTGAGATGTAATGATTGGATGATTGTTGACTGGGTACTCTATGACTAGTATTGGATATGTTGTTTGTTTGTATATACAGTCATTAGACCTTATATTTTCTTTTGTTGTTTTGTTTGAAAATGTTTGGTTTTATGTGTGATTTTTTTATTGATTGATTGGATTGCTGGTGTTTGTACTTCTGTGGAATTTGAGTGATTTTGAGTTTGATGATGTTGTTTTTGTTTGATGTGTTTGTTCTTGATGTTTTTGTTGTTTTCTTGCTTCCTGTGATTTTGTGTTTTGGTGGTTTGTGAATTTTAATGCTTGATTTTTGTTTTTGATGCTTGCCGCTATTTTGATTTCGGATCAACTGTTCAATAGACAATTTTTTTTTTGATGAAACCCCTGATTTGATTTTTGTTGTTGAATGATTTGTTGTGGTTTTGTCGGGTTTTGATTTTGATTTTGATGTTGATTTGATAATGATTCTTGATTGAGTTTTGGGAAATTTTTAGTCGATATGATGTTTTTAATTTTCTGATTTTGATTTTTTTTTTTTTTTTTTTATTTTTTATTATTCATGCAAATGATCATGAGATTATTTGATGATGATGATGTTGATGGTAATGAATTTTGATGTTTCTAGTAACCTGTATGATGCCCAATCTTAATTTCTCCATTTGATTCATTGGTGTGTTGGTGCTTTTGCATTTTTTTAATTATTATTAATTTTTTGATTTTTGATTTTTGTTTTGGGAGTGTACTTCAAGAAACTGTCACTATCATGAAGTTTTTCGATTGTTTGAAATTTCGCCGTTTGTTTAGCGGATTTTGATATGGTTTTTTATTCCTTTGTGTTCAGTAATGTCCATGTTTCATTTTGTTGACTGATCTTGTTTGGAAACAATTTTTTGTGATTGAAATGGACTTTTTTCTGATTGATTTTGTTCTGTTTTTGTGCAGTTGTTGATGATTTTTTTTGATGATTGTCTGAATTGTTGGATGATTGTTTTTGTTGTTTTGTGATTGCCACTGTTTTTGATTGTGATTTTTTGTGTTTTGATGATTTGTTGTGATTGTTTTTTTTTGGTGTTGTGTTTTTGATTTTTGATTTTGTGTCACATGCATATCCATTATTTAAAAAGTTTAATTTATAATAATAAATAAAAAAAAAAAAAAGTAATTATTATTATTATTATTTTTTTTGAATTTGACAGAACTTTCCGAATCATGTACACAAATGTGATTGGGTTAGAAATCTTTTGTGCTTTTTTTTAAAAATAAAATTCAAATGGTGTTGTAAGGGATATATCTATAATCAGATAAATGTTACAATATACTGAATCTCAAAAACTATATTTAAAAGATTTTAATGAATTTTAACATAGTTACACTTACCACACAAATACAATACTTTTAAAAAAAAAAATTAACAAGACATCTATTTCTAAAGTAATAATAATAATAATAAACTATGAATATACGAGAAAATATTTTATTAATTTATAATACTATAATATATATATGGTATTTTATTAATATAAATTATAAAAAAATTATTTTAAAAATGAATATTAAAAATAATTTGTTAAGAGGAATAGTATCTTATATAGTAGTGGTGTAAGAATACAGAAAGAGTTAAAATAGTATTGTGGTGTCCCGGTTCGCACGCGAAAGTGAGTAAAAAAAAGGCGGTGTAGAAAGGGAGAGTTTGCGGCTAATTCGGCGCCTGTCTCAGTAGCCGACTCGAGTTGATGATATGATAAGAGCGGCCTTCTCTTTTCAAACTTTTCGGCTATTTGTTTTTATTTCATGACTTGCTTGACCTGCCACTTCACATTCCTTTCATCATTTTCTTAATTGGATTCAACCTAATGGACAACCGTTCTACAACAAAGTAATTCTACTGCTGAACCATGGACATCTTTTTTCTTCTTCTTCGCATTAATACGAATGTTTCAAGAAATTGCCAGAGCAAGAGGCTTTGGCTGGCTGGCGCATATATATAAGATATATATAATATAATGCATGCTTGGTGGTTGTGACCAACTTAGAATCACGGTTCCTTTCAAAGCTTTCACACTT